>OZ023251.1:17834014-17883008 GCA_964006365.1 Trididemnum miniatum | reverse complement strand
AAATATCGAAAAAAAGCGAAAAATGACGTAAACAATCGCGCGGTGCAACCTCAAAATGACGTCATAATCAAAAAATAATGCCAGATTCGGAATCAGCGATCAAAACTCCACCAGAAAAAAGGTACTGGTTGTTTAAAACGAAAGTGGTGAAAAAATGAAACACCCTACTGTGGATACCAATTTTACAGTCATTAGTTTGACCTGACTCTGAATCAAACCCGAGTCTACAGTTGATGTATTGCGAGGTAAAATTGAAATTCGTAAGATAGTTAAATTAAAATATGGCAGTGTGCTTTACGGTAAAAAAAGACCATCTAAATTATTTTTTATCGAATCTGTGATTTAAGTTGTCTTTGGAAGCAGATTTTGCTGAACTTTTTGTGTTAAAGTTTTCACATAACAGCCAACATAAACCATTGATGAGGTAAATGTGCGAAATGTTGATCGTTTCAGAAAAAACTCGACTCGATTATAAAAGAAGTTCGAATGAAAATCGATGATTGCAAAAATGCTCTGGAGGAATTGAAAGATCAGAAACAAAATGTGAGTTTGCGATAAAATTATTCATCAGTGTTTGCAATATTAGACTCTGATTGAGGAGGATAAATACAGTCACATTAATTCTTAAAACGACGTTTCGACAACACAGATTCGGCTGTCATCATCAGCGGTGTAAGCAAGGCAGTGTCTTTCACTTTTGCACCGCCTTGCTTACGCTGCTGATGATGGCACCTGAATCTATGTTGTCAAAACGTCAAGTTTTGGGAATTACTCAGGCTTTATTTTTCCTTCTTTAGCTATTTTCGTTCCATATTTATTGCATTCCAAAGTTTCTAATTGCTTTTTTACTTCGTCATAATGATCGTGCTAATCCTTTTGATACAAAACTGTTGTCGATTTGTGTTGGTTTTCGACTCCTTAGTAATTCTTTTGTCGTTTTTTTAGAGTTATTTTGATGTAAAGCTTTGATGGCCGAGTGGTAAGAGCGTTTGCCTCTGGAGCTGATGACTCAGGTTTGATTCCGAGTCGGGTCAAACCGATGATTCGGTAATTGGTATTCACAGCCTCCTCGCTTGACGCTCAGTATCGAATGGACAGTGTGGAGATTGGAGAACAAGCCGGCGAGTTTGCTTGCTGTGCTGTTGAGACAGACTCTTAGCGGGATTTCCCCATCTTGGTGTGGTGAAGTGGCAAGCATATTTCGGAATGGTTTCATAGAAAATTTCCACTTTGCTTTCCAGCGATCTGATTGGTTAGCATTTGCGAGAAGAGCATGCAGTTCTCGCCACGAGCTCGTTATTGCGCTTTAATCACTTTCTCGTCATAAGAGAATGAATACACGACCAAATACAAAAATAAGTGCGAAACTAACCTTGACAAACCTCGTTTACACCCTGTTTATATTTCTGTGATTTTGGTGATATCAAATAGGGTAATATACAACTAACTGTTTGGAGCGCTGCTTCTGCCATTTAGCTTCGAAATATAAGTACCATAGCAGTAAGTAGTTACATTGTTATGTCGCATGTTGTAGGTTCACACGTCGTAATTTCCTAGCAATACTTAGGCGTGTTCAGTTATCCCGATAATATGTAAAAAAATCAAATCTTCATTATACTCGCGATATTACGCTGAAGCGTATGACGTGTGGCGGGATGCATCTCGACAGCTTAGCGCCTTGACAACATGGAAACGTCGCAGCGGTGAAAGCTGTTGGCGACAGTGTCCGACTTGACCGACCTGGTAATCGAACCCAGACTCCCACGCTGATAGCGATGCCTTTAACCACTAGACCTACCAGCTCATACGCAGTTTGCAATTGTGGAATTCGACGATGATTTTTATCAGGAACTTTAAATTTTTCCACCTTTTAAGGAATATGGCGTTGAAAGTGATGTTTTATCTTCGACTAGCTTGCACAGTCTACCAACTGCGTTCCTGTGTTGGTTGTTTAAATGATTAAAGTATAATATTGCACACTGGGCGCTTAGCGCAGCTTTTAAAGACATCGCTATCGGTGCGGGAGTTTCGAGATTGGATTCCCGGGCCTGTCAAATTGGGCACAGTGTCGCCACCGCTGAGACGGTTCACCGGAGCTCTGTTGCCCAAGGGCTAAGCCACGAGGTGGACTCGCCACTCGTTACACGCTTCAGGGTAATGTCGCGAGTGTAATCAAGATTTTATGCATTGGTATTTATTTTCTCTTGATTTTTAAGCATTGTTTGAGTAATTCAATATTTCAGATGAGAGAATTACGTCGAGCTATGGATGAAACGAAACGTCAATTGATGTGCGAAGTTACTGAACAAAATAAGATGGTCGACTCACTCACCAAAGAAAAAACATGCAAGTCTTTTTGGCGGTTGATCCTTTTATTCTCGAGTTATGAGAAAGTTACTGAAGAGTTGACGAATCGAGACTTAAGAGATCCGTTTTTGATTCTATTTAAATAGCTCAGATGGCCGAGTGGCTAGAACGAAAAAATTACCGCAAGCTGAAATATTTGTGTGCGTCCAAAGATCTAAATATGCTCAATCTTATCTTCTTCAAGTCTTTGGATGTACATAAATATTTCAGCTTGTGGTAATTTACCTTGCTAGGTGTATTTCAATGAAAATGTTTCTGGTCAAAAATCGTTAGTAAACCGACGGTAGTTGCTATATTGTCATTTACACTTTTGGGCAAACTTCGCTGATAGATGTTTTTAAATTGAATTAGCAGTGGTCGCATACTGCAGTGGTTTCACGTTAAGTTTTTTTTTATTTCATTCTTACGGTGCAAAGTGTGGAAAAATACTTCAGAGTACAATAAGTATGGGACGAAAATAGCTCAAGAAAGAAAAATAAAGCCACGAAGTTTCCTTTCACTTTCATAATGCGTTGGGTACACTGCTGATGATGACAGCTGAATCTATGTTGTCGAAACGTCTAGTTTTGAGATTTACAGTGGAGTTATTTTCCTCTTTATGGATTAACATCAGTCTCGTGTTTTCGGTCAACAAAAATGTGCAGTTTGTTCATGTGAACAGTGAATTATTGATGGTTGGGTCAGCTATTCATTTCTACTGCCCTTTGTTGTTTTGCCAGTTGATGTGTTTTATTTTGCAGCCTTGCTGCTTGAAAACAAGGAAGCTCGTCTGATTGTTCATGATCTGGAGGATAGAGTGAGCAATCTCACCGCTGATCTGGAAAATGTGAGTTTCACAACTTGCAATTATCACACTTTGCACTGGAGTTGACACTGATTCGCGTTTTCGTGATTTGGTTTGCGTAATATAATGTGCCTTATTAGCTATCTTATGTGTGCACTGTGCAATTGATTCTGGTCAATCGATTGATAATTGGTTTCTTCATCTTTATCCTCCTATCACGACAAAGAGACGGAGACGCTTTGTACAGGACGAATCCAGATTCGCTTAGGAGTTGTCTGCTTCTAAGTTTTCCGGTTGAATTCTGACTTCTTTAATTTGCTGCTTGTGAGATTCTGCCAAGCAGGGATAGTTATCGTGAAGCATTTTGTCCAAGAACGCAGCAACGAAGCATGAGTGGGAATTGAACCACCAATGCTGCGATCATGGCCGTCGTAGGAAAGACGCTCCGAACCACTACACCACGCTGCCGTCGAAATACTTTGATAATTTAGTTTTTAGATTGTTGAGTGGGTGTGGTACTAATTGTGACATGATTTGATGAAGTGATGTCTCACGTCACAGTTTATTAGTTTGCTGTGCTGTAGAAACGAGTAATGCTCTTGTGTTTTCTGGCTGTGTATTCCTAATTTTGCCAACAATCTCAACACTTTACGGAGTTATTAGTTCAAGAGACAAATTTTTATGCGTTTGTTTGCAAAGAGTTCAGGGAAGAACTTTTAACACCTTGAAAAGTTGTTTTGCAACCATCCACTGCCACCTACCAGTTGCCGGAGTGGTGGAAGGCGTCGCTGTCTACGTGGAAGGTCTTGATTTCGATTCCCACTCCGGTCAAATCGGCACAATGTCGCCAACCGGTCGCCACCGCTGCGACGTTTCTCTGTTGCCCAGCAGGCGCTAAGCTGCGAAGATTCATAGGCACTAAGCCGCGGAGATACGTCTCACCGCTCACTACACGCTTCGGCGTATTACCGCGAGTATAATAAAGACTTGATTTATATTTAATCATCCACTGCTCGTTATAATGGTTTTTTACTCCACAGTAGATAGATAATACGCTGGTAGCATGTGGTATGGCACAAAAAGGGGATGTTTTTTAAAACTTTACTGGGAAAAAACAATGAAATTGAACGTAAGCAATTTTTAAAATCAAATTTTTCTTCCACTCGCGGTATTACGCGGAAGCGTGTAATGAGTGGTGTGCTCCATCTCCGCGGCTTAGCATCTGGACAACTCAGAAAGGTCGCGACGGTGGTGAGCCGATGCCGGCAGAGTTTGATTTGACAGGCCGGGATTTGAACACAAGACTTCACGCCAATAGCGATGTCTTTCACCACTGCCTCAACTGGCAGTAAATCATAAATCTTGAAGCATTCCCATATATTTCAATGTTTTTGAATTGCTGGGGTTTTAATTTGATGTATTTTGATCACATTGCACTGTGCACAATTGCGCATCTTAGGACAATTACAAGAGCATTGCTGTGTAGTTGTTGATTACTTCATTTCACTTTACTTTCTCTTTGCAAGAGTAAAGCTCGTTTGCACGGAAACTCACTGGAAAGTTCGAGCAAAATAATTCCACTTAATTCCGAGGTTTTTACACTTTGTTTTGTGTGTTAATAACTAGGTAGTTAGTAGCAGGGCTGCCAACTCCAACTCGCTCAACTCACTGTTTTATGCCGAACTAGAACTTGAACTGGCAAAACAAAAATTCCTGGACTTGAACTTGAACTCGAAAATATATGAGTTTTGAACTGATTTTAAACTTGCTTAAACTTAGTGTCAACCCGATAAAACTACTTGAACTTCGCATAAACTGGGTAAGAATTACCGAACTCGAACTTGAACTGGCAAAATGAACAACTCGACCTCCACTTGCAAGTGAGCTCGCACTTGATCATAATGCAGCGAGTCGGCCGCCCTGCTTTGTAGTGCATGGTTTGTGTTTCTTTTCTTAAACATCCGCTTGGCTTGTTTTGATTTCAACCGAGCGGTTGGCACATTGGTTATACCGCTAACAGCGCGGGAGGTCTGGGGTTCGATTCCCGGGCTGGTTAAATCGGACACAGTGTCGTCACTGCTGCGACGTTTCTTCGAAGCTGTGTTGCCCGAGGGCTAAGCCGCGGAGATGGACCCCGCCGTTCATTGCACGCTTTGGCGTAATATCTAACAAGGATTTTTTCATTTGCTTTGACTTGTATCCAGAAAACTTTTATGCACAATGCATCAATCACTGCTCTAATAAATTGTGTTGATACTTCTGCTGATTTTCAGTCTTATAATTGATTGGCTTTAACAAAAAGGTTGCAGCCGGTATATTTGCATTCATTTTACAAACGTTTTGGTAAAAGCTTATAAAAGCTTATACCAATCATCAGTCTAAAACTCAAAGCGTAGTTTTACGCAGGTGATGGTGTACGTTTTTACCGAAACGTTTGTAAAATGGCTGCAAATATACTGGCTATTATTTTTTATTAAAGCTGAGTTCCAAAGCCCATCTTAATGCTCCTAATTGATGTGAATTGCTGCTAATAACCTGCGCAGCTCCAATATTTGTCTTCGTTTTTGCTTTGTAATCGATAATTGGAAACTTGCGGTGATAAATTCCATCCAGTGACATTGTAAACGCGATATTATGTAAACAGTTTGCTCAGTTGCTAAGCGCACGCTGTCGGTGCGGGAGGTCTAGGATTCGATTCCCGGACCGGTCAAATCGGCACAGTGTCGCCAACGGCTTGCTAAGCCGCGGAGATGCGACGTTTCTTCGGAGCTGTGTAGCGACGTTTATGCGTAGATGGGCCCCGCCACTCGTTACACGCTTCGGCGTAATACTACGAGTATAATGAAGATTTGATTTGATTTTTGATGCCAAATTTAACCAAGAAGAACTTTTGACATCCTTGTTTTCACCGGGATTCTTTCCTAATTGCTAGAGGATTTTACATGTCCGTTTCCATCTTGTTTTGGAAGCAATAAGTTATAGCAGAGATGCTCAAGCGGCAGCACAAGCGCAAGATTTCTTTACTTTTTGACGGTAATTAAGCGCTTATAACCAGCGCACACCGGTAGACGCTACGAGTGTAGTACTAACTGAAAATTTCATTGCTGAGCAGGGGGCCGCTGGCGTTGGGAGTCTCTAGAAGGGGGTAAAAAAACAAAAGGTTGAGAAGCACTGAGCTGGAGCATATTACAGTTTTGCTGTTATTTTACTTTTACTGATAACATCGTTTTTATTGCAGGAGTCGAGGAAAGAAAGAGAAAGAATACAACTACGATATACCAAGTAAACATTTTATGATAAGTGTAATCGCTCACACTTAAAATAACATTAGGACATAGTTCTCGTAACTGGGTATTTCGACAACATAGATTCAGCTGTCACCATCAACACTCAGTGTATGCGTTGTAGAAAAAAAAAATGCTTTAGCACAAAACGTTGAAATTGATAGGGGCCACTCAATCCGGTAAATGTTATATCTTTTTAGAATGCTCTTGATCTGAGGTTTATGAATTGGTATGATAACTAGCCTGCATGGAAACTATGACGTCATCTGTTGAAAAATTGTTTGGCCTTAAGGAAGTAATATAATTGGTGTTAGTCGAAAAACTAAGACTGTTGGGTACATTTTAATTAATAATTGACGTCATGATGCACGACATAATGAAATTTTCAGGTTGCGTAGTTTTTGAGTTGTACGTGAATATCGTTATTGTTGCTGTGATGATTTGTGGAAACACTTTTCGTTGTTGTGCTTTCCGTAAGTTTGAATCAGTGACGTTTTTCGACATCAAATCTTCATTATACTACGGCATTACGCCGAAGCGGGTAACGGGTGGCGGGGTCCATCTCCGCTGTTTACACTGCTGCGAAGAAACATCGCAGCGGTGGCGAGCGTTAACGACAGTGTCCAGTGGCGCGGGAACGTTTTTTAGACAGGGGGGGCTCAAAATAGTAAGATCGTGTCAACGTCTGGGGGGCGAAGCCCCCCAGACCCCCCTTTTTTCGAACGCACGTTTTTAAGAGCAGGACACTCAGCAGACCTATTTTGATAGACATCAATTGCATGCCGCTCAAGTGACCGGAATTTTTTCAGGATAATCTTTCATCATGGAAAACAAGATTGCTTACTACCATTAGGCTTTTCTAACCATACTCGAATTACTACTCATGTATTTGTAAAATGCAAATACCTCAATCACAAAACCAAAAAGTAGGCAAACAAAATTTGCCCGATCTAACTTTTGCTTTGCTGATCAGAGTTACATGCAACAAACAATGCCCCATTGAGGTTTAAAAATAACAAAAAACACACAATCAAAATAAAGCACTGAACCATTTTTTAACATAATGAGATGTGTAGATATAGGTATTTAGGTAGGCGTACTAGCTCAATTTTAGTAACAATCATCGGCAGTGCTCGAGTTGTGAAAACACTTATGGGGGTGGTAGGCTACAACTTTTCATGCAGACCTAAAAAGAGATGGTTATTATAGTTGTAAGGGAACGGTTTACGCTAAAATGTTTTATGGGGGGATGGTGTTGTTTTCAGGGGGGATGGCATCCCCCTCAAATCGAGTAGCCTACTGATCATCGGTGCCAGTTTAGTAGTGATTTAGCCGCTTCATTGGGTTGGTAGAAAAAATTCAAAACCATTAAAAAACTCAACCAGAAGAGAACTTGCACCAGCTCATATAAGCTTAATTAGGGGTGCCCAACCAGTCGATCGCGATGTACCGGTCGATCTTTGGATGCTTGGCTGTCGATCGCGGGTCAATTTGGCATGTACACAAATCAGGTTGGCCACCAACATTTCCAGTTCATGTAACGCGTCCGGGCCGTGAAGACCTTTTTTTTTAGCTTTTCACAAAAATTTTGGTGGAATTCGGAACATCTGAAGGATTGAGGACCGTTTTTTTGCTCTTCACCGCATTTTCGTTTACGATTTACGTAATTCCCATGATCAGTAGCGACTTTCATTCGAGCATTCAGAGTAGTTTGGCGTAAAGTGTTTGGCAGCTACAAGAATTGACAGCCATTATACTTTTACTGGGCCATCGTCCATGACTGCTGTAAAGGTTTGCAAACGCTGATATAAAACACGGTTAAAAATGAACTTCAAGCATTGAAAATTTTACCAAATTTTACGTTGACCAAGTGAATAATAACTGACTGATTTTTAAAAGAATAGTGATTCTTCGTTGGTTAAAAGCACTTTAAAAAATATTTGCTTCATTACGTATGTACGTTGCGAGCATTAATCACGTCGCACTCAGTGCATAATTGTTTTAATTGTCAGGGGGGGCTCAAATGGTTCAGGGGGGGCTAAAAAAAGTTCAGGGGGGGCTAAAAAAGGCTAAAAACTGGCACCCCACTTCCCGCGCCTATGACAGTGTCCAATTTGACCGACCCAGGAATCGAACCTCACATCTCCCGCACCGATGGTGACGTGGTTAACAATATCCCCGACCAGTTGTTATATGATTCAAACCTCCTTGTTGTGTTTAGATACAAAGATACGATCGACTCTTTGCAAGCTGAACTAGAAGATTCTAGGATGAAGGGAAGACGTAGAGGCGCTTCTGGGACTTCCCCTTCCCCAATTAAACGCGTCACAATGGCAGATACAACTCCTACAATTCATGGGTATGTAACTATGTATTGCAATAAGCAACTAAGATGCAGATTTATATGGTTAAATCCCACTGTCGTACGTCAGTTTAAGATGAAATCAAAAATCAAATCTTCATTATACTCGCGATATTACGCCAAAACGTGCAACGAGTGGTGAGGCCCATCTCCGCCTTAGCGTCTGGGCAACACAGCTCCGAAGAAACGTCGCGAAATTGAGGTAAAAGTAGCTGTTAATTTGCGACGTTTCATCTTAACTGGAAGTGATACAGCTTTGATTGAGTTTTCGTCGTTGTGTAATTGTAACAAAATTGAATTGAAATTAATGAATATTTTTAGATATTCTCCCATTCGGCCCAAAAGTTCATCGCCCAAATATCGACCGGAGAAAGACAGATAGTTGCTGTGTAACGTAACCCTCGCACTGCTGGTGTGTTTGAAGCAAGCGTTTCTACCTACGTGATTATTAATTTTTATGGTATTTTCCCATCTTTTTAAAGACAATTATAAACTTTTTATAATTTTTTTATCGCGTTTTTTTTTATCTTCCAGTTTTTTTAGCTTAGCCAAATTTCAAGTTAAATGGAGATAATATTTATGTAGCTAATTTATAAGTCGCTTGGATGCCTTAAATGTGTTTGCTTCGTGTTTTTGCTGTGTTGTGTGTAGGTGTTGAAGTGTTTCAAACATGTGTCTGCGACAATCGTTAGATCTTCAGTTAAGTTACACACTTTTTACGACAATTACTGTGAAAAGAACATTTTTTCCAAATTGAAAGCATATTGGTTTGACCACAAACGTCCTGGACCGGATTCACCAACAGGCTTTACTGGCTGAAACCTAGGGCCGCGGACAAATAAGGGCTGGACACGAGCACTGAAAGATCCTGTTTCGAGATCGACGATGAAGAGCTTTGTTGATTCAGAGTGTTATCCGATTATTATTAATAACTGGCAGCGAATGTGAAATCAAAATATCCTACTGGGTCAGGGGTGGGTAAAGTGCGGCCCGCGAGACCATTTTATGCGGCCCTTGGGCATTTACAGAAATATAAACTCCTACCGTGAAACAAGCCGAAGACGATTTTTTCTGTAGCTCCGCGCTGAATGTCAGTGAAGGACATGTGCGGTCGTGATCATCTGCGGTCGTGATCATCTTTTCATTTTTGCTCTTCACTTGAATTTGAATGGAAAATTACACATCTGCGGCCCTCGGCTTCAATATTTTTCAAATGCGGCCCTTCGTGTGAACATAATTGCCCACGCCTGGCCTGGGTCCTCTCATTGTCTGAATCCGGCCCAGCAAACTTGCCATGTTTTTTGTTCAGTATAGGTCCTGGCATTGTTGATAGTAGCGAATTCTGTTTCCAAATAATTTTATTAAAAAGAAAAGTTCTAAGACAATTTCTCCATTAACTTACAATCCTGTCACTACCATATTTCGAAGAGTTCTGACAAACATTTTTGTTGATTTGCGATTCTGTTTCCATCCCTAATTGAGATGGAAGCCGAGTTCTATGATAAAATGAGGATTAAAGTGGCGTCGAAACTCTGGTTTCTGTAACTACTAGTAGTGTGTACTGACCACTGCGCCAAGCCACTGATGATAGTTTCGTGTACATAATGTCAACCTCGACCAACCACACCTTTGACGAACCATTCCGAAGCATATCATACAGGACGTGATAAGTAAATTTCTACTTCAGTGATAAGGTTTAGTATTATCTTGGAGCAGAAGTGACATTAAAATTTGTGTAATTTTTGCAAAAAGTTACTTACAATTTGAATCATTTGCGTGTAGTGTGTTTTGAGTTGATGCTTTAAATCTGACTTCCAAACTTTTACTGTGAGTTTCTCGTTTTAAAATGCAGTTTCCAATCGTGTGCGATCGCTTTATGTTAGTGGCTGTGCATATTCCCATGTGCCTTTTTCATAGAATTTATTTCGTTTGCATGCTGCGTAGAATAGAGAAAGATTACATAGAACTCGTTACTGTGAACGATTTGTCATGGTGATTTTGCTCGCTTCAGTTTAGATTGTGACAAAATTACAAGAAAGGAGCGCTTTAGTTGAACAAAAATCATCTTACTTGTACGATGAGCAATAGTTACCTTATTTTTTAATGAGGCGAGAAAGCCGGCTCTTCCGAAACCCGACATTTGGGCGCGAGACATCTGGGCGCGAGACATCTGGGCGCAGACATTTGGACGCGGTGTCATGTGGGCGCGACGACATTTGGGTGCGAAATACGTTCAAACGCATTTTTAATCGACTTTTTGTTAGTTTTTTTTTAATAAATAAAAACGTTTCTGTCTGCAACTATCTTATCCAATATGCTTAATCTCAACAAAAGATCTAAAAGTTAGAACATTTTTGTTGCAACGTTCTCGAACGACGGAAACGCGTGAGAATAAGACAACTGCAACGGCACGGTAATGCGTGATTAATACGTTGCAAATTTTTAATGAAAACGTAAGAGAAGTAAATTCTCGTTTAAAAAAATAACTTAATTTTGAAAAGGTACTTGATCAATCTAATATGTACGAATGAAATGGATCATAATTTTTGTGTCTAAATAACAGCTGACTCATAATTTATTTTATCAAAGATGATTTTCATTTCAAAGTATTTACAAATCACAACTGCGTTATGCATCTTTTTTTTTTTTATTTCGCTGTCCTATATTGCGTGGACATTATCCTTGATCTAAAAACTTTTAATCACTCTCTTAGGTTGCTAGACAATTGATCGTAAAAATGAGTCTTTGTCTATCGCTAACTTGACCCTTACTTTGCTCCACCTTTTTTGATATAGCCTACGTTACCGTTAATTAACACATCTTAATTTCTTTTATGAGATCGTTGCCAACACAAAATAGTTTTTATTAATTAAAAAAAAAAGATATAGAAATTCAGTTAACGAATTGAAAAAAAGTTAACGAAAAGTTGATTAAAAATGCGTTAAAACGTATATCGCTCCCAAATGTCCTTGCGCTTAAATGTTCTCGCGCCCAAATGTGTACCGGGCTCTTCGAGCTTTGCCTCAACTCTTCATTATACTCGCGTATTACGCCAAAGCGTGTAACAAGTGGCGATATCCATCTCCGTGGCTTAGTCGTTGGCGACACTGTGCCCAATTTGATCAGCCAAAGAACTGAACCCAAGACCGCCCGCGTCGATAGCCACGTCTTCTACCACTGTCTGCGTCAACCAGTCAACGAGAATAAGCAATGAAGGCTTTGCCTAAGTCTATTCAACCATTTTTATTCAGCGACCCACTTTGCAATCCGACGTAACCAAACTACCTCCTTCCAAAATTATGAGTCATTAAACACATGTAAATGCAGTTGCGCATCAAGTGAAGAGCAAAAAAAAAAGGTCATCACGTCCGCAGATGTCCAAATTTCTGCCCAAAATCAAGCAAAAAGCAAAAAAAAGGTCATCACTTCCGCAGATGCAACAAAGGGGTTTCTAACAAATGCTAAATACCTCTCGCGACCCCTAAGAAAATACCTGATGATTTCCATGGGGGTCGCTACCCCCAGGTTGAGAGCCACCTGGCTGTTAGCTATTAGATTTTTTTGATTACGTTTGATTTAGAGTTTAGACTAAAATCTTAATGGGTTAGCCGCAGTTTAAATAGAAAAATCTAACAAAGTTTTATTAAACGAAAGCTGAATAAGCGTGACTAGTGATAGCGGTACTGTGTTTTCTGAGATTTAAGCTTTTATTCTACTTGGAATATCCAGTTGCTTGGATCTCCCACTATTCCTGCATTGCACTTGAATCTTCGGAATCCTCATCAGAATTCAATTATTGATTTACAAACTAAGAAAAAATGAACAAAGCAACTAACTTACTTGAATTTAAAATTCCGCAAACTACTTGTCGTTTTTACTTGAAAATCTTGAAGTTGAAAATGTCGGAGGTTGCTTTCATGTAGTGGCTTGTGGGCTATAAACTGTAAAACAGAACTTCATTTATTAATAATGCAATCGGTAGTGACATTTTTTGATAAAATTCAAGAAAGTTGTTGATTGATTACAGCCCCGCTTATGACATCATAACATAATTTTTATTGACAATTAAAATTAGAATAATTTCGGTAGAGAGATGCTTTTTACATAGCACTTAGTGCTAAAAACACCACTGGGTTTAACATTATTGTTGAACATTTAACTAAATTAACCTAACTTTTTCGGGATTCTATAGATGTGAACTTTTATTACAGATGTCAGTACATTACAAAAAGTAAGACAAAGACACGAAAAAAAACAGTAGCGTTACAATCCATTTACTGACACCTACAGGCAGCTGCGAAGTGACCGCGCAAGAGGGTCTTCGAGTCAGCAATCCCTGATTGTATTACAAAAGTTACGTTACTCATTATTATTAATCTTTTTTTTTTTTCCTTTAACAATAACCCGAACAAAACCTACAACAAAAGCAAAACAAAAAAAAAAAAACGTACGTACAATAATTAAAAGGAAGAAATACCCAAATTTCGGTAATAATTCAACAAAGTCTGATATAATTGGTTTAATACCCAAATCACGTTGCAATAAATCATTACATATCAAAAATAACAACGAACCATGTCTATGGAAATTGATACAATACAAATGCATGCAATGACAGATATAACAAAGATAAGTAAATGGGGGATATAAGGAGGGGGGATTAATACTAGCACGTATATTTATTCAAGAAAAATTGCTTTAATTTTTTTTAAGCAATTTTAAAGATTTACAAAGCTTAAGTTCAGTAGGAAGCGATTTCCAAAACTTGGGCCCGTGATACTTAATTGAATTCTGAAGTTTATTCGTCCTGTAAAATGGTAAAAAATGGTTGTCTCTCTTGGCTCCCCTGGTTAATTGATGGTGTTTGGTAGTTGATTTGGAGAAATAGTGACTAAATGGAGAAGGGATCAATTGCTTATTAAACTTAAATGTAAAAACAGCAGACTCAAACTTGAACATATCAGGCAGTTTTAAAATTTTAAATTTCAAATAGTAAGGTGACGCTCTTTCATTCCATTTGGCACCTCCAATGATTTTAAGAGCCTTATTTTGCAAGACTATTAATTTCTTTAGATAAGATTTAAAGGTTGAACTCCAAACTAATACACCATATTGTAAGTGAGATTGAAATATCGCATGATATAAAGTTAGCATGGCTGCAGTCGACAAAAATGGCTTTACTTTGGCCAAGATTCCGACAGACCTAAAAAGTTTATTTATCAAATTTTTTATATGCAGATCAAATGACAGACAGTGATCAATCGTGACACCGAAGTATTTTGTTGAGCTGACTAATCCTAAATCGGAATTCGCATACGCTGAAGAAGTTTTGAGCTTGTTGTTCAAATTATGTTTCGGGTCAAGAATCATCGTATTTGACTTAGATAAATTAAGCGATAGCTTATTTGCTTTCAACCACTTATTTACATTAGTGACTTCCGTTTCAATTTTGTGATTAAGATTTTCAAATTTACTATCTTTTAAGATCAGGTAAGTGTCATCTGCAAATAATCTCGGAGGAGTTGATGTAATACTGGAAATATCATTAATATATATGGTAAACAAAAGAGGACCAAGAACTGATCTTTGCGGCACTCCATAAGTGATTAGTTTCTTACTGGATTGGGAGTTGTGTAACGACACATATTGAAATCAGTTAGTTAGAAAGGAGGAGAAAAAATCAAGAGCGACGCCACGAATGCCGTAATGTTGTAATTTGTGGATAAGAATTTCATGCTTTACAGTGTCAAACGCTATTTTTAGATCCAGAACAAGTAAAGCTGTGTAATTAGTATCATTTATATTATGGTAACATGATGTTACAACATCTAACAAAGCATGGGTTGTAGAATGAGTGCGTCTGAAACCAAATTGAGTAGGTGATAATAACGAATGTTTTTCAAGAAAAGCTGTTGTTCTTGAATAAATTAGTTTTTCAAAAATTTTTGAAAATGACGAAAGAATTGAGATCGGTCGATAATTTGTAGTGTCAGTTTTAGAGCCCGATTTAAAAACAGGAATAACTTAAGCAATTTTTAAGCAGTCTGGGAAAATGCTATGAGTAAAGCAGGTGTTGGAAAAATAAGAAAGAGGAGCAATATGGAGATGTAAGCGGTCGGCGTTAGGGTAATCGTGAAATAAAGAGAATAATTGCGTAAGTGCCTGTAACGTGCTTGTTATGCCTTGTTCGTTACTTACTGCAGTTTAAAAGGGTTTGATATCGATTTGTGTGTTTTAGCTCAGATGAGCAAAATAAAATAGTGCGAGGATATAGACAGATATAACGGGATCGTAACATGAGCCGAAATTTAATCTAAATTGGTTTAGGGGCTTTTTTTACACCTTTACCTCATCCAAACCCGAACTGGCCCAAATTTCAAAGCAAAAATTTGTGATTGGTATCGAGTTTTGTTTTAATTCTAAAGTGAGAATGATTGTCTTGATAAAGTTATTTGGTTTTGCTTGTCAGGGCGAAGCCCACTGCTGCTAATTTGTCTTTAAAGCCTAACGTAGAAGTTAGTGCTTTTTTCAATTTCATGGCCGGCCACTTGTCAATGGTTATTTCTATTCCATAACAGGCTTGCTCAACCTCCCTTCCGTGGTTTGACAAATTGCAGTTCTAGCTTTAAGGCTTTTGTTTGGCCGTTTATAAAAGCTTTGCTTATATATTTAGCAACAGGTCGAGTTAAAATGTAGAGCTTGCTGATAACAAATTGATATCAAGAGTTTTTCTTTTGATGATTTGCTTTTGAACTACTTACAAAATTGGAAGAGTAGCAAAATAAGCTAATTTGCTAAACCTATCTTGTTTAAAGCTTAGATAATATATTTTAGCTTTCAAAACTACCTATACTAGACTAGACTGCCAGCATACTCTGCTAAGCACTAGCGTATTTAGGGGGGGGGATAAAGGGCGATGGCCCCCCCCAAACAATTTTACAAAAAAAAGATAAAAAACGAGCAAAAATAAATGTAAATTAGATATGTTAGGAAGTTATTGTGGAACTGTGTTACAATATAGTATCATAGGGAGTAGGGAGGGGGGGGGGTCGGTTGAAAATAACAATGAAATGCAGACATTTTTAGTGTAAACTAACTTTAAAAGGCTATAGAGATGTAAGCGGTCGGCGTTGGGTATCGTGAAAAAGCGAGAATTAACAAAGCGCCTGTAATGTGCTTGCTATGCCTTGTTCGTGACTTATTGCAATTTAAGAGTGTTTGATACCGATTTGTAGGCTATGTCCTACCTCAGATGAGCAAAATATAATAGGGCGAGGATATAAACAGATAACGCGTTCGTGACATAATCATCATCATCATCATCATCGTCCAGTTTTAATCCGGTTTTTCCTCGTGTCCGAAGGTGGCCGGATGCACCTCATTCCTTCAGCAATCGCTTCCACTCCCTCTCTCCATCTCGCGCGATCTGTAGCTTCCTCCACCCTCAACCCAATCTTCTTTATATTCTCCTCGACTTGTTTCTTCCATGTTTGCTTCGGCCGTCCTCGCTTTCGTGGTCCATTCACTTCAAACATCATTGCCTTCTTCAAAATGCTCTCATCATCCCTCCTAACCACATGTCCATACCATCTTACTCCATTCGCTTTAGCCATTTTATCTAAAGTTTCCTTCAGACCCAGCATTTTCATCAGCTCCTCAGTATTCTTTCTATCCACTAGTTTTACTCCACACATTGATCTCACCATAGCTCTTTCAGTTCTTCTCAAAATTACCATCTCATTTTCCCTCAAACACCATGTCTCACTTCCATGTAACATTGCTGATCTTACGCAACTACGATACACCATCCCTTTCATTTTCAAAGAAAACCTTCTCCCAAGTAACAACTCTCCGCATTCTCTAAATTTCATCCATCCGATCCTTACTCTTGCAGTCACTGCAGTTTCACACCCACCACTAGCATTCAGCCTATCTCCAAGATAACAAAAACCCTTCACAGTCTCCACTTCATCACACAACACCTCCACTGGTTCTTCCTTTCCGTCTCCAATATCTTCACATCTTCTACATACAAACTGTTGTGTAAAACTGCAAGATACTTTTTTCATTTTAGTGCATCTTGCATGAATCCACTTCTTACAGAGCGTGCACCACACCGCGTTAGACATAACTCTTTTTCCACATATTCCACACGGATCCACCCTGCTACGCACAACCTCCCCTTCTTCACCACTCACCATCATCTTAGTCTTTTTAATATTTATTCTCAATCCCTTGCTTTCCAATGCATCTCTCCACCTTTGGAACCTCTCCCTTAGATTCTCCAAATTTTCGCTCATCAGCACAAGATCATCCGCGTACAAAATTTCATTCAATAGTCCCTCTCTTGCATGTTCTGACACTGCATCAACCACAATAGCAAATATCAATGGTGATAGCACAGACCCTTGATGCACACCAACTCTTACCCCAAATTCCTCCGAAAAAACCGATCCAACTCTGACTTTCGTCCTTGAGCCCTCATACAAGCTCATTACTGCTTTCACCAACACTTCTGGCAAGCTTTTCTTTCTTAATGCCCATTTCATCACCTTTCTGGGAACCCTATCAAACGCTTTTTCCAAGTCCACAAAACACATGTACAGCTTTTTCTCTTTTCCACGAAACTCCTCTTGCATCCTTCTCAAAATAAACAAAGCATCAGTCGTGCCCTTCCCAGGCATAAAGCCAAATTGCATGTCATCAACCTTCACTAATTCTCTTATTCTCTTCTCTAGCACTCTCTCGACTATCTTCATTGCATGCTCCAGCAGCTTTACTCCTCTATATGCTCCACAATCCATAACATCTCCCTTTCCTTTAAAGATTGGAACAACAACACTTGTTTTCCATTCTTCTGGCATACCTTTTCCATCCAGAACTCTCTGACACAGCTTCTTTAGTACTCCCACACCAAACTTTCCGCTCGCCATTATCATATCCATATTTACTTCAGAGGGACCAGCTGCTTTTCCCAGTTTCATCTTATTCATAGCCTTAATCACCTCCTCATAAGTGACTTCTTCAACCGGTCCTTCGACCATATCTGCTTCTGCCACCTGATCCCATTCGTTTTCCACATTCATGATCTTTTCCATATGATCCTTCCATAATTTCCCACGATCTTTTTCACTAACCACAAGTCTCCCATCTTTATCCTTCATGCAACCTCCACCATTTATGTCCTTTCCATCCCTTCTCATAAACTTCACTAACTTAAAAACATCGTTTGATTTGTTATATAGCACTTTCATCTCCTCTTCAGCCGCCTGCTTCATGGCTTTTGCAACCACTTTCCTTGTCCGATTTCTTGCTTTTCTATAATTACTTTTATTTTCCGCTGATCGATTCTTGCACCATGTTTTAAATGCATTCTTTTTCCGATCTATCGCTTCTTTTACTTGCTTGTTCCACCACCACGTGTTTCCCTGATCTCTTCTCCCTTTCGTCTTTCCACACAAATCATCACAAGCCTTTAAAACACCATTCTTGTAGGACTCCCACAAATCCACTGCTTCAGCGTCCACTAATTCTACTACTTTTCGTTCAAATTCCTCTTTGATCTCTTTTTTCTGCAGCTTCCATACCCTCCATCTCACCCTTTTACTTTTCTTTACTGACTTCTTCAGTTTGCGTCCCTCCACATCAACCACCACCAGCCTGTGCTGCAATTCCCCAGGGATAACTTTTACATCTCGTAGATACTTTCTCTTTTCCTTTCCTACCAGGACAAAGTCTATTTCTGTATCATTTCCACCTGAACTATAAGTCACCTTCCTTTCATCTCTCTTCTTGTACCACGTATTTGCAACACACAACTCTTTTTGGACGCAGAAATCTAGCAACATTCTTCCTTCAACATTTCTTTTCCCTATTCCATACCCTCCATGTATACCTTCAAATCCTTCTGAACATTTCCCCACATGGCCATTGAAATCTCCCAATCCCAACACCATTTCATTTGCATTCGCCATACTCCACTCACGCGCCATTTCCTCATAAAATAACTCTTTATCTGAATCTGGTTTTCCACTCTGTGGTGCATAAGCACAAATCACTCTCACCACCTCTTCTCCAAAGACTAATCCAATTCCCATAACTCTGTCACACCTTCTTCTGACCTCTACCACCTTCTCACAGAGTTCTTCTTTAACCAATATACCCACGCCCCCGGTTTTATCGTCATTTCCGCACCACCACAGTTTGTACCTCCTTCCCTTGACACCAATAAAGCGAGCTCCTTCACCTCTCCATCTCACTTCCTGCAAACAACATACATCCACCTTTCGCTTCCTCAGTTCTTCGCACACCTCCGTCCCTCTGCCAGATATACTCCCAACATTCCAGCTTCCGAATCTAACCCCAAGCCGTTTTTCAACTTTTTCTTTAGCAACTTTGAACCCGGAGATTCTTAGCACCCCCTGCCCATTTAAGGGCTGCCGGGGACTGGGGGCCAAAATTTTATTTTGCATCGTCATGAGGTTTTTGTTGGAGCAAGTATTTTATGGCCGCATGCCCTTGCTGACGCCAACCACAGTTATAAGCAGTGGGCCTAGCCTTTGCCTAAAAAGGCATACCCTGCAAGGCAACAGGGTTGCTGAAGTAGTTTAGCCGGCCAGTCGAGACCGTTGCCCGTGTGGCGCCACTAGGAGGCACTACCCAGCTAGCATAGACATTGGGACTAGTATGCATGTACACCAGATTTCTCTGGTCGACTGTACAAAACACAAAAGTACTACCCATACATCTACACACACCACACAAAAATAAATGTAAATTCGTGACATAAGCCGAAATTTAATTCAAATCGGCTTAGGGTGCTGTTTTTGCACCTTTACTTCATCCAAATCCGAACTGGCACGAATTTCAAAGCAAAAATTTGTCATTGGTTTTGAGTTTTGTTTTATTTCTAAAATGAAAATAATTATTTTGATAAAGTTATTTCATTTATTTGATTTTGCTTGTCACGGCGAAGCCCACTGCAGCTAATTCGCCTTTAAAAAAGGCTATTTTGCCTAACGTAGAAGTTAGTGCTTTTTTCAATTTCAAGGCCGGCCTCTTGTCAATGGCTGTTTTTATTGCATGACAGGCTTGCTAACTCAGCTAGCTTTGGATAAAAACGATAAGATCCAATCGCAAATCAAGTTGTTGTTGCTCTGACTTAAAGTGACAAAATTTAGATCTAAATATGGATTTTATAACGACTCTATGCAACTATGCTTATAAATCAGTCTTGACTTGCATGTTTCAGCGCCTCCCTGTTTTGTTGCCCGCGCGATTTTCTAAGCCTTCATCAATTTTAGTGTGAAATTTGTGTGCTTGTGCTATCGTTACTTTTCAGCGTATTGGCGTTTAGAAATGAAATGATTGATTGATTATAATAGGCCTAGAAAAAATGTATAGTAGCCAGACCCAGTAGCCTACTGGGTAAAACCAGAAAAAAATTGGAGTTAACTAGTTTTCCAACGCAAGAAATATACGACCGTTTTGGTAAAATTTCGACGGTTGGTTCTAGCTATAGAAATAATACGTTAACCAAGTGCGTAGGCAAGGGGGGTTCGTGAGTTCAAAGCCCCCTTCCCTATTGGTTCGTCAACTTTTCAGGTTTATAGGTTAACCTTGGTCCTTGATCTACGGCTGTGCCGCTGTAGCAACTACGCAGCGTAAGCCCTCAAGAACCACAAGCGTTGCTCAATTTCGGAATGCCATTTATTGCGTCACAATTTCGTGAGTCTAAAACTAGGGGGTGCTGCCAATGTTAAGAACGGGCACGTGATCTTGCTCTTGCGTCTGTTTATGATAACGTGGTGGCCTGGCTGAGAGACAAGACGTGCTCTAGCATGTAGTTCGGTCTGGCAGCATTAAATCAAATCAAATCTGCTCCAAGCGAAGCAGCTGAGAGCCTACAGGTTTAGTTTAGATAACGAGGATCGCTGATGCATTGTTCTGCAAGCTGTTCAATTTTTTAGTTATTCATTGTGAGATTGATTGTCATTTTACACATAATTTATTATATTTTTTTTATCTTCGTAGAAAAAAAAACTTATCGACGAGAAAGCGACGAAGACGCTACGCGCAATACGAATCCAGATTTTAGGTTTAAGGTGTTGCCATTTGTTTCCAAGTTTTTTGGTTAAATTTTGCTTGTTGATGCTTTAATTTGTTGCTTGTAAAGAAACCATCAAGCTGAGATAATCATCGTGAAGCATCTTATCCAAGGACTCAACAACAAAGCGTATTGTGAGAGTTGAATCAGTCACCACCTTTTACGATAGTCGACGTGGAAACAACGCTCCACTTACTGCGTCACGTTCACTTTATTTGGGTGTTGCATCGTTATGACTAGGACAGGGGTCGGCAACCTTTTGCACTTCAAGAGCCAAATAGTCCGTTTGTTACAATACGAAACCCAGCGGGAGCCGCAAAACTATCGTCAGGTCCAAAAACTTCAGTTATTCCGAAAACGATTCCTTTATTTACCTCCAAAAGGAGCCACAACTGGGGGGTTCAAAGAGCACAGGTTGCCGACCCCTGGACTTGGGCAACCAAAAGTCGCTTGCGGATTGTACACAAACCAAATTTCAGAGTGATTTTTCAGAAAGCTTTCAATGCATTGTTTCAAATCGTAGTTTCATAAGTCAAAAGGAGCCGAAATTCAGTGTTTGCGCAAAAATATTTTTACAAAGCTTTCTTCCTTTTTTTCGTGTTTCAGTGAAATCATTCATTCATTTATTTTTCTTATTTTTGACGAAACGTGCAACGGTGCAAAGCATCACACATGTGAGCGTTTTCCAAACTGGGAGGCGTGGACTAGTCTAAAAAAAGACGCAAATGTTAGTCATGATCATTTAAAAATATGGCTGGTGTATTATTTTGTGAAGGAAATCGTCATGATTAATATTTTGTGAGGGAGGCGTAGTAACACAAAGTTTGAAAATCACTGCTTTAATGTGTACGCTTACGGGCGATATTGCAAAGCTTGCAATCTTAAAACATGCGAGAATTGTGCAACAGAAAAATATTTTTAATGAAAGGCTTCAGCACGTCCACAAAATCTCAACACACCATAAAGAACAGGGTTTCCCAACTGGAGATGCTTGCACCCCTTGAGGACGCGAGGAAGCATTCCTGGGGGTTCAAAACGGCTTATAGATTTTTATCTTGTATTAAGAGCGCTTTTATTTTCGGTTGCTCAGTGTCAATTTTTTAGCGCTGTTACGCTCTGGTAATATGTAGTTCGCAAACGTCTAAGTGGCGTAAAACCCTTAGCCTCTTTGTGGTTGGTTACAATCAAGCTCTGAAAACAAAATGCGTCTGATTCAGCAACAGAGTAGTGACTGGTTTAACTATCCTATACCTTGCATTAGCGACCCTTTCAAAAAAGCTAAAAACTCTAAAATTGATTGCTCCGCTGGGGGAGCTTACAGTGTTGCCCCAGACCCCCCAGCTGAATACCTGTTGGGTTTTTGACGCCAAGTCATTACAGGAAAATGTTTAAGGTCAATAACACACACGAATTCATTTCAGCCCCTACCATTACGAACATTTGGTTTGCGTGGCTGATTACAGTCGCATATTTTGTGAGGGGTGCAAGAACATATCAAAAATTTTATATGAAAATAATTGGGAGTATAAAAATGGTTGGGAACCGCTCTATTATGAAAATGGTTGGGAACCGCTCTATTATGAAAATAGTTGGGAACCGCTCTATCATAAGATAATACAAAACAAAAGAAAAAGAGAGTTCCTAAAATGCTTAAATGTGAACACTTATATTCAAATAAATTATAATTCGTCACGTTAGTGCAAAAACTGCGTAAGTCATTTTTTGGCAAAATTGAGTTTTTAGCACCAACTTGTTCCTCAGGGTCAGCGCTAACGCTTGACACACTTTTTGGAAAAATACGTCGACGCGTTCGCGAGTTATGCTCCAGTTTTTAAATTGCGTAAGTCAGCACAATTATTAAATCATAATAACACATAGTATACCATGAAACCATTTATTCTTTTTTCTATTGTTATTTTGCTGTGACGCAAGAGTAGATACATTCAATCACACGTTTTTTGCGTTTTTCTCAAACCACAAAAAAATGACTTACGCATTTTTTGCACTAAGACAATCGACAGACAACAATTAATCCCAGATCCTGACTTTCACGTTAAAAAATCATCCGTACTCCAACTAAAATCTCAGTTAGTGATTCAGTTTTATGGCAACTTTTTAACTTGTCAAAAGTTGGCCCCCCCCTTTTGTAAATTGTAAATACGCCTCTGCTGCTAAGAGCTAAAATTGAGAAAGATCAGGCGGAAAACTGTAAGCTTACATAAAATTAGCTTCTTTAGCAAACGTGGCCTACAGCCTATTGTACCTACTGCTTTCACAACCTACTTTGCTTGCGATTCCTACGACAAAGTAGAAAATTTTCTACTTCGTCGCAGGAATCGTAGAACGCACTTCTTTTCACTTGCGATGACCACACTCGCTTCAGTCGCATTCTGTGTGCGTAGTTAGCGCGATTGGTCGCTGGAATCGCATCGCACGAGTCGCACGATTATAATTGCGTAAGAAAATCGCAGCTGTGTGCATTGGCAGTCGCAGCAGTTGACGCAAACGTGATCGCAATGGTCGTGGCGCATCGCAACGAGCTCTGTGTGCAGCCGCACGATCAAGTTTTCTGCCCAAAAACACTTTCACAGCCTAGCAGCAACGATCTTTCAGTGAGTAAATGCAACCGCAAGTTTATAGCACAACATCGACGGCAAGATTGTGTAGTAAATTCTTTCAGTGTGTAAACTTCTTACTTTTTGCTTGCTCGAGAGCTCCTTGCAATATTGCCAGGAATAGAGCGTGGCTCTATTTTCCAGCAAGTTTTTGTCAAAGAGGAAGCGTGCCTTGGACTCTAGATGAAATTAAAAGTTTAATTAGTGAGATAGAAGACAAGCCGGTGTTGTGGAATGTATTCAGTGATGGGTACGGAGATGGATAGAAAAAAAGCGAAGCCTGGAGAGAGGTGGCTGCAAAGCTACAACGCGGTCAGACCGAAGTAAGCGTCAGTCCTACTGTACTACGTTACCTGTTTTTCGACCATTGTTTTTGTTTGTGTTAGCTTGGTCGTTAAATGAAATAAACTACTACTACAATAGCAAGCAAAATATTGGTGAGCTAGACACAAAAGCTATGCCTACGGTCAGTGGCGCCCGCAGAAAAAATATTGGGGGGTAAAGTGTGACGTCGTTATCTGTGAAGTCACCAACCAGATTGTTGAATGTGATACAGATAAGCCTACTGATATTGCACATGGAGTTGAACGAGTGGTTGGTGCATTGAGCTTCGAAGCTGGCTTCGCGGGTTCAATGCTCAACTAGGTCATTTCCATGATGCATGTACTTCACTACCACAAAAATCGTAAGCTGCAATTAAGTGGCTTGAAATAAAAACAAAAAAAAACAGCGATTGAGTGGTTGGTGGTTACGCTTATTTGGACGCGTAGGCCTAGTGAACTAATGTGTAGTTGTACACTTCCCGTTTGGCCAGGGATGAGCAAACTTTTCAGCGCAAGGGCTTCATTCAAAATTTATGCGGACGGCATATAGCAGGCCTATAGTAACCCCCAAACAGCAAATTTGAGTAAATCGAAAAATTCTTATTATTGGCAAAAAATACTGAAAACTTCCAACCAATTCGCGTAAAGTTACGCTACTAAATGCTAGAGGAAAATATTTCAAAATGGATGCGAAATCAACAAAAGAAAAAAAAATGCCCAGAATGACTATTATTAGTATAATTCCATTTTAACATAACTTCTGGCTAGTGGCTAAAAGGAAAATTTACTGCCATTGCGGTTTGTCGAATAACAAAATGTTTTGTCTTGTTGTTATAACGTCATATACTTAGAGGCACTGCTTCAAATCGTATATCGCTCTGGCAACTCAGCATGATACATTTTTGGCAATTTTGTCGAGACACGCTTTGTATAGTTTTTGAAATCTACGCCATGGTAGACGAGGCAGAGTCTACACTGCATCATCGCCCATATATCGGCAATTTTGACCTTACAAGCGATTGGTCTGGAAATGATAAACACTTCAGCAAAAAATTTGAACATGAACAAAATAATTTGAACTCGGGGGGTAGGGGGGGATACAAAAGCTGCAGCTTTTCTCTTTTGCGCTCGAATCATCATCTCAAACTTCAGAAAAACTGTGTTGAACTACCCTAGAAAATATTTTACCAGCTGGCTATCTGCGAAGGATATTTATGCAATATTGCGAATTAGCTCAGATGTAAACAGGTCAGCAACTTTTTGGCGCAAGAAACCACGCCAGCGTTTTCCAGCAAGGAAGTTTCAATAAAAAACTCTCTGTCATGTAAACGCGAAGCAAGGAACTTGCGTAAAAAACTTGATCGTGTGAACCGGGCCTTAAAGTAACAAAATCTGGATCTAAATAAGGATTTTATGACGACTATATGCAACCATGCTAAATCAGTCTTAACTTGCATGCTTCAATGCCTTTCTGTTTTGTTGCACGCGCTTTCTACGCCTTCATCAATTTTAGTGTGAAATTTGTGTGCTTAGTGCAATCGTTACCTTTCAGCTCCTGAGAATCATCGTGAAGCATCTTATCCAAGGACTCAACAACAAAGCTTACGTGAGAGTTGAATCAGTCACCACCTTTAACGATGGTCGTCGAGGAAACAACGCTCCACCCACTGCGTCATGCTTACTTTATTTGGGCGTTGCATCGTTATGACTAGTGTGTCCGATCCGAGTCTGTATTTCAAAATCCGGGTTTCAGGTTTACCGGGTTTTGCACTTTCAAAACTCGGGTTTTCCCGGGTTCCATCTGCCTCAAAAAATTGATGCTTTTTACGTAAATACGTAACAAAAAAATGCAATTTGTGCTTTTACTTTGTTAAACTCATTAAGAACAATCATAAAACGTATCCAAACTATTACTTAGTAGCGTAACAGGTTTAAATAAACCTAACATAAAAAATAATACCATGAAATAGATCGATGTTTTTCATTTTTTATAAAATTGGCGCATTAGGCCTACAATCATGGCGTTCAAAGAGACATCATTTAGCCTGTTTCTAATCGTGGTAGCAAAAAGTCCCATTGCAGAAAATGCCCGTTCTGCTTCTACAGAAGTTGGTCTAATTGTGAAGAGATAACGATAAATTTTTTCTAAATTCTCCGGCCTCTTTTTCGTAGCCTCAAACAACTGCATCTCTGTGTTGATTCTTTGCGCTCCAACACTCAGGTCTTCTTTAATTTGCTGCCCGGGCTCTCCAAACAATACCCTTTGTCACTTACAATTACACATTTTTCAAAACGCTACTTTTACGTCGGCGTTGTAATATTGTTACTTTGCTACGTAATGAAACCCGGGTTTCGCACCAAAAAATACCCGGATTTCGGGTTTCAAATACTACTCCATAACCCGGGTTTTCGGGTTCGGGGAAACCCGGGACGGACACACTAGCTATGACTAGCGCAACCAAAAGTCGCTTACGGACCGTCCACAAACCAATTCATAGTGATATTGAAGAAATCTTGTAATGTATTATTTCAAATCGTTGTTTCCTATAAGGCAAAAGAAGCCAAAAATCAGCGTTAGCGCAAAAATATTTTTACGAAGCTTTTCTTTTTTTCGTGTTTCTGTGAAATCATTCACTTATTTTTGACAAAACGTGCAACGGTGCAAAACATGTGAGCGTTTTCGAAACTGGGAGACGTGGACTAGTCCAAAAGGAGGCGTAAATATTAGTCATAATCATTTTAAAATATAGCATTTTATAGAGGGGAGCGTCATGATTAATATTTTGTGAGGGAGGCGCAGTAACACAAAGTTTGAAAACCTCTGCTCTAATGTGTACGCTTACGGGCGATATTGCAAAGCTCGCAATCCACTTTAGAATTGCGCTACAGAAAAATATTTTTAATGAAAGACTTCAGCACGTCCACAAAATCTCAACACACCATAAACTACAGGGTTTCCCAACTGGGGATGCTTGCATCCCTTGGGGGCGCGAGGAAGCATTCCAGGGGGTGTAAAACGGCTTATAGATTTTTATTTTGTATTAGGAGTGCTTTCATTTTCGGTTGCTCAGTGTCAATTTTTCAGCGCTGTTACGCTCTACTAATACGTAATTCACAAACGTCTAAGTGGCGCAAAACCCTTAGCTTCTTTGTGGTTGGTTACAATCAAGCTCTGAAAACAAAATGCGTCTGATTCAGCAAAAGAGTAGTGACTGGTTTAACTATCTTAATACCTTGCATAAGCGAGTAGCGACACTTTCAAAAAGGCTAAAAACTCTAAGATTGATAGCTACGCTGGGGGAGCTCACAATGTTCTTCCAGACCCCTCAGCTGAACACCCTGCTGTGTTTTTGACGCAAAGTCATTACAGGAAAATTTTTAAATTCAATAACACACATGAATTCACTTCAGCACCAACCATTACGAAAATTTGGTTTGCGCGGCTGATTGCAGCCGCATATTTTGTGAGGGGTGCAAGAACATATCAAAATTTTGAAGGGGTCCGGAGTATGAAAATGGATGGAAACCGCTCTACTATCAGATAAAGCAAAACAAAAGAAAAAGACAATTCGTAAAATGCTTAAATGTGAACACTTATGTTTGAATATTATGAAGTTACTTACGACAGTCGACAGACAATGATTAATCACCAGAACCTGACTTTCACGTTAAAAAACCATCCGCACTCCAACTAAAAACTCAGTTTGTGATTCAGCTTTATTGCAACTTTTTAACTTGCCAAAAGTTGGCCCCCTCATTTTATAAATTCTAAATACGCCACTGCAAGCAGCAAACTTAAAATCAGCCTAGCCTACCTGCTACGGCCGGATTGTTCTCCACACTAGGCCTGTTTACACGAGCGGGTTTGATTATGTGGGTCACCAGTGGTGTAAAGTAACGAAGTAGTTTTACTTAAGAAGACTACTTAAGTATTATTGCTTGGTAACTAGTACTTACTTAAGTGAATTAAATTTCAACTACTTCTACTTACGTAGTTCCATCAGAAAGTAACGCTACGTAAGTGGCTTTAAAAGTGATAAGTAGTTAATATTAAGCAATGTATCACGCAAATGATGAACAATCATGCTTGATAATAAAATTGGCAACATTAGTATTAGGTATTGTTATATTTTATTATATAAGTTTTACAATTTCGTGATATTAAGCGGTCTTTTGTCGTTTGCGTTTGGCGTGGACTCTAAGGTTGCATTTTGCAGATTATGACACACTTCACTTTTTTATTTTCGTCAAACAAATGTGCTGACCAGAGGCGTATTTACAATTTACAAAAGGGGGGGGCCAACTTTTGACAAGTTAAAAAGTTGCCATAAAACTGAATCACTAACTGAGATTTTAGTTGGAGTACGGATGATTTTTTAACGTGAAAGTCAGGATCTGGGATTAATTGTTGTCTGTCGATTGTCTTAGTGCAAAAAATGCGTAAGTCATTTTTTTGTGGTTTGAGAAAAACGCAAAAAACGTGTGATTGAATGTATCTACTCTTGCGTCACAGCAAAATAACAATAGAAAAAAGAATAAATGGTTTCATGGTATACTATGTGTTATTATGATTTAATAATTGTGCTGACTTACGCAATTTAAAAACTGGAGCATAACTCGCGAACGCGTCGACGTATTTTTCCAAAAAGTGTGTCAAGCGTTAGCGCTGACCCTGAGGAACAAGTTGGTGCTAAAAACTCAATTTTGCCAAAAAATGACTTACGCAGTTTTTGCACTAACGTGACGAATTATAATTTATTTGAATATAAGTGTTCACATTTAAGCATTTTAGGAACTCTCTTTTTCTTTTGTTTTGTATTATCTTATGATAGAGCGGTTCCCAACTATTTTCATAATAGAGCGGTTCCCAACCATTTTCATAATAGAGCGGTTCCCAACCATTTTTATACTCCCAATTATTTTCATATAAAATTTTTGATATGTTCTTGCACCCCTCACAAAATATGCGACTGTAATCAGCCACGCAAACCAAATGTTCGTAATGGTAGGGGCTGAAATGAATTCGTGTGTGTTATTGACCTTAAACATTTTCCTGTAATGACTTGGCGTCAAAAACCCAACAGGTATTCAGCTGGGGGGTCTGGGGCAACACTGTAAGCTCCCCCAGCGGAGCAATCAATTTTAGAGTTTTTAGCTTTTTTGAAAGGGTCGCTAATGCAAGGTATAGGATAGTTAAACCAGTCACTACTCTGTTGCTGAATCAGACGCATTTTGTTTTCAGAGCTTGATTGTAACCAACCACAAAGAGGCTAAGGGTTTTACGCCACTTAGACGTTTGCGAACTACATATTACCAGAGCGTAACAGCGCTAAAAAAT
The DNA here is from genome assembly GCA_964006365.1 of Trididemnum miniatum. Classification (NCBI taxonomy): domain Eukaryota; kingdom Metazoa; phylum Chordata; class Ascidiacea; order Aplousobranchia; family Didemnidae; genus Trididemnum; species Trididemnum miniatum. The sequence goes on along the minus strand of OZ023251.1, from coordinate 17,853,829 downwards.
TGACACTGAGCAACCGAAAATAAAAGCGCTCTTAATACAAGATAAAAATCTATAAGCCGTTTTGAACCCCCAGGAATGCTTCCTCGCGTCCTCAAGGGGTGCAAGCATCTCCAGTTGGGAAACCCTGTTCTTTATGGTGTGTTGAGATTTTGTGGACGTGCTGAAGCCTTTCATTAAAAATATTTTTCTGTTGCACAATTCTCGCATGTTTTAAGATTGCAAGCTTTGCAATATCGCCCGTAAGCGTACACATTAAAGCAGTGATTTTCAAACTTTGTGTTACTACGCCTCCCTCACAAAATATTAATCATGACGATTTCCTTCACAAAATAATACACCAGCCATATTTTTAAATGATCATGACTAACATTTGCGTCTTTTTTTAGACTAGTCCACGCCTCCCAGTTTGGAAAACGCTCACATGTGTGATGCTTTGCACCGTTGCACGTTTCGTCAAAAATAAGAAAAATAAATGAATGAATGATTTCACTGAAACACGAAAAAAAGGAAGAAAGCTTTGTAAAAATATTTTTGCGCAAACACTGAATTTCGGCTCCTTTTGACTTATGAAACTACGATTTGAAACAATGCATTGAAAGCTTTCTGAAAAATCACTCTGAAATTTGGTTTGTGTACAATCCGCAAGCGACTTTTGGTTGCCCAAGTCCAGGGGTCGGCAACCTGTGCTCTTTGAACCCCCCAGTTGTGGCTCCTTTTGGAGGTAAATAAAGGAATCGTTTTCGGAATAACTGAAGTTTTTGGACCTGACGATAGTTTTGCGGCTCCCGCTGGGTTTCGTATTGTAACAAACGGACTATTTGGCTCTTGAAGTGCAAAAGGTTGCCGACCCCTGTCCTAGTCATAACGATGCAACACCCAAATAAAGTGAACGTGACGCAGTAAGTGGAGCGTTGTTTCCACGTCGACCATCGTAAAAGGTGGTGACTGATTCAACTCTCACAATACGCTTTGTTGTTGAGTCCTTGGATAAGATGCTTCACGATGATTATCTCAGCTTGATGGTTTCTTTACAAGCAACAAATTAAAGCATCAACAAGCAAAATTTAACCAAAAAACTTGGAAACAAATGGCAACACCTTAAACCTAAAATCTGGATTCGTATTGCGCGTAGCGTCTTCGTCGCTTTCTCGTCGATAAGTTTTTTTTTCTACGAAGATAAAAAAAATATAATAAATTATGTGTAAAATGACAATCAATCTCACAATGAATAACTAAAAAATTGAACAGCTTGCAGAACAATGCATCAGCGATCCTCGTTATCTAAACTAAACCTGTAGGCTCTCAGCTGCTTCGCTTAGAGCAGATTTGATTTGATTTAATGCTGCCAGACCGAACTACATGCTAGAGCACGTCTTGTCTCTCAGCCAGGCCACCACGTTATCATAAACAGACGCAAGAGCAAGATCACGTGCCCGTTCTTAACATTGGCAGCACCCCCTAGTTTTAGACTCACGAAATTGTGACGCAATAAATGGCATTCCGAAATTGAGCAACGCTTGTGGTTCTTGAGGGCTTACGCTGCGTAGTTGCTACAGCGGCACAGCCGTAGATCAAGGACCAAGGTTAACCTATAAACCTGAAAAGTTGACGAACCAATAGGGAAGGGGGCTTTGAACTCACGAACCCCCCTTGCCTACGCACTTGGTTAACGTATTATTTCTATAGCTAGAACCAACCGTCGAAATTTTACCAAAACGGTCGTATATTTCTTGCGTTGGAAAACTAGTTAACTCCAATTTTTTTCTGGTTTTACCCAGTAGGCTACTGGGTCTGGCTACTATACATTTTTTCTAGGCCTATTATAATCAATCAATCATTTCATTTCTAAACGCCAATACGCTGAAAAGTAACGATAGCACAAGCACACAAATTTCACACTAAAATTGATGAAGGCTTAGAAAATCGCGCGGGCAACAAAACAGGGAGGCGCTGAAACATGCAAGTCAAGACTGATTTATAAGCATAGTTGCATAGAGTCGTTATAAAATCCATATTTAGATCTAAATTTTGTCACTTTAAGTCAGAGCAACAACAACTTGATTTGCGATTGGATCTTATCGTTTTTATCCAAAGCTAGCTGAGTTAGCAAGCCTGTCATGCAATAAAAACAGCCATTGACAAGAGGCCGGCCTTGAAATTGAAAAAAGCACTAACTTCTACGTTAGGCAAAATAGCCTTTTTTAAAGGCGAATTAGCTGCAGTGGGCTTCGCCGTGACAAGCAAAATCAAATAAATGAAATAACTTTATCAAAATAATTATTTTCATTTTAGAAATAAAACAAAACTCAAAACCAATGACAAATTTTTGCTTTGAAATTCGTGCCAGTTCGGATTTGGATGAAGTAAAGGTGCAAAAACAGCACCCTAAGCCGATTTGAATTAAATTTCGGCTTATGTCACGAATTTACATTTATTTTTGTGTGGTGTGTGTAGATGTATGGGTAGTACTTTTGTGTTTTGTACAGTCGACCAGAGAAATCTGGTGTACATGCATACTAGTCCCAATGTCTATGCTAGCTGGGTAGTGCCTCCTAGTGGCGCCACACGGGCAACGGTCTCGACTGGCCGGCTAAACTACTTCAGCAACCCTGTTGCCTTGCAGGGTATGCCTTTTTAGGCAAAGGCTAGGCCCACTGCTTATAACTGTGGTTGGCGTCAGCAAGGGCATGCGGCCATAAAATACTTGCTCCAACAAAAACCTCATGACGATGCAAAATAAAATTTTGGCCCCCAGTCCCCGGCAGCCCTTAAATGGGCAGGGGGTGCTAAGAATCTCCGGGTTCAAAGTTGCTAAAGAAAAAGTTGAAAAACGGCTTGGGGTTAGATTCGGAAGCTGGAATGTTGGGAGTATATCTGGCAGAGGGACGGAGGTGTGCGAAGAACTGAGGAAGCGAAAGGTGGATGTATGTTGTTTGCAGGAAGTGAGATGGAGAGGTGAAGGAGCTCGCTTTATTGGTGTCAAGGGAAGGAGGTACAAACTGTGGTGGTGCGGAAATGACGATAAAACCGGGGGCGTGGGTATATTGGTTAAAGAAGAACTCTGTGAGAAGGTGGTAGAGGTCAGAAGAAGGTGTGACAGAGTTATGGGAATTGGATTAGTCTTTGGAGAAGAGGTGGTGAGAGTGATTTGTGCTTATGCACCACAGAGTGGAAAACCAGATTCAGATAAAGAGTTATTTTATGAGGAAATGGCGCGTGAGTGGAGTATGGCGAATGCAAATGAAATGGTGTTGGGATTGGGAGATTTCAATGGCCATGTGGGGAAATGTTCAGAAGGATTTGAAGGTATACATGGAGGGTATGGAATAGGGAAAAGAAATGTTGAAGGAAGAATGTTGCTAGATTTCTGCGTCCAAAAAGAGTTGTGTGTTGCAAATACGTGGTACAAGAAGAGAGATGAAAGGAAGGTGACTTATAGTTCAGGTGGAAATGATACAGAAATAGACTTTGTCCTGGTAGGAAAGGAAAAGAGAAAGTATCTACGAGATGTAAAAGTTATCCCTGGGGAATTGCAGCACAGGCTGGTGGTGGTTGATGTGGAGGGACGCAAACTGAAGAAGTCAGTAAAGAAAAGTAAAAGGGTGAGATGGAGGGTATGGAAGCTGCAGAAAAAAGAGATCAAAGAGGAATTTGAACGAAAAGTAGTAGAATTAGTGGACGCTGAAGCAGTGGATTTGTGGGAGTCCTACAAGAATGGTGTTTTAAAGGCTTGTGATGATTTGTGTGGAAAGACGAAAGGGAGAAGAGATCAGGGAAACACGTGGTGGTGGAACAAGCAAGTAAAAGAAGCGATAGATCGGAAAAAGAATGCATTTAAAACATGGTGCAAGAATCGATCAGCGGAAAATAAAAGTAATTATAGAAAAGCAAGAAATCGGACAAGGAAAGTGGTTGCAAAAGCCATGAAGCAGGCGGCTGAAGAGGAGATGAAAGTGCTATATAACAAATCAAACGATGTTTTTAAGTTAGTGAAGTTTATGAGAAGGGATGGAAAGGACATAAATGGTGGAGGTTGCATGAAGGATAAAGATGGGAGACTTGTGGTTAGTGAAAAAGATCGTGGGAAATTATGGAAGGATCATATGGAAAAGATCATGAATGTGGAAAACGAATGGGATCAGGTGGCAGAAGCAGATATGGTCGAAGGACCGGTTGAAGAAGTCACTTATGAGGAGGTGATTAAGGCTATGAATAAGATGAAACTGGGAAAAGCAGCTGGTCCCTCTGAAGTAAATATGGATATGATAATGGCGAGCGGAAAGTTTGGTGTGGGAGTACTAAAGAAGCTGTGTCAGAGAGTTCTGGATGGAAAAGGTATGCCAGAAGAATGGAAAACAAGTGTTGTTGTTCCAATCTTTAAAGGAAAGGGAGATGTTATGGATTGTGGAGCATATAGAGGAGTAAAGCTGCTGGAGCATGCAATGAAGATAGTCGAGAGAGTGCTAGAGAAGAGAATAAGAGAATTAGTGAAGGTTGATGACATGCAATTTGGCTTTATGCCTGGGAAGGGCACGACTGATGCTTTGTTTATTTTGAGAAGGATGCAAGAGGAGTTTCGTGGAAAAGAGAAAAAGCTGTACATGTGTTTTGTGGACTTGGAAAAAGCGTTTGATAGGGTTCCCAGAAAGGTGATGAAATGGGCATTAAGAAAGAAAAGCTTGCCAGAAGTGTTGGTGAAAGCAGTAATGAGCTTGTATGAGGGCTCAAGGACGAAAGTCAGAGTTGGATCGGTTTTTTCGGAGGAATTTGGGGTAAGAGTTGGTGTGCATCAAGGGTCTGTGCTATCACCATTGATATTTGCTATTGTGGTTGATGCAGTGTCAGAACATGCAAGAGAGGGACTATTGAATGAAATTTTGTACGCGGATGATCTTGTGCTGATGAGCGAAAATTTGGAGAATCTAAGGGAGAGGTTCCAAAGGTGGAGAGATGCATTGGAAAGCAAGGGATTGAGAATAAATATTAAAAAGACTAAGATGATGGTGAGTGGTGAAGAAGGGGAGGTTGTGCGTAGCAGGGTGGATCCGTGTGGAATATGTGGAAAAAGAGTTATGTCTAACGCGGTGTGGTGCACGCTCTGTAAGAAGTGGATTCATGCAAGATGCACTAAAATGAAAAAAGTATCTTGCAGTTTTACACAACAGTTTGTATGTAGAAGATGTGAAGATATTGGAGACGGAAAGGAAGAACCAGTGGAGGTGTTGTGTGATGAAGTGGAGACTGTGAAGGGTTTTTGTTATCTTGGAGATAGGCTGAATGCTAGTGGTGGGTGTGAAACTGCAGTGACTGCAAGAGTAAGGATCGGATGGATGAAATTTAGAGAATGCGGAGAGTTGTTACTTGGGAGAAGGTTTTCTTTGAAAATGAAAGGGATGGTGTATCGTAGTTGCGTAAGATCAGCAATGTTACATGGAAGTGAGACATGGTGTTTGAGGGAAAATGAGATGGTAATTTTGAGAAGAACTGAAAGAGCTATGGTGAGATCAATGTGTGGAGTAAAACTAGTGGATAGAAAGAATACTGAGGAGCTGATGAAAATGCTGGGTCTGAAGGAAACTTTAGATAAAATGGCTAAAGCGAATGGAGTAAGATGGTATGGACATGTGGTTAGGAGGGATGATGAGAGCATTTTGAAGAAGGCAATGATGTTTGAAGTGAATGGACCACGAAAGCGAGGACGGCCGAAGCAAACATGGAAGAAACAAGTCGAGGAGAATATAAAGAAGATTGGGTTGAGGGTGGAGGAAGCTACAGATCGCGCGAGATGGAGAGAGGGAGTGGAAGCGATTGCTGAAGGAATGAGGTGCATCCGGCACCTTCGGACACGAGGAAAAACCGGATTAAAACTGGACGATGATGATGATGATGATGATTATGTCACGAACGCGTTATCTGTTTATATCCTCGCCCTATTATATTTTGCTCATCTGAGGTAGGACATAGCCTACAAATCGGTATCAAACACTCTTAAATTGCAATAAGTCACGAACAAGGCATAGCAAGCACATTACAGGCGCTTTGTTAATTCTCGCTTTTTCACGATACCCAACGCCGACCGCTTACATCTCTATAGCCTTTTAAAGTTAGTTTACACTAAAAATGTCTGCATTTCATTGTTATTTTCAACCGACCCCCCCCCCTCCCTACTCCCTATGATACTATATTGTAACACAGTTCCACAATAACTTCCTAACATATCTAATTTACATTTATTTTTGCTCGTTTTTTATCTTTTTTTTGTAAAATTGTTTGGGGGGGGCCATCGCCCTTTATCCCCCCCCCTAAATACGCTAGTGGTGCTGACTATCCTTTATATACTTAAGCATCGGCAAAATATATGTCAAGTTTGGAAGTGAGCAAATTATCTTTTTCCAAAACTCAGCTTTATGGCCTTGGTTTTGCAAACGCTACTTTTTACTTATTGGTACTTTTTACTTCTACTCGGTTACTTTTGACATCCCCTAGTTTCTACTCTATACTTCAAGTAGCTTCCGCCATCAGTAACAATCCTTTTAGCGATCAGTAACAATACTTTTGCTTAAGTAGGTTTCTGGACTACTTTTTACACCACTGCGGGTCACAGACTTCAGTTTTAGTTAAGGAGATTTTTTAGTTTAACTGGCTGTTCTTTCAACGCATTTTTTAGCGGGTTGAACCTGCCTGTTGCATGTGAGTAATTTTCAACCCGCAAAGCTTACTGAAGCAGAACGACATAAGTTTGCGTTTGACGTAAGCGGGTTGGATTTAGCGGGTTAACCCGCTTAAATTGTGCATGTTAATCGGCTTATTGTCCCTTCAATGCAGAGCGTCAAGCAGGGAAGCTTTGAATACCAATTTTAAAGTCACTGAGTTGACCCGACTCAGAATCAAACCCGAGTCTACAGCTCCCGAGCGGACGTTTCACCACTCGGCCATCTGAGCTTGTGTATTCTTCGCGCATACAAAGTGACGCAGTTACTAGCCAGACAACAAAAAATCTGAAAGCTGCTGTGAAAACACTTAACTTACTCTTATTGCTCACTGTAACCAATGATTGCACCGGAAATAAGTGGCATCATTGTCACATCGCATAGGATAACAAGCATTAAACTATGAATAATGCTACAGAAGCTACCAACTATTTAATAAAAAGTTAATAATAAAATTGAGCAAAATCCTGACGTGATGGAAAAAAATCGTTTTGCAGATTTGAAATCAGCGACCCCAAATTATATAAAAACACTACCCTTAACCGAAGCAACAAATTTTATGTCCACCTGCATTATTGATGTCATAATAATAATATGACCTCAAAAATTTAATTGTGATATAGAAACCAGAACCGAGAACCGTTGGTCTAAAAGTCCACAAAAAGGACTTGTGGACAAAGGGCAGGGTAGGCCTAATTGTGTAGCTAAAGTTTATTGTTTTGGCCACCCCAACAGCTACTGCAAATGCCATAACCGTCGGTAAAGCCTGTATTTAAGCGCCACTGTAGGGAAACGATTGAAAAATAAAGCGCCACCCTCTAATTAAACGCTACCTGTAATGCCACCACAGGGGAAGATGTTGAAAATGACGAGCACGGCTACACAGAAGAGACGCGTCACCCGATTTTTCGCATTGAATTTTTGATTAGGCCTACTTATCAGTAATTGTGTTACGGTAGATGTTTTTTCAATAAAGGCTAAATCAGGATTTTTAACCTTTTTTGTCTCGTTTACCTCTACCCGAAAGTAAAAAGTATAATTTACCACCAGTGTACCACTGCTGCTTTTTCAATACTAAAAATTAAAGTTTTCTTTAGTCTTTAGTTCAAACAACTTACCTCCTTGATAGGTAAAATTTACCTCCAGGGGGCAAATTCACCCCCGGTTAAGAACCCCTGGGCTAAATGTTAACTTTGTTATAAGCTTTTTCTTTTCATTAATTATAATTATCTTCCCAAAATTCTGACCAGCCTGTCAAAAAATATAGCACCATCCTCTCAACTGAACACCACCTCTAATAGAACTGAGGTTATTTTCAAATAATATTGAACCGAAAATTCAACAGTAATTGAGGAAGACTGCGAAATGAGCTTGCGCTCTTCGGATCAGCAGCCACCGGTTATATATGTCAAATGCGATCGGGCTCCAGCCGCGAATCGATCCCGTCACGTAGGATCTGTCACCTGCGCGCGGTACCGCTTGGCCAGGGATGGCAAACCTTTTCTAGTAGTTGGGTCACATACGAAGCCTTAATTCGAAAAAAGAAAAAAGTGGGTCACGGATTTAATGATATTAATGAGAGACTCTCGTCAGGAATGAGCAAAAATTGGTCTTCACAATACAAAAGTTCCGGCAAACGGTGGGTGTGCGAGCAAAAAAAAGGTCGTGAATGCCAGAGAAAAGAAAGTTACACTTTTCGTCACTACTAAAATGTTTGTTAACATTTTCCTTAAAGTTTTAAAACTACAAGTGGGTCACTGGAATCTGCAAGTGGGTCACGGCGTGTGACCCGCGGATCAGTGGTTCGCTATCCCTGCGCTAGGCCATGTCGCTGACGAATGCCACAATACAAGAGAACAGAACGCCTCAATAGAAGAGAAGGGTTGCAAAATAGAGCGCTGTCACGTTGTGGCCGTGTGGCGCTCAGATACAGGTTTCACGGTATGTCACATACACGGTCACGGAAACAACGAGAGCAGTAAGCTTTTTTGGAGCATACGAAAAGATAAAGTTGGGATGATCAATAACTCAACTCCAACTGCGGCAGCGTGACGCAGTGGTTCGGAGCGTCGTTTTTACAACCATGATCGCAAGGTTAATGGTTTAACTCCCAACCTAATCTTGTTGTGGCGTCCTTGGATAAGATGCTTCTCGATGATTATCTCTGCTTGATGGAATCTGGCAAGCAGCAAATTAAAGAAGTCAGAAAGAAAATTCTACCGAAAAACTTGGAAACAAAGGCAACTCCTAAGCGATTCTGGATTTGTTCTACGCATAGCGCCTACGCCGCTTTCTCGTGATAGGAGGATAAAGATGAAGAAATCAATCAATCAATTAACGTTATTTCCTAGATCCTATACACCGATAAGGTGATACGTAGAGAAATAGTAGAACTTCATAAATGCCATCGCCACACGTAAAACTAGAATCGAAACGTTTTAATTGCTTTCTCTGACTAGAAAAAGCAATTTTGTTTGAAAAGGAATTGCTGAAGTTAGCACTGCACAGCAAAATAAAATGAAATAAAAAATTTAAATACATTGAATAAAAAGTATTAAAAACTAGGCTATAGATATTTTGCACAGTTCGTCGCTTTTATTTTATAACAGCTGTTTATTTTATGGATTTTGGAGGTTAGTTGTTAACGTCAAAAGTAAGTTTACAAAAAGCAAAGCTTCCACCTCCCCGAGAATTAGCCGCGCCCCTCGCATCATGTATTACACTACAAATACAGTAGGCTACATTTCTTTGGAGTGACTGTCTGCAAAGTCAGTGCAGATAGTGGGGTATACAATACATTGCTGGAGAGGCCTAGTTTTGAGTTTAGTTGCCTTTGTTTACTATAAACGACACTTATGACAACTAATCTACCTCGCCTTGTCTCAAAACGTACTGAAAAATGCTTTTGGTCTCTATAGCATGTAAGTTTTAAAAGTCCCAGTCTGTTATACTTCATTAATGATTCCCACCATCGTGGCTCCCAACAGAACACTCTGTTCTCTGTGGTTCCTTTGGGGTGCCAAGGGCCATGGTTAAGAAGTTGAAAACCCCTGGCTCACATGCTACCAATCGCTGGTTTGCCTTTTATATGTAAGATGCTCAATTTGACAGTTGCTAGCCGCAAGTTAATTTTTTTGCCATAAGAAGATTACACTTTTTCTGTTTTTCCCCCCACACCTCAAACAAAATTTTAAAGAAAACATCTCTAAAATTTAGCTTCTTCCTGGGTTTTAATTTCGATGGTAGGCCTATTAAGTTTCAAAGACATTAATAGGCCTACCAATTCTCGTGACAGGAGGATAAAAAATGAAGCTATCAAATTCAGTATTAGTAGGTAGTAGCACAGAAACGTAACTTTTCGAGCTTTTTCTCTGCATCGCTTTTCACCCGCTGTTTCCAGCAGGCGAGCAGCAGCTGTGACGGTGTTACCATGTGTAACTGTACAGTAAGTGTAAAAGTTTATAAACGGCGAAATCAAAGAAACCACATTCTCGTTTGATATAATTCGTCCGTTAATCGCACATCAGAAAAAAGGTACGACACAATGCACATCTTAATCGGTTTGTAGGAGCGTATGTAGGGGAGGGGGTTATTGTGCTATGGGCTCCCCCTTTTGACTTTGTCTTTTAGTAAAAAAGAACAAAATTAATGGTGCCAAGTGACTGAAATATGCCAGAGACTCTTTTAATGGTTTCTGTAGCTTAGCGTATGGCTAGGGAGGTAGGATGAGGGGTATGCATCCTTCCACCGGCCACTTTCGAATATGTTTTTGATATATACATTTTTTCTTTAATTTTGAACCTCTTCCATAGCAATAAGCCTTTTGCCTTAGGCAGCAAAAATCTAGTTCTATACAGTAAAACCTACTTTTACATGAGATTTAAAACAATTTACGCAATCATTTTCCAGCAAAAAAATTTTAAGGCCTGGAAAACCATGACCAATAGCTCAACTAATTTCATATTGAAGTTTAAATTGCTGTGATTGAGCTTATTTAATTTGAATCAAATGACCACTTTTTGCAAATCGACGCTACATTTACGCTTTAAAATAGCAAGAAATGCTATTAACTTAAAAACCGCTTCAAAAATTATTGCCTATGTCCAATATGCTTACCATGTAAAGTGCCTAAAACTCTACCAATATCCATGAAATTTGTTTTAAACGATAGCTAAAATCAAGACCTTCACGATCTAGTTGAAATTTTTAACATCCAACAAGCATAACTAAAGTTATGATATTTTTTGTAACTCTTTCAATCGTTTTTACGTTACAAAAGATATGTGGCGTTTGCCCGAGCAGGTAATTCCAAGATGGCGGATCGGAGCTTCCAATTGTTACACTTTTTCTGGTTGTACTAATTACATATCTATGGATGCAACACCTTCCCATCTAACCTAGCGGTACCGCGCGCAGGTGACAGATCCTACGAGATGGGTTCGATTCGCGGCTGGAGCCGATCGCATTTGACATGTAACGGGTGGCTGCTGACTCGAAGAGCGCAAACTCACTTTGCAGTCTTCCTCAATTAGCCTACTATTGAATTTTCCGTTCCATAAAATTTAAAAATGACCTCAGTTATTATTATTATAACCTAGACAGCCTGAAGTGCTGACAATGCTTCATGCCTATCTATACCTTGCTTCTTTGTGTTCCAAATAAGATTGTGTTGCTTTTATGATGTCACAATACAGCTTTGACGGTAAGACAAAAAATAAGGCGAGACAAATAACACAAAGCTTGGTTTATGAAGTCCAAATAAGACGAAATAAGAACATTTCAACACATAAGGACAATGATATTTTCCAAGATGTACTCTCTCAAAATTAGAACAAATCTTTGAAATAAGGACGGTATGGAATCCCTGCGCATAACCGGTGCGTGAGGATTACTCATTTTTATTAAGTTCTAATTCTCAAGAACACTCTCTGGTTACACAGAACTAGCGTTTACCGGACTACCAGCAAATGTTTTACCTAAAATCGTTGTGTAACACTTGAACTGCTGGCTGTTTTTGCGCTATTGAGCGTCACAACAAGACGTGGGAAAAAGCAGGAGAAAAGAAAATCATTAATCGATTGGGCAATAAGTTAATAACCGGTACTTAAAACAACAATAAAAGTTTAAAGTGGGCCTTACCTAAAGTTATAATATGTCATAAATTTGAACTTTTAGCGATCCGTTTGACGAACCAATTTTGATCCACTTTGCTTGCGGAGTCGCACACCCCTAATGCTTTTGTGCTGAAACCATGATAAACCTACAATCTTCTAAATACCTACCATGCACGACCCAGGGGTGCCTTGGTAAAATTCGAACTAGGGGGGCCCTGCATAATGCAAAACAATTTATCATTTTATACCAGATGTTCTTAAACTTTTTCAGTTAGGCCACCTTTGACGTTAGTAATTTTTGCCCATGCTCCGCCACCAGTGCCGTGTAAGGACTGTTGGCCATCCCCCCCCAAAAAAAGCTCCAGATAGGACCCTTTGATATCTACAAGCATTCGGGCAGTTTCGCGCTTTTTCGACTCGGTTACGAACTTTCCTCGTTAGCAGTATTATTTTATGGGACGTATATCCACAAATTTCCTCAGGAAGGGCGTCCCAAACTTTCGTGCGCACAGTTTCTTTCGGTGTGTGGCAAAATCAGAGCAAATTTGAAGCAGAATGAAAATCAATTACTCTAGGGGGGTTCGGGAGCATGCTCCCCCGAAAAATTTTTGAAAATTTAATTGCAATTTGCATATGTAGGCTACTGAAATTGCAAGTTGCAATTATAGTGCTTTTTCAGCAACTTTTTGACGAAATTTTCTTAAATTTTTTTTTGTCTCTAATTGTGAGTCATATTACAACAGTACTGTGGGGCTCCTACAAATGCCCCCCAACCGGGGGACCGAACTTCGGAGATGCGTCGACACGGCACTGCCCACCTCGCTTCAGAAAACATGCAGAAAATATAACAATTCATTTGCAATGTCTTCATCGACTTAGTGGGAAGGATGAATTTGTTTTGGGGAAACAAGTTTTGATGTTTGACGGAGAAAAGATTTGAAAATACACGTTCAATCATCAAGTCACTGCTATGCTCACGCCCCCCTTGCAAACCTTTTACGAAATACGCTCAAAGGACTTGGCCGAATTTAAGAGCCCACCTGGGCTCTCCCGACAAACAGTTTTTTTGGAACTAGATGGGCCGAACCCCCCAACCAAGGCAACCCTGGCACGACCTCATTCGTAGCAAGGCGCATGAAACAGGAAGGTAATATTGCTGCTATATCTTGTATTTCATAATATGTGTAAGTTTGTAGGGTTTCATTTGTAATCGTTTTCGTATAACACGCCAAACTGTTGTGGGTTTCGAAACTAGTCCTTCTTATAGACTTTTTTAGACTGTTCACAATTTTTTTGGCGAATTTTATCTACCGTTTCTTCTGACATTGACTTTCGGCCAGATCCTTTTACTCTGCTCAAGAAAACTGTTTTCGTTAAACTTTTATGCCATCTCCAAATTTGCTTTTTGTCGGGCACTTTTCCAAATGTGCTTCTATCAAATCGCTGCAGCAAAGATCCGCCTCACTGTTTTAATTAACTGTGTTCTAGCATACTCCAGTACACAAAACGCTTTTTCCACGCTGGTAAATGGCATTTCATTACATAAATTCCTAAACACCTTAAAATTGAAAGGTAAAAATTTATATCATTTCTGGACATCCTGTTAAAGTTTGATACTGTTTAAACAAAAATTAGCAAAGTTATTTGGGTGCAAAATGGTGTCAATTTTTTTGAAACACCCTGTATATGACAAACTTTCCTTAAAAATTGTTCAAAAAGCACTAAAATGGCCATTGCAGTATGCAAATTTTCAAAAATTTTCCGGGGTTCCCCCGGACCTCCCTAGAGTCGTTTTTGCTTTTAAGTTGCTTAAAATTACATCTGTCAAAAAAAACAACGCTTGAAAAGTGACGAAAATTGGTGCCCCTTGCCTGAAAAAAAATCTGAATACATCCCTGACATGAACACATTTTCAAAAGACTTATTTACGTCCGTTTCCGGGTCTAAACGTCTTTGCATTTAGTTAACATTCAAAATTACATCTACCCCACCATAACTTTCTGGATCCGCTCCTGTATACAACGTATGGTCAAATGTGATGTCATTCTCAAAACCCACCCATTGCAAAATCCTGGCAACGCTAGTCTCTAAAACCAAAGCACTATTGGAGCTGTAAATAAAACTTATTGAACGCTGGTAGGAAAAACGCTAAATCAATGAAGGGTTTGAACCTACGAAACTTCCGCATGAATCTTGAGTTCCTTTTTGCTGTTTCCAGTCCTGATGGTGCGACGTTTGTTTATTTTTTTCTTTTTGTATTTTGTTATTTATGGGTCCTATTCAAGTACTAAACACCACAAAGGACTGAAACACCGCAAAGGACCTCAAAGGATTTTAAAACAATGTACTTAAGCACCGCAAAGAACGACAAAGGACTTGATAACCTTAACCCTAATCCAACCCTAACCCTTGCCCTAACCTAAACCTAAATCTAAACCTAACCTTAATTTAAAGTCCTTTGTCGTTCTTAGTTATGGTATGATTCCAAGTCCTTTGTCGTTCTTTGCGATGTTTAGCAGATCAATTTCAAGTCCTTTGTCGTTCTTATGCGGTGTTTGGTAAGCCCTTTGTCGTCCTTGTTTCAGTCCTTTGCGGTGTTAAGTAGGACCGCATATTTTTCCTCCTATCACGAGAAAGCAATCAATGCGCTATACGAGCTCGTATTGGAGTTGCTGGCCATCTGTCTACCACACCAAGGTGGGGGATCCCGCTAAGTGTCTTTCCCAACGGCATAGCAAGTAAACTTGCCGGCTTGTTCTTCACACTGTCCCTTTAATGTTGAGCGTCAAGCAGGGAAGCTGTGAATACCAATGTTAAAGTCATTCGTTTGACTTGACTCAGAATCAAACCCAAGTCTACAGCTCCCGGGGCGGACGCTCTTATCTACTCGGCCATTCTGATCATTTTTTGTGTATGTTCTTGTTAATATTTTCGTCCTGTGTTTCGCACCATTTGGCAAATAAACTCACGACTACAGTTGTACTGTCTACCTAAGATGATATGCCTAAGATTGCAAATGATGAAATTCAGCTGTAGGGGAAATTATTTCATTGTCTACGAAAATCATGTTATGACGTCATAAGGGGCAGTTTCATGAATGAATATTTTACTTTAATTTTACCAAAAAAATTTCACAGTAAAATTTTGTCAATAATAAAAACAGACCTGAGTAGCCCTACGTGAGGACAACCCCGAACATTCTGAAGGAATATAGCAATGATTTCCAAGAGAAAACGCATACAAAAGATCGTGGAATTTCAAGTAAGTTGCAGTAGTTGTTTTGGTCGTTTTTATTTGGTTCGAAATGTTTAAAAAAAAATTTTTGAAGTGAATAGCATAGATATTGCAGAGCAGCGATATTGTATAACTTCTCACGAAAATCATGGAATGATTACAGAGTTGGACCATTGCAATTGTCATTGAATGTCATTAATTACACTTTTTAGTGGAATTATAATTGAGATTTTTCATTTCTCGGTAATTGTGATTGCAGTAAAATTGGATGATATGTGATTGAGCCAAGAATGTCCATTTTTCTTGGAGCTCCTATACTGATCAACAATAATTATTAAATGATGCAGCTAGGGCGAAACTGTCGGTGGTTTGATCTTTCAATGCACATTATACTACTGCGGTATGTTTGTATTGATATTCTTTATTTGACTTTTTACCTTATTTGGCAAATTTCATCCAATATTAATATTGGTTGTGGCATATTTATCCTCCTATCACGCAGGGGCGGCTCGTAGTGAAGGCAAAAAAGGCAGCAGCCTACCCAGTTTGTCACCTCCTTATTTTTTTTTTTTTTCAAGAAGCAAAATATTTTCTATCCTTATCTATACAAGTACAGACAATTTCTTTCTTTTTTTTTTTGAAAAAAATAAATTTTTTACAATCATCCCTGCACAACTGGGGAATGGTTCCATCTGCGGCATGCGACTGTGGCGCCGAGAATCAAACGGCAGAGCACATACTAGCTCACTGTCCCCTGTTCTCTCCACTTCATGGGATAACAGGACTGGTCCAACTGGATGATGACACAATAACCTGGCCGCATGAATCTTGCCCGGACATCTAAAATCATGCTCATACGAGATAGCTAGAAACTTGGAAATGTAAATTCTAGTTCTTACAGTTTTGTACTGCCTTGCATACAATGCTGATGATGACAGCTGAATCTATGTTATCGAAACGCCCAGTTTTGAGATTTACAGCGGCTTTATTTTTCCTCCTGTTTTCGTCCCATATTTATTGTATTCTAAAATCTATCCGTAATTTCAGTGGAAGTGTCTATTTCACCGGAAATTCCGGTCAGTGAACTATGAAAATCGTGGTTGCGTAATCGTTTTTCGGTTCCTGTAATGCCACTCTCATAGTACGGGAACCGTAGGGGAAGTGGTAACGCTTACGCAATCACGATTTTCAAAGTTTGGTAACCGCAAATTCAAGAAATTTCCGGTGAAATAGAAGCTTCTAATTTCAGTACCGGTAACAATAATTGCAAATTTATGTTTTACTTTTTCTTTTGAATCGTACATTATCAGCAGACTAGAGTTCTGCTTTGTCAAAGGATATGATATACCTTCATGGCCGACCAGGATCTACCTTCCTAGCCGACCAGGATGTTTGCAGATGCATTGGTAGTCCACCAATAGCATATCAGTCTAGTGCACACTGCACAGCTATGTTAGTTAGTTAGTTTGTTAGTGTCTTTTATTTCCGTACCGTCAACACAAGAATAATATACAGCAGTGTTGTAGTCGAGACCACATGCTTCGAGACCGAGACCAAGACCGAGACCGGATAATTTTTTCGAGACCAAGACCGAGACCAAGACCGGGTGTTTTTCGAGACCCATGGTTCGAGACCGAGACCAGCAAGAATCGAGACCGAGACCAAGACCGAGACCGGCAATTATTCGGCTTACTAAAACAGATCTAAAACACCAATAATCAACTGTATAGCAAATTTTTATTTTTCTAAAAATTGCGAATTACACTTCAAATAAACAAGCATCTCCAACATGTCCGACGAGAGCCTTGCTCGGTGTAGCCGCATCATTAACCCACCCGCACTAAAAATTCGCTCAACGGGAGCTGATGAAGCGGGTACACAAAATGCATGGTTAGCAAGTTTTAACAACGCAGGAAATTTATTGCTCTTTTTTTGCCAAAAGTCAAAGATGTTTGAAGGCCCTGCAGTCATGGTTGCCACTTCGCTCAAATACTTCGTGAGTTGTGATCTTGGGTTCGCAGTTTGATTTACGGTCTCTGCAGTTCAATTTCTATTCTGTAACCCGAGGTCTATTCTACCTAGCTACCGCGTAAGCCATTGACTTTATGCAGCTAACAAATGTTCACGTTTGCACTATAAATTGTCTAGAAGTAGAATGCCTACCTTCCGTCAGAAAAGAAAGCATCGGAAGTTTGTCATTACATTATTTTGTAACCTAAAATAAATCGTTCCTCCTATTAATTAGTTTCGCTGTATACGAAATCAAATTAATGTGGCGTGAGCGTGGGATTTAAAAATTCTGTTTTGAACTTTTGAGTTATGTCGAGTGAGCGTGCTAGGATTTAGAGCATTCTGTATTGAGCTATGAGTTGCGAGCGTGAGATTTAAAAATTTTGTTTTGAATTTTTGAGTTGTGTCGTGGTAGCGTGCTGGGATTTAGAGCATTCTGTATTGAGCTATGAGTTGTGCGCGTGGGATTTCGAGAATTTAGCTTAAGTCGCGACACGAAACAACTTTCGCACCTCACAATCACAAGTTAAACCAGAGTCTATTGCGTCCGAGAGGGGCAACAATAGTACATGTTTTAAAAAACAGCCAAAAGGTTTGCATGGTGTATCAAAAAACAAGCCGGTCTCGAGACCAGTTTTGACCGTACGAGACCAAGACCACAACACCTCGAGACCAAGACCAAGACCACGAAAATATGTTCGAGACCAAGACCAAGACCGCTAAAAATCGGTCTCGAGACCGGTCTCGAGACCAAGACCGGTCTTGAGACCTTCATCACTGATATACAGTGTAATTGGACAGCACGAGAAAAGGGAAGAAGCAACAAAACTATAAACGTTATAACATGCAAGAGGAGAATAGAAGATAAAGAAAAGTAACATGAGAAGCATGGTTGCAGCACCCGACAATAGAGATTAATCAAACAAAGAAAAAGAGCACACACACACACATACAGCACAGAAAGAAAAAAAAACGACGGTCAGATAAAAAAGACAGCAAAGAGAGTCACAGATTCTACACTGCCATGCTATGGTGCAATGGTAGGAAAACATGACAGTGTGTGGCCTTTCAAGGTTAATCCAAGTCGTAACAGCGCTTATAGAACTGATAAGCTAACGGAGAACAGAAGCAAGAGTAAAACACGTAAGACCCGCCTTAATTACCCCGAGCGCTGCCGATAATAGAGAACCCTAAAAGGCCCATCAGGCAAAGAAACATACCAAAAGAAATCCTGTCCAGCCAGACCACGGATTTAAAAACATCGCGTGCCATGAAGCAAGATGTTTGAGAACCAGTGAGCTAAACCGTTTCCAGAAGTCTGTGATGTCTCACCATGGCAAAAACTTTAGGCCTACAGTAGGACCGACAGACAGAGCAGAAGTAGCCTAATACTAAGTATAGCAATGTTAAAGCAAGCTAAATTTGGCATCGGCCGGCTACCTCCAGGTCTTGCCATCTCACATAATTTTAAGCCTAAAAAAAAAATAAATAAAAACGCATGTCCGATGTCCAAAGGCGTAAGATGGTGTTTGGAAACAGGATACACAATGTAGAATCTGTCCGAAATTGCATGCAGGTCAGTTGATCACCTGAAAGTATAAAAAGACAAAACGAAGCAATGTCAGTTTGAAACAAGCAAAAAATAATAATAAAATAAAAATACTGTAACAATAATAACATAGCAAAGTATAGTGATTTCATCTCGAAGCTTTTCGTCTGACACTCATCGGGAGAAGATCGTCAGAAATCAGTAAACTAAAATGCAAGTCTTATGTATCAACAGAGAGAAAGAAAGAGAAAAAGAAAAGAGAAAAAGGAAAAAAGGAGGCGGAAAAGCACTGATTGGCCAGTCTGATCAGCTGTTTCGACGCGTCAATCAGCGATAGATCTTAAGACTGTAAGCAAATTCTTTTTGCCTGCAAAGGTCGGGATTTGATGTTTTAATAAAAATGGATTCCAAAACAGAGAGATGGAAGGAAGAGCGACCTCTGGCGAGAATGCGGAATCTGTCTTGGTGATAATGTTTAGCACATGAAGCGTTTAAAAGAAGATGGAGCCCAATTGCCGAATCACAAGTCTGGGTGGGGTTAGGGGTGGAGGACTTACAAGCACGTGATGGGAGGCTACGTTTCAAAATGGAATTGGCGTTTCTGATTGACTTTGGAATATGTTGGTTGATTCTGTCCAGCAACCTTTGGGATGTACGACCCACATACCGACTATCACAGTGGCATGAATATTCGTAGATAACATTGCTTTGTTGATGGGCGGGTAGTACATCTTTCTTGGTGGCTGGAACCAGTTCCTTGGTTTTAAAGATGATACGTGGCTCCACGGCAAAGAAGCAGTTGCTCACGGCGGCTTTCACTTGCTTTTCAAATTTCGTAGAAATAGACCCCAACCACTGGAGACGCAAGTATACCGGGCATTTTTCCGGACCAGATGTTATAGGTTTCTGAAATTGCTTGAGTTTCTTGGCTATTGCACTTTTAATGACGTCATCTGGGTAGCCATTTGCCAGAAGAATAGATGTGATTTTATCTAATTCTGGTTGCAACTTGTCAGGGGAGCAAATTTTGAGGGCACGGTGGGTAAGGATTAAGTTAAGTTTTCGCTTTTGGGGAGAAAAGGAGTTCCAACGGAGGTATTGGCCAGTAAAGGTGGGTTTCCGGTAAACAGCGGTGAAGAATTCAGACTCAGTCTTTCCAACTAAAACATCTAGAAAAGGAAGGGTAAGGTTACATTCC
>OZ023251.1:17446878-17833814 GCA_964006365.1 Trididemnum miniatum | reverse complement strand
AACTTAACTTAATCCTTACCCACCGTGCCCTCAAAATTTGCTCCCCTGACAAGTTGCAACCAGAATTAGATAAAATCACATCTATTCTTCTGGCAAATGGCTACCCAGATGACGTCATTAAAAGTGCAATAGCCAAGAAACTCAAGCAATTTCAGAAACCTATAACATCTGGTCCGGAAAAATGCCCGGTATACTTGCGTCTCCAGTGGTTGGGGTCTATTTCTACGAAATTTGAAAAGCAAGTGAAAGCCGCCGTGAGCAACTGCTTCTTTGCCGTGGAGCCACGTATCATCTTTAAAACCAAGGAACTGGTTCCAGCCACCAAGAAAGATGTACTACCCGCCCATCAACAAAGCAATGTTATCTACGAATATTCATGCCACTGTGATAGTCGGTATGTGGGTCGTACATCCCAAAGGTTGCTGGACAGAATCAACCAACATATTCCAAAGTCAATCAGAAACGCCAATTCCATTTTGAAACGTAGCCTCCCATCACGTGCTTGTAAGTCCTCCACCCCTAACCCCACCCAGACTTGTGATTCGGCAATTGGGCTCCATCTTCTTTTAAACGCTTCATGTGCTAAACATTATCACCAAGACAGATTCCGCATTCTCGCCAGAGGTCGCTCTTCCTTCCATCTCTCTGTTTTGGAATCCATTTTTATTAAAACATCAAATCCCGACCTTTGCAGGCAAAAAGAATTTGCTTACAGTCTTAAGATCTATCGCTGATTGACGCGTCGAAACAGCTGATCAGACTGGCCAATCAGTGCTTTTCCGCCTCCTTTTTTCCTTTTTCTCTTTTCTTTTTCTCTTTCTTTCTCTCTGTTGATACATAAGACTTGCATTTTAGTTTACTGATTTCTGACGATCTTCTCCCGATGAGTGTCAGACGAAAAGCTTCGAGATGAAATCACTATACTTTGCTATACTAAAATTCTGTACCACAAACCAATTGTTACAATAATAACAATGGCAATATCATATCCAGAGACAGGTTGTTGGCTTAACACACTATTACAATGTGTTACGAAATGAAATGGAGGGGTGCAGAGTTACAGCCATGGACACTGGACAGTCTAATAGCCATTTATGAAGTACTGTTTCGATTTCTTTTTAAACGCACTGACTGTCTGGTATTTTCTAATGGCGATTGGGATTTCACTCCATACTTTCGGCCAGACATATCGTATGGATTGCAGGCTTACCGTACTACGGCAGAAAGCGGGAACTAACTGACTGTTGCTACAAGTTTTAATCGAAGATATTCTTAACCGAAACATATCGTCAAACGCAGATGGAAGAGCACCTTGATGATATTTATACATAATTACTGCTACAGCTACATCGTGTTTGGATATATCTTTTATCGTTAATAAATTATGTCGTCTCATAAATGGTAAAAACTCTGGGTACCCGCACAGCAGGCCTGCCCAACCTTTTTGGTGTTGCCGGCCACTTTCGCATGAGGAAATTGCGGGCCACAAACGTTTTTACCAAACTTAAATACCAATTAAGATGTAATTTGCGTAAGAATTTAAACGATACATACAACGCAAATTTATTTACGAAGTCAATTTAGTGAATGATTTCTCGTTAATGAGCCACTTGGTTTTGCTTTTCTTGAACTAAAAGATGTATGTCGGGTTGTAACGACGTAGTGGCCAAGCGCATGCATTGCTCCAGATGACCATCAGTGATAGAAGATCTAATCTTGCTCTTTACGTGTTTCATTCGAGAAAACATATGCTCGCAAACATATGTGCTACCAAATAAAGAAATTATTCGTGATGCATTCTTTTTCAACTTTGGAAACTTTTCTGAAGGCACGTATTTGCGATAGAATTCATCTACTAGAATTTCATCAAATTTCCTTTTGATAAATTCGTTGCATCGCAGGTCGATCAGTTCCAGTTGAAGCTCTGCTGGTGCATTTTCGGCTTCAACGAAAAAAGGTTGCGTAACAAAGTTAATATTTTGCTCGTGCAAACGAAAGTCATAAAAGCGCTCATCAAATGTTTTCTGCAATTCAGGAATGCACTTTACAAAATTCGGTGCGTACTCTATGCAGTTCATGTGGGCCATTTCTGGGAAATGGCTCCGAGTCTTTTTTGCCAAGCTGCTGTTCGAAAAGTTTCAATTTAGCTTGAAACGCTGTTAAGTGACTGAAAAGTGCGTCGATCAGTCATCCTCTTTGTCGTAATTTCATGTTGACATTCGCCAGGTGAGAAACGGTGGTTCAAAGCCTTTGCCCGATTAAATTTTAAGCGCACGCCATCGGTGCGGGAGGTCTAAGGTTCGATTACCTGGCCGATCAAATCGGCACAGTGTCGTCAACGACTCGCCACTGTTGCGATGTTTCTTCGAAGCTGTGTTGCCCAGGCGCTTAGCCGCGGAGATTGGCCCCGCAACTCGTTACACGCTTTGGCGTAATACCGCGAGTATAATGAAGATTTGATTTTTGATTTGATTAATTACCTTTATGACGGCATGAAATCGTAATGTTTTTGCACACGAACTTTCCAGATGGATAATGCAGTGGCGATCGACAAATGGGTTTTTATCGATTCCACCCTGCTTTTTCAATAAGGCTACCAAACCACTTTGTCTACCGATCATGGAACGGGCTCCGTCTGTAGCCACGCCAGTAAGATTTTTGAAACGCAAATCGTGTAAATTTGAAGGTTGAAAAGCTCTCGAAAGTAGAAGGTTAAAGAGCAGACGTGTGTTTTTCTCAGTTATAAAAGTCGACAATAATAATATTAATAATAATAACAATTTGTACCCTCCTTAAGATTTCATCAACAATTCGATGAATCTGACGAAGGGGTTGACCAGAATTAAATTAACGGTGAAAATCACTACCCAACAGCATCAAAGATAAATAAACAACAACAACAACAACAATAAGTTTATTTGTCAAGCACCATCACATTTCATGCATAAACAAATTAATGAAGTCATTGACTTGACAAGGTGTTAGTGAAAAGACCATAAGGTCATCTAAGTCAACCACCACCTTCGCAACATCTTTGAAATTTGGTTTAACTCAAAACAAATTGTTTGACTAGATACACACAAAAGAAACTAAAAAAAAAAACTAAAATAAATAAATAAATAAATAACACACATACTCAGTATATATGGGAATCATATATGGGAAGCTGCAATAAATTGGAAATTTAAAATTTTTTGCCTTTCGCAGAACAGGAATTTGAATTTAGTACTGCGTGATTATATGTTCTTTGTACAGTTTTGCAAATGTTCGTAAGGAGTAATTTTTCAGATTACTTGGGACACTTGTCCAGTATTTTGGTCCAAGTATTTCAATATTTGTTCTGCCAAATTTAGATTTAGTTCTCTTTGAAAAGTAATTTTCATTTACTCGTTTTCTTGTGTTCTAGGAATGCATTGATTTTAATGGAATGTATGCAGATGGATTTACCCCTGCATATTGTTTTGAATTTACTTGATACATATGTTCGCAAACTTCGAGTTTATGGATGTCATCTATTTTTAATAAATTCAAGGATTTGAACAAAGGTGTTGAATGTGCATTGTACCTACTATTAGTGATTAATCGAACAGCTCGTTTTTGTAATTTTATTAAGGGATTTAATGTAGTTTTGGAAGCAGCGCCCCATGTTAATATGCAATATTGTATATGGCTTTGGATCATTGCATAATATACATTAAGCAGGGTTTTCTGATTGACATAGTTTTTTAACCTCGCCAAGGCCCAGCAACCGCGTGCTATTTTAGAACATACACTGCTTACATGTTTTTTCCACGTCAACTTATCATCTATGTAGATGCCTAGATATTTTGAACAACTGTTTTGTTTAATGATGTGATTATTTATCTTTATTTCAAATGAACTTTTAGTTTTTGTTCTTGTGATTAGTAGATATTCAGTTTTAGAAAAGTTTATTGATAATTTGTTACATCTCATCCAATCACAAATATTTTCTAATTCATTATTCACATTATTTTGTAGCTCTTTATCTTTATAATGAGACATAGTTAAGTTTGTGTCATCTGCAAATAATTTTACGTTGAATTTTGTTACAGATGGTAGATCATTGACATATAATGTGAACAAAAGAGGACCTAATGTAGATCCTTGTGGGATTCCACATGTCACGTCATTCATCCTTGACGATATACCATTAACAAGCGTAAACATTTTTCGATTGCTCAAATAACTATTAAACAACTGAAGTGTTATTCCACAAATTCCATACAATTGCATTTTTTTAATCAAAATTTCATGATCAACGGTGTCAAATGCCTTGGCAAGGTCAAGAAATACTGAACAAGTTATTTTCCTATCATCTATACTTTCTATAATTTTACTACTAATTTTGGATACAGCCATAGAGCACGAGTATTTTGACCTAAAACCATACTGACTACTTGTTATTAGATTTTTTTTATTTAGATAATTGATAAGTAGGCTGTATAGACATTTCTCAAAAATTTTGCTAAAAGGTGAAAGCAAGGAAATTGGACGATAATTGCAACACATATTCTTCGGCCCCTTTTTGTAGATTGGAGTTATTTGAGAAATTTTTAAGATATCTGGGAAAATCCCTTTAGATATGCAATCGTTGTATAAATTAGTTAATATAGGTGTGATAACAACTGAGGCAATTTTAATAAACTTTATTGGAATGTTATTTATACCGGTACATTTTCTACTGTTTAAGTTTCTTATATGATAATGTATTTCTTCTTCTGTAATTGGGCTTAAGTAAAAAGAGTATGTTGTACTTGTGATATTATTAATGTAATTGCTTTTTGCAGGAGGGATGTCTTTAGCCATGGATGGTCCTACTTCTGCAAAATAATTATTAAATGTGTTGCTAATTGCAGGTGGATCTGTATGCATCACACCCTTGTTGTCAAGAATTTGGTGTATACGTAAGTTATTCCTTTTAGGTACTTTGTTCAGGATTTCATTAATTGTTTTCCAGACTTTTTGGGAATTATGCATGTTTTCTTGTATTAACTGATTGTAATATAGCTTGTATTAACTGATTGTAATCTAATAAATGAAAAGTACTACTGCAAAAAACTTTGCACAGTTGGCGAAGCCCCCCAGACCCCCTCTTTGGTATCGCAACAGACGTCGTGCGTATCATGCACTTTCCTTAAGTAAAAGTCACTTGGAGACAGCTTGGTGAACTCAAACTTTCCTCTAGCTAACGAAGCTCACAGTTGCCAGATGGATATTTGTAAACGTGTTAATTAGCCTCCTTTAAAGGAATTTATTATCCGTTCACAAGCTCCTAGTCTCAGGCTTCTAGACAGGAGCATATTTAGAGAGGGAGGCATTGTCCCATGTCTCCCCTTTTGACTCTGCCTTTTAGTAAAAAAGAACAATACTATTGGCGCCAAGTGCCTGAAATATGCCTGACTTTTTTGATATTTTTCGTAACTTATGGCCAGGGGAGGATCTAGGGGGTAGGATGAGAGGTATGCATCCTCCCACAAGCCATTTTCAAAAATGTTTTTCATGCATACAATTTTCTGTAGTTTTGAACCTGTTTGATAGCGATAAGCTCTACGCCAGCGCGCATAATCAAAAATGTGCGAACAAATGCATCATATTTTTTCGTCTTTAGTTGCATATTTATCCTCCTATCGTGAGAAAGCGATCAATGCGCTGCACTAGTACGAGCTCGCTTAGGATAATAATTTGGGAAGCACTCAGAATTAGGGTCAAAAATTTAAACAAAATTTGCCTGAAAATTAATCAGAAAGCACTAAAAAAGCCATTTGCTGGATCTAAATTTTCAAAAATTTTCCAAAGGAGCATGCCCTCGAACACCCTAGAGCTTTTTTTGTTTCTCAATCAGCTTCAAATTCGTTCTTCCCAAAAAAAAATACACTTGAAAAAAATATGAAAGTCATGCCCCACCCTCTTCTCAAAATTTCTCGCTACGCCACTGCTCCTAGAGTAAGCTATAGCTAATTCTAATTTGATATTTTGTTGTTTCGCTCTTATTTGCCCAAAAGTTTCGTTTAAAATTGAAGAAAATCTCCTTGTGACATCATATTAAAACTTTAAGAGCTTGTACACGAAGTTACCAAAAATCCAACAGTTTTTGCGATTTTGTTCGCCTTTGACACAAAGTTGCAAAAGTTAGTACGTTGGTTTTGATAGTATCAATGAAGAAAAGAAACAAATGAGAAGTGACGCCATAAGTCATCGTTGAAGTGCCTTAGGCTATACTGTTATGATAAATTCTTGAAAGGGGGGCTGAAGGAGAGCTCAAAATTTCTATGGGGGGGCTGAAAAAAATTTAGGGGGGGCTTCAGCCCCCCTCAGCCCCCACCTTCCAACGCCCTTGGTGGTAGGCCCATAATAGAGATAACAGGAATAGTTCTGGTGTGTTTTGACGGCAAATTCAATTGAGCTTATAAACAAGATACTAAACATTTAAAAAGTCTACTTACAAACTTATTACATCGCGGGCCGCAGGTTGGGCAGCCTTGCCGTACAGTCAAGTCAAGTTTATTCGTTGGCAGCAAAAATAGTCACCAATAACATTTAAATCAGGAAAATAGCAAAAGAAAAAATAAAGAAATCACTCATACAAGCAACTATTCAGTGACAAACTGGACAGCGCAAGACCATTTCATGGTCTTCCAAGTCATGCTGCCCCTATTCAGTACAGTAGGCTATCAACTTGATAAGCCTGTTTTCAGCAGAGTCTTACAGGCTACAGCTTATACTAATAGTCTACTGCACAGTACAGAAGGTAGACTAGGCCTATGAGATACCACATACATACAGGCCTATAACACTGAACAGATTATGGAAAACCTTTTTTTTTTGGCTAACTCAAGCCTTACTTTCTTCTTACACAGGTATACTATTACCAGCAATTGCTTTCCAACTACCTGCAACTTAGCCCATCAATCACTGCATCTTCACGCTTGGTGCTGCCCGAAAGCAGAACCAACATCCCATTATTTTAATGTGCTGAAGCAAACTACGCCATCTACCAACCACAACAATCCTCTCATGCATCGGCTTTTATGACAAGTTTTGGCTCAGCTCTGTTCAGAAGTAGCACCACATGTTGCCATTGAAAATTCCAAAATACGCAGTTAATTCAAACAGAATAAGGAAAAGGAAAACAATGAAGCAATACGTAGATGAATTAAAAAAAAAAAATTGTGGGAGTGGCTGAAAATATTAGTGGTGCTGCAGCTCCACAGCACCATTAGACTAGCCGCCACTTAACAACTCAATTACCGAAACAAGTTCGTACCGTTTACAACACAATTACATCTCACAATTGACAGGTGGATTGCGAATCAGTCGCTTTTTCGCAATAAGAAAGTGTTCAATTACAGTAATAATAAAAAAAAATATTGAAGTGGTTTTGTTAAAACTGAATTATTGCATCATAGATGGTTTTTCATGTGGAACGCATTAACTTAACCACTTTATCTGTGAGTAGGTGCTGGCTCGAATTACACCAAAATCAATATCAGTGAGATTAGACAAATTAGTAGTTCCCCATTTTCAGAGTAGTGATACTTGTTTATGATCAAAAAGCTTGACTTTGTGTCTTTACGAAACCGTTTTTTCAAAAATAGCGCAAAAAAACATGAGTTATTTCGTAAAAAAACTTGGAGTTAAAATCCACCTTGATCTTCTCAGCCATTCTCAACTACTGTGCAAGCCATGTGTTATCGAAACAGCGTTTTTTCCGAAATGTTGAAACCCGTTCGCTGAAAATGATTCATTGTAAAAAATTTTTTCGAATAAATGCTTACTTAATTTTTTTGAAAGCGTTTAGACAAAAACAAGAGACGAAAATTCGCAACACCCTCAAAAATAATTTCTCCATTTGATTGGGTTAGCAAATTAACTTTATGTCTAAATGATTTTTTTTTAATTGTGGTCTATTGTTTGAAAAGTTGAAGCTCACCAGAATCGAACCGAAAATATTGGAAGCATCTCATTGTTTGATCAAGTGCTTAATTTTGTCACCATAACGCAAGTTTTTAAATGATATTAAGTAAAATACTGCAATACTGGCAGTTTGTAAAGTACAGCATACTTTTTGTGCGTCACGAGTTTTCTCAGTTTTAGTATTTCTTGCTTTGTTTCAGCCAATCTGAGGGCAGCGTTGCTTTGTGGAAACTTGACTTTGGAAGGTGATTGGATTACTCCGTTCAATAGATACTAATATAAAGCGATTACGACATTTCAATCATAGAGCGCGAGTCGATCTCTGTATCAAGAAGAGGGGGGAGATCTCGCTCAATATGGAGTTTGAGATGTGGCGATTAGAATGTAATTACCAATTTTGATTGATTGTGTGGTTTTATAAACCGATATATTAGTAGCCTCTGGCTTTAATGCTGTATGATTAATAATGAGAATATAATTGAATCAAAATTTCTACAGATTTTAACAAAGAATTACGTTTTTGGCGACTTTTAATGTCATTGTTTTGACAACATACTACAACTATTTCACAATATCAGACAGTAAAAGAAACTTGCTTTCGAGTGTTGGAACGTGGTTTCATGACCGTACTGTTAACCCCGGTGGCAAGTTCTGGGGCGGAATAGATTTTCATTGTCCTCACGAAAAGATTCCAAGAATACACCAAAAATTTTGTTGTTTTTACTCGTATAATATTAGCGTGAATTTTCGTAAAAAAACAAAATTCAACACAAAGCAAGTTGGTTTTATGTTTTTGCTGCTTAATTGCAGCTAAGCTGATATTTTGAAACAAAAAATATAACTCACAATCCTATTGTTCAAACAAAACACTCTGGCACAGTGGTTATCAACGTTTCAAGTTACAGACCGGTTAAACTTTAACATGAATTTCGAGGACCAGTGGTCTTTAAAAATCAGCAAAAAGTAAAATGTCATTATGGCCTACTGCTGCAACGACTTGTCTTGAATTAGTTGTTCTGCGCAAGGCACTTCGTCTCATCCACACGATTATTTTTCGAAAAAAGGCATGTACACTACTGCACATGCATCGGCAGAGTGCATAGGGGTACTGCACTGTCCAGTGTGTCCAGCACTGCAACTTGCATTGTAATGTTGGTCGCACGAAACAATGGGCTTTGTGTCGAGTAAAACTACTGTAAAGTTATCAATGTTGCATAAACTCGTCTGTCAGCTGTAGGGAAACAAGTATTGTGCGCATGGAAAGCTTAATTTCGAGTTGCGGTATAAATGGAGATATATTTAGCGGACCGGCAGGAAAGTAGGTGCCGATCGACAGCGGTTTGCGGACCTGCGGTTGAGAATCACTGCTCTAGCACACGACTATTTACAATTTATTCCATATTTATCCTGTCCACATCTCCAATTTTAATGGGCCAAAAGCCCCAGCGCTTTGTCCATCAGTCAAAATTTTGATGTCATCATTGAAAAGTGATTATGACGTCAAAAATTGATTGTGATGCAAAAAGCCCGAGGGCAATGAGCCCATTTAAACTGAACATAGGCAGGGTAATTGTAACTTGCAGGAGCCGAAGTTTCCTTCGATTGAGGGAGTTTCCGCATGAATATTTTTACTGAAAATTGCTTGAATAAGCCAGACTGGTTGACAAAAAACTAATGGTTTCGCAAAAATACTCTAAACTGGAATTAAACTAAGAACAATTTGATGATGAAAATCTTGACTGTCAATGTAAATGCAACAAATTCGTCCTAATTCACAAAACTAATCTCTTTTCATAAAAAAGACAAAGTAAGATAGTAAGGTCCGGATTTTTCCCAAAAACTAAAATAATAACTAAGTTCTTGTATTCTCGGTTACTTGTAACAGTATAAAGTGCAGGTTGCTTTGGCGAGAACTTTGGTTGAGAGGTATTTACTGGATTGGACTGAGTAATTCAGCAAGTAAAGGAAGATGGCTCTGATCGAATAATAGGGAAGATACGAAACCAATGGGACAAAAACAACATAAAGTGACGTAACTCCGAATTTAACCAAAAATCGGGGTCTTCCCGATTCGTTTTACACGCGTTTACACTAAACTCAGAGTTGGGACTTTCAAAAAGATGAACCTTTAATTTCTTTCACTACTTTTTGAAAATTGAAAGTGAGAGCTTAAGAGTTCCATTAATTCCTTACATAAGGAAGCAATGGGACAGGGGGGTGGCACCAATGGGACAGAACTATGATAACACCAAGCTGAGCTTAGTAACACAAGAACTTGAATTTTGGATTTTATGCATAACGAAAAGATTCAATACATAACGAAACGATAAATGTCATTGCAGCACATGTACATTCGTCAAAACATTATACGCCAAGCAAATCAAGGTTTATTTGAAATTTATAAATCCCTTACTGACTTTTGGTGGCGGCAATAGGAAACGGTTTCGGCAATACCTTCACAATGTCCTTATTGCCGAAACCGTTACCTATTGCCGCCTCCAAAAGACTGTCCCAATGATCACTTAAAAAATATCCCAAAGGCACTGACCACCATTTTTTTTAAAAAATTTCTGATCTCACTTAACTTTCACAGAACTTGACTTAACCTATTACAGCAGAAAATGCATATCATTAGCTTTCTTTTGGCGTGCAAGTCCGAAACTTATACCTTCATCTTGATGCTAAAATTACAATTTGTATTCGTTTACTTAAAATTATTATATTGGTGAGAAATTTAGTTTGTTAATGCATTTCTTTTTACAAGCCACCAACCAGCATGTCTCAAAGGTTAAAAAAGAAGATAGGCTACATCATTAGGGTTGCAATTTCAAAAATTTGATTACTTATTTTCACTACTATTTGAGTTGGCCTAAATGCGATTAAATGTCCCATTGGTAAATGTGTCCCAATAGTCCCGAATCTCCTCTAATCGAGCAAACCCTGATGATGGTTCGTTGTGGGGTCCTAATTGTCCACGAACCGGTTCTAGTGCAAATACAGTAATATCGATTGTGCTCTTGCGTACTTCAATGATGATAAATAAAACGGATTATTTGCTTTTGACACTCCATGTACCGCTAATTATCGAGCTCTGTGTTTAAGATGAAAAGTTCACAAACAAATCATCGCTTGCATGTATTTCTGTTTCAATCAATGTTTTCATCGTGAAATTGCTGATATGATATTTCCATAAATATCAATCAAGTTCATGACTTGCATTTATATATATAAACAATACACAAATCATTCAAATCTTCTATTAATTGTTTATGAGCACGGATTTATTTCGAAATGCTTTGCAAAATAAATATTTCTGTTATTGTGTCCATAATTTGTTTCACTTTGATCGTATGACGTCATATTCATGTATAATGTGTGTGACCAGTGTTGTTTCTATTCAACTGTCTTCATTACTGATGACGCGATTTTATTAGTTTCTGCAATAAATTTTGGAGAACCCCGATTCCAACTCGCAATGTAGAAATCACTTGCAAGTATATATCAATTAATTGTTTGTGAAACTTCTGCAAAATTTGGTTTACAAGAATCAGTGAAAATTGTTGTCGGCGCTACAAAATATGGGAAATTCCCAGACGATGTTTTATCTATAACGCACTTTGATTAATAATATTTCTTGCAGAACAGACTAGATTATTATTCGTTGCTCATACATAACATTAATAACCATACAAACAACTGACGCAATTTTGAAAAAAAAGGAACAACAGGCTACTGCGAAGGGACCATGGGTCTTCAAGTCAAGCAGCAGCCCTATTATTGCAATTATTGAATAGCCCACATAAATATCAAAAGCCTTTATTATGCAAGGAATGGAATGTTTTTTCGGTTAAAAGTTAGTTGTATAATCACAATACTGTAGTGTCAATTGAAGTAATAGCAATAACATACCAAGCACGTTATTCGTAATTACTAATAAGGTAATATTTGTACGAATTTTTGAAATTTCGATACGTAGAATGTTGTTTCATGTTTAAAGACATAGAGTTCCATATCTTAACACCCAGGTATTTACGTTGTGTTCTATTAGTTGAATAGTGAGTCAAGTATAACGACTGGTTTGTTTTGGAGTTACGCGTTGAGTAGGAAAATACATCAGTAGAATACGTAAAGTAGTGTTTAAATTTATCAGGCATTTTGTTATGAATAAAAAGATGCATTAATTTGGCAATTTCAAAGATGAATAAATCATCTAGCTTTAATATGTGTAATTTCTTGTATTGAGGTGTGATACTTTCACTGTACTTTGTTTTAGTGACAGCTCGAATTGCTTTATTCTGTAATGTTTTTATTTTGATTAAATATGTTTTGTATGTTGCACACCAAACTGGCAGTACGTATACCGTATAGCAATTGTGAATGTATGAGGGAATAATATAAGTTCACTAACGCTTCTTGTGGTAGGAAATGACTTAGTTTAGTTAGAATTCCAACAGAACGAGCCAATTTTTTTCAAGTAACGAAATATGAGATTGAAATTAAGTTTACTGTCAAATATAATTTCTAAGTATCTCGCAGTGTCTATGGTGTTGATCATTTCACTTTTAAGAGTAAGTGTACCTTGTGGACTGCTACAATCATTTCGTAGTTGTGGTGAAATTAATAACGCAAGAATTTTTTTAGGATTTACAGTCAAACTGTTTGCAATCATCCAACGTGATATATGAGAAAGTTCGCTATTAGTTACACTTTCCACGTCAGCAAAGTTTTTTCCATCAATCAGTACGCAGTATCGTCAGCGAAAAATCTGGGGTCAGTTTTTAAACAATTTGGAAGATCGTTTATGTAAATCAGAAATAAAAGAGGACCTAAAATAGATACCTGTGGTACTCCGCAATTAATGTTTTCTGTAGAAGAATTTATATTATTGAAAGAAACATATTGCTTACGATTATCCAAATATGAACTCAGCATACCATTTGCAATTCCACGAATACCATACTGATCCGATTTTTTTGTTAAGTTTTTCATGGGAAACTGAGTCGAAAGCTGTTTTGATATCCAAGAACACAAGGGCAGAGCATTGTTTATTATGGATATTGTCTAGGCAACTGGTGATCAGATCAAGGATTGGATGCAATGTAGAATGGTTGTGTCTGAAGCCAAATTGTGTAGGTGTAATCACTGTTCGTGTGATTTCGATGTTTTCATTTATGTTAACATTACATATGCAGGATGCAAGTTTTGCTTTGTTGATAAGCAAGGAATCGAACCATGTTTAGATTCAGGCCGCACGTAACCTAAACCACTAAAATGAAACATCAATTCGTCTATACCAATGGCTCGGAGCGTAATAGTTTTTACGACAACCACGATGGCAAGGTTAATGGTTCAGTTCCCACCCAAATCTCGTTGTTGCGTCCTTGGATAAGATGCTTCTCGGTGATTATCCCTATTTGATGGAATCCAACAAGCATCAAATTGAAGGAGTCAGAAGCAAAACTCAACCCGTAAACTCGGAAACAAAGAAAATTTCTAAGTGAGTCTGCATTCTTCCTTTGTATAGCGCTTCCGACGCTTTTTTGTGATGAAAGGATAGAAATGAACAAACCAATCAATCAGAGAATCTTCAGCGTGCATTGGCATTTACTTTCTGTAAAATGCTTTTCTAAGTTTATAATGTGAGAAAAAATGAATCTGATCATAAAAATAAGGCAACTCTTCCGGCTAGAACTGCTTTCAAGTCGGAGCAGGTGCACGTCGTTTGTCGTCTCTTAAAATGTTTTTTGAAATTTCACTTCGAATAATACAACATAATTGCTGTTAATTAGGCTTTTACATTCATTGCAGAAACTTTACTAATCATAAAAAGTTTTCGAAAAAGTAAAGAGTGTTACGAGATTTTAGAAATATGAAAAATTCTTGTTCTAGTACATTTTAGAATGCTAGATATTTAGCGGTTGTGCACACAAAATCCTAAATATCCGCAAAATCTTCAAAAACGGAATAACTCGAAACAAGCTACTTGCATTTTTTACACGCTGTGTGCTTGCATGTTTGGACCGAGTAACAGAGATGTCCAGATTTAACATCTCAAAATTCGATCCAATCCAAACGAAAAAAGACAGCAAAACCAAATTTGCAAAAATTACCGAAATCCGGTCCGTTTACATGCTACTTCATATCCGCGGACATCGTTGCTGCGCACTGTAGTTGTAATAACAATTTAAAATCTCATTCCGGAGAGGTGTTCGTGCAACACTAAAAACAAGATCAGTGTAATGTTACCAGCACTACGTCGAGAAGGAGTATCAGTTTCTTTTGGTGTCTAACCCTTGCACAGCAGCACCGCTTCGGTGCAATTGCAGCGACATTTTTGTGCGGAATTGGATTACAAAATTTCAATTTTACCGTAGTCACAGAATTTGGAGGATTCCCAAACTTACGATACGATTTTTCGTAAGCCAAATGGCATATGCTGCTATATCAAGTATTGCGACGATCGACGTCACTCTTACCCGGCTTTGTGGGAAGCAATCATGAAATGCTTTGCAAGAAAACAAATCGGTTTCTTTCAAGCAAAATACACGATCATCGCTTTCTATCACTTTCAAATCCATGTAGTTGTTTATTTGTGACAATATACCTTAAATTTAATCTCATTTAAAAGACCTTAATTTAGTTTCGTTTGTTGAATAATAGTTACTTTTATAGCCTAAATTTGAGACCAGTTAATGTCCTCATTGTCAAGTTCTAAATCATGATACCATTTTAGTTGTTGCTTAAGTGCAGCAGGTTGTGTCGTTGATCTATTTTTTAGAAAACTGTATGCTGTCTTACTTGATTTACCTACGATGCTAATTTGATTTTTGATTTTTTTTGTGAAAGACGAAAAATTGTACAAATGGTTTTGGTTGTGGTCAGTATTTTCATTCAGCCATGATGGCGGTGTAGACGCGACGAGTTTAATATATTTGATGAAACTAAAGTTATGAGGATTCAGCTCAAATTTTGCGGCCGTTTCATGATATGAATACATTTCATTCTCTGCATTTAACAACAAGTGATAATCAAATGTTCCAGCATTAAAAAATCCCTCAATTAGCAATGGTTTGTTCTACTGTAATATCCGACTAATTTAAAAAAACTGTGAGAAAATTGTTATTTTATTTATATATTGATAAATCAGTAGTGTGACAGAATCGGGATGCATCCGCAACTTAAAGTGAAAATTCAACAACAGCAACGACAAAAAAGCAATACACAAACTTAGTCCCCAGAATGGAAATGCAATACATTACGCAAATTAACAGTGCGAAATCACGAAGCAGTGTCAGAAGAACTAAACAAACCATGGCGTGGAAGAAGCATAATACAAGTCATTGCGATAGGCCTACATTGTAGCGGTAAAAGGATAAAAAGGCAGTAATAAAGCTATACGAGAACAGAATAAGCTAACCAACACTGGAACCATGTTAATACCCAGTTAAAACGTCACAGCAAACTTCGGAAATAACACGTTTAAAGTTTTGAACAATGACTACTCCGTCAAAAATATCTCGGGGAAAGTCATTCCATACTCTAGGAGTCCGATAAAAATAATTGTATCCACCAAAGTTATTAGGGGGGTAATTAATACTTTTCAATTGCAAGCAATGGTGATTGCGTTTCGGTTTGTTATTAATTGTCAAAAACTCAGCAAAATTTAAATCAACAGCACCACAGAATGCTTTAAACGAAAACACTGAATCAAATTTGAATCTTCTGTTTTCTAAAGAATCTAATTTAGCAAGGGCAAGTCCAGTAAGACACTACGCCGTCCGACCTGGCCTGCTGAATGGAAAGTCAGAACGACTTCCACGTGTTGGGTCGGAGGACAGACCATCCCCCATCAACAACAGTTGCAAGAGCAACTCCAGCCATGGTTACCGTAGAGCGGGACAGGCTGATTAGGGCTAATAGCCCGAAACAGCGCTGTCACGCTCTACGGTAAGGGCAAGTCGGTTGTCATAGCTTTCATTTGATTTATTTTGAAAACATCGATAAAAAACACGTTTCGTAAAGTTACGTTGAACGTTTTCTAAACGAATTTTTGATTTAATTAGATGTGGAAACCAAATTGGAGTACATATTTTAACATACATAGGGTGTACAAAAACTTTAAAAACACGAATCAAAAATTTAAAATTACGTGACCGAAAAGCTCGAAGAATCATATTGGCTCTCTGTGAGGCCTTTTTTGAAATAGCACGCTTCGGCGCAGCGCTACTTGTGTTCAATCTAGAATTATTAGGTGCGAAAACGTGATAAGAAATATGATTTTATTTTACTTTTTGTGCTTAAGGCGAGATTATTTTATTCAATCAATTGCAATTGTTTTCAACGAATCGCAATATATTGGGGGAGCGATGCTCGCAAACCGATTTTTTAACTGCTTTGTAGCGGAAAAGTGTTCAGGCAAATTTTTGATTAACAAGAAAGTGGGCAACTACAGTAAATCTCACCATTACATCTACGACTATGAATAACTGAAGACCGATGCAGTGATATTCAAAGTACTTTGTTGTGCGCACTGCGGCGGTCAATCACTTTCCAAGCCTTACTTTATTACACAATGATTTTTCCAATTTCAAACTTATTCCGTTTCATTACAAAAATTAAAAATTTGAAAACGGATAAATCGAGAATTAAACATAAAGTTACAGATTTGACTTCACCTGGAATTAAACCCAGAAAACTTAAAGCAACATTGGCAAACGGTACAGTTGGGAGTTTGTTTGCAATTTTATTATAAAAATTCAGCCAGCCAAGATACAGCTAAAAATACCTGGGAGGGCGTTTTCGCTCACATCTGGTGCCATTGTCAACGCCAAAAGCTCACGTTATGTTGTCAACGCTATTAGCTTAAGTTTACGTTAAAAGATTATGTTAACAAAATGTATGATATTTTAAATGACGTATCCAAATTCCTGCCCCGCAATCACGATACCAGCTTAGCCAATTTTACCAAATTTCAACGCTCCATCTATTACCTTAAAACCAAAAAAACCCTCAGTGATAAAATATACTCCAGAATCTACCCCACCTCAACAACAAACCCCTCTTTATACGGACTGCCTAAATTCCGCAAACCCGGGGTCCCTCAAGACCAATTCTTTCCTGTTGCTGTTCGTATAATCACGAATGTGCCCGTTGGTTATACCAGTCTCTTGTTAATCTCCGACAACACCCTACTAACACCCTTGATACCTTCCATTTCCTCACTAAATTCGCCAACCAGAATATAAAGAATCATATCATGGTCTCATTCGATGCCAAAAGTCTCTTCACTAATGTTCCAACCTCGTTCACCACGCAATTCATATTAGACAACATCTTCAAAAACGATTGTAAAGAATGAAATGGCCTCAACAGAAACTGACTAAAAAAACTATTAACGTGGTCTATTCAGAATACCACGTTCCAATTCGACAACAAGTTCTATAAACTACTCGATGGCGTAGCAATGAGCTCACCAATTGGATCCATAGTGGCTGACTTCATCATGAACTACCTCATTGACAAAGCCCTTGAAATCACCCCCCAACTTCACCGAGCCAGCTTCTTCTGCCGATACAAGAATGATTGTTTTGCCACCTTTACTGAATCAACCTCTATCGACATTTTTTTCAATAACCTGAACAGTATACACAAACAGATTTAATTCACGAAAGAAATAGAATCACACAACTCCTTAGCCTTTCTCGACGTTTTTCTTGAAAAGCGCGACTCCGGAATTAATACTAGCACCTACAATAAACCTACCCACACCGGCCTCCTTCTCAAATATTCTAGCTTTTCCCCATTCGCTACAAACGCAATTTAATTAACAACCTCCTCCACCGCTCCTTTACTACCTGTAACTCATACCTGAAAATCGACTCTGAATTCCAATCAATCAGAACAACCCTTATGAGAAATGAATATCCCTTCAGTTTCATAGACAAATGCATAAGACAATTCTGAACAAAAAGTTTTCCCAACATCCAAAAACCCAAACTCAAACTTGTAACCACTTCACCTTCAAACTACCATACCTGGGCAGTATTTCACGAAATGTTGAGAAGGAATTGCAACAGTTCATTAACAAATATCTTCCAGACTCCAAATTACGCTTCATCCACACAACAAGCAAACTTAAGCATTATTTTCATACCAAAGATCCCCAAAGCCACCTCAAAAGAAGCAACGTAGTATACCGTCTTAATTGTTCCCGTGGATCCTTTTATATTGGCCAAACCCGCAAAAACCTCATCAAACGCTTACAAGAGCATCAAACCAGTGACACATCCGAACTATGGAACCATATCCAATCCAACACCGACCATAAAATAAACTTCAACAACCCACAAATCCTTATCCACTTCCAAGATAAATACAAACTCCTCATCCTTGAGTCCTTGTTCATTCAACAACTCAAAGCGGATCTTAACTTAGATTCCACATCCTTTCCACTCCGCCTATTTAACACGTGACTTTTTCAGGTTCTGTCTCAGTTTCCTTCTTTTTGCATCACGGCTTAAGACCCAGCATAACGTACATAACATAATACATAACTCAGGTTGTTTTCAAATTATATTGAACTGAAAATTCAACAGTAATTGAGGGAGACTGCGAAGTGAGCTTGCGCTCTTCGAGTCAGCAGCCACCCGTGAAATATGTCAAATGCGATCGGCTCCAGCAGCCGCGAACCGGAGGATCTGTCACCTGCGCGCGGTACCGCCAGGCAATGTCGCTGACAAATAAGCTTTTAACGCTGACAATGGCACCAAAAGAGAGCCGAAATGTTCGCCCAAGTATTTTTGTCTGTTTCTTGGCTGTATTGTTTTTAATTAAAAGCAACATTGTTAGCAAACTGATTCATTTTACCAAAATATTGCAGACATTTTAAAACTCGCATGTTTGTTTTGCAGCTGCTTGTTGCAAGAAATCGTTGCGAAATACCAGGAAAATTCCGTCACTTCACTTCCAGTTCCTGACAAGTTCGTAGTCACGCGGTCATTACTGGCTGAATACCAAAGCAATTATGTTGGAGACATTCAATCAGTGTTTCCATATTAAAGCATATTTTTGTGCTGCACTCTAAAAAATTTCGCTTATCAAAAAGTGTTTGCACGCGAACAAATCGTTATTTCAGTCTTGACAAATTGAATAAAGTCGTTTTAAAGTAGAGTAAAACAACTCAAATTAAAACCAAAAGAGGCAAGGTTTTCATCGAAAATTTTGCCTTCAAAGCAAAAAAAGCAAGTTTTAACCAATTACAATCTGCCAAAGTCATGTGACTTGACTTTTAAAACAGCGCGACTCATTCGATTTTCGTCAGAATTTGTTTGAATTTCAGTTGTAAACAATGAGAAGCTTGTTTACAATTGGAGATTATTGTATCATAGTTTTCGTTCGAAAGCTCTCGATTGCATGTCATTTGTATAGGGAGGTTGGTTTATGCGGGAAACATATTATTTCGGAATGATGATACTATAAAAATAGATAGAGCTGGATCGAAAGTTTATAAAGAAAAAAACTGAATTAGCTGCATGACATAGTGGCTCGTGCTACTACTTACAGTAACCAGGATTCGATATTAATTCAATTTTTCTTTTTCATGTTTTAGCGTAGTGCGTAACCACCCCGCTATATTGGCGCTGGTAGTGTGTCGGTCAAATCGGGCACAGTCGCCAATGGCTCGACACTGCTGCGGCGTCGGCGTCTCTTCGGAGCTGTGCTGCCAAGGAGCTAAGTTGCGGAGATGGGCCCCGCCACTCCTTGCACGCTACCATGCGGTATTACGCCGTAGCGTGCAAGGAGTTAAATTTTTTTTTATATATATGCGGTATTACGCCGCGTATTTTATTTTATTTTTTTTAATGCTATTTGATTTACCACTGCGTACAACAGATAATCTGGCAAAAAAATAATAACAACAAAAACTCTGTAAACTTTTCCGAAATACATTTTTATACAACAATCATGAATTGCCCTATTATTTCTAAATTTTCGTATTACGGACTGACAACAATCTCTTCTACTTCATTAATGTTTACAGCTTTTACTGGGTCAGGTAATAATCAAGTTCGTTTCTGCAGTCTTATGTTCACTGTTCAGGTTAAGTTTCGACCTACTCAAGTTAGTTGCGTCTAATTGTGATGGAATTGCAAAGGATTTTAATGATATTAGAATAAAATTCACATTAAGTAAGGCTGTCACCAACAGGTTTTGTTTAGTGTATTGCGATAAAATTTGTATTGTGTAATGTGTAACGTTATCTATATTTCAGAGTCTTTGTTACTATTCCAGTGGTTTAAAGCTATTGCTTATTTTGAAATCATCAAAATCAAAGTTTTCAATACTGGCATTAACGACTGTAAGAAAATATTTGGTGAGTAAAGCTATTCAACTGCATAAAATTGAAAAACCGTGTTTAATGCATAATGTTATCAGTTTGTTTAATAGATGTACGCCTGAACTTCAAGTCACTCGCTAGTAATTTTTACAAACATAAAAACATTTTTTAACATTAATTTTGGGTAGTAACGACAAGATTAAAGTTATTTCAGCTTAACTTTGCTTAAGTTTGTACCATCTATGAACAAAAATAGATTTCTACTATAAAAAAAATAGGTTTTCAAATCATACTCGCGGTACTGCGCCGAAGTGCGTATCGCAGCCGTAGTGAGCCGTGACTTAGCGTGAGGGCAAAAGAAACGTCGTAGCAATAGCAAGCTGTTGGCAAAATTGTGTCCACTATGAACATCAGGGAAATTGAACCCATGGCCTCGCTCCACCGACAGCGATATCGATGCTAACCTGCCGGTTATATAGGTTTTTGTCTAATAGATTTTCACTCGCTTTGATATAGTTTTCTCCCAACCGTCGTGCATTTTGAAATTTAACTCCAGTTTCGACTAACTTTTCGAGTCGCTAGCCAAAACTGAATACAGCAAGGTCTAGGCCAGTGGTTCTCAACCTTTTTTCTTTCGTGGCCCATTTTTTGTTGCACAAAAGTTCTGTGGCCCATTAACTTTTTATCCTTCCTAAACGAGTATTCATCCCCACGAGCGGATCCAGAAAGTTTTGACGGGGAGGATGTAATTTTGAATTAGGTTGAATGTTAGCTTAATACAAAGACGTTCAGACGTTTAGTCCCGGAAACGGGCGTAAATAAGCCTTTTTAAAATGTTTCATATGAGGGGCGTATTTAGAAAATTTTTCAAGGAGGGGGTATCAAATTTCGTCACTTTTTCAAGCAAAGTTTTTTTCCAGCAGAGTTGAGTTCAAGCAACTTAAATAAGAAAAACGACTCTAGGGAGGTCCGGGAGCATGCTTCCCCGAAAAGTTTTGAAAATTTGCATACTGTAATGGCCATGTTAGTGCTTTTTGAACAATTTTCAGGCAAATTTTGTTTGTAGTTTTGGCCCCTGATTTTGAGTACTTTGCCAAATATGATGC
Organism: Trididemnum miniatum; assembly: GCA_964006365.1. Taxonomy (NCBI): domain Eukaryota; kingdom Metazoa; phylum Chordata; class Ascidiacea; order Aplousobranchia; family Didemnidae; genus Trididemnum; species Trididemnum miniatum. The sequence continues at coordinate 17,812,436 of OZ023251.1, read as the reverse complement.
ATTTTCGCCCAGTTTCGATTATGCTTGCTTAGGGCGACTCAGGCATATTTTTATAAAGAGGTTCAAAATTATGGCAAATTTTTATTTATCCAAAGCATTGTGGAAAATGGCTGGTGGGAGGGAATGCATCCCCCACATCCCCCTGGATCCGCCCATGTTTATCCCTTTAACTTGCAAATTCCACCTTAGGGAGCCAAGTGGCTTGCTTTGAGAACCACACTGTAGTTGTAGCCGCTTAAAATCTAAGTCCATACAAGACGCGATAGAAGGCATTGATTGCATCACGCCACCAACTCAACGAGAAATAAATCCTATTACGACAATCGCCTAGATTATTTTCGCAATCTTTCCACGAAACTACACACTGTTAGTTGAATAATTGGAATGAAAATTTTTTCTCTGTAGCAAAAAAAAACAGCAGCGTCATTCATTGTTACTACCGTCAAAACTACTAAACAAACACAAAAGTGTAAACTTAACCACAGTGACACAAATGAAATAGAATTTTTCAATAAATCTAGCAATTTTTTAAAAAGTTCTGTGGCCCACCTCAAAATGTTTCCATGGCCAACCAGTGGGACTGGTTGAGAACCACTGGTCTAGGCGGATCGTAAGAAGTTTTTAGTAACAATTTTGCTGATAAAACGTGTGTTCAGGAACTTTTCAGTCGCAGAATTTTTTACTTTTTTGATTTTGTAAACGAAGTTTTAAGCAGATGACGGGAGGTGTTTTGAATTTAGAAGTGCTTTTTGTATGAAAAAAATTTTAACGCCGGTGTATCCACTATCCTCTGAGCGATATAAAGATTTTCTGGGTGCTGGCATACTTACTAGTTAGCCAATGGTACCAGTGGCGTACGCAGGATTTTTCAATGGGGGGTTTCAGTGACGTCACATCGTGATGACGTAAAATACTACGTAATACTACGTCATCACGATGCGACGTCGCTGGCAGTGTCAATTTGGATTTTTAACCTTTATGATAATTTTTCATCGAACCGGACGGTTTTAGCGTAGTGTTACAGATGTCGCTAACGATGCGGAAGATTTGGGGTTCAATTCACAGGCCAGTCAAATCAGACACAGTGTAGCCAACGTCTCGCCAACGCTGCGACGTTTCTTCGGACCTGTGTTGCCCAAGCACTAAGACGCGAGGTCGGACCCCGCTACCATGCTTCGGTACTGCAGCGAGTTTAATGAAAGTAGTGCAGTGAAGATTTGATTTGATTTAAAAAGATTTGATTTGATTTAAATGATTAAAAAAAAAAATTTGTGTGCAGCCATAGCTACTGCAGAGACACCGTATTTAAGGAAACTCCTACTTACCAACTGCTTCACAGCAGCAGCATCAATGACAAAAACGCAGTTCAAGCAAAACACATCAGAAAAGTTGGACTACCAGTATTGTTGCATATCGCATTGTAATAAAAGTTTCGCGAGATTAAATTAGAAAGTTGGACCGAACAGAAAAAACATGATAGCAATTTCGGCAAGCTCTGCACGAAGAAAAGTCGGTTTGTTTCAAAATTACGTAAGAATTAATTTTTTCCACAATTGCCAAGGGGGGTGACTCCCGGCCCCCTCCCTTGCATACGCCACTAGTGGTCATCTCCGCGACTTAACGACTGGGGAACACAGAAACGTCGCAGCATTGGCGAGCTTTTGGCGACACCGTGCCGATTTGACCGGCCCGGGAATCAAGCCCCAGACCTTCCGCACCGATAGTCTGTGCGCTTGACCACTAAGTAACGACCGGTACCGGCCCAGAAATTGAACCAAAAACCTCCCGAGCCGATGTCTTTGGTTAACCCCAACTGGCTGGTTTGGTTAACTCAAAGTTATGACATCGCAAGCGGAACATCCGCCTACGTTGCAACCATTCTCTTCCAAGAATACCTCCTGCGCTGGAGCGTTTTGTGTTGTCCAGCCTTGATAGTCGTTGAAAACAATCGCTTCATGACATCACAACACGACTCCAGCTTTAACAATACCCATTGACTTAGTCCTGGCTTGCATTTTGTGTTAGTCGTTGGTTCAAGCGCAACCCACCAGAGAAGTTTGACTACCGGAATTATTGCATCACAATGAAAGTTTCTCGAGATTAATTCGCAAGTTGGATAGCACAGAAAAACATGACAGCAATTTCGGCAAGCTCTGCATGAAAAAAGGCGGATCGTATCAAAAAGAAAGGGTTATATTTTTTTTAAATCGTCGATGGGGGGTTGACCCCCAATACCTTCCCCGTGCGTACGCCACTGCTTATATGCCATGAAAGGAAACTCCTATTTATTTATTGCTTCACAGCAACAGAAATGACAAAAATGCGGTTCCAGCGACACATCGCAAAAGTTTATCAACCGCTACTGTTACATCACAATCAAAGTATCTCGAGATTAAACAAGAAAGTTGGATTGAACAAACGAACCGTTGAAAATTTTTGCAAGCTCGAAGAAAGGGCGAACGAAAGGCGTATCATTTAAAAGAAGATAAGTTTTCACTGTATCTCTAATCGACAAGGGGGAGTTTTGACCCCCGAACCCCCCCTCCCCCCTTGTGTACGCCACTGAATGGTACTGCAGTTTAACTCACAAAATCTAATTGAATGAGTCATCATTTGAGTCACAATAATTCACAATAATAATTTGATGCAGTCTTATTTGTTCTCACTCATCAATTGCAATATTTCTGATATTTTCGTGTGATTTGCAGTTATCAAATAATAGCTACTTAGACCGGTTGTTGGAATCGCGAAATTTGGCACATTCGTCTCCCACATGGAATAAAGAGGTTTTCAATGTGATGGTAAAAAATCTGACTTGGGCAACGTTTTCTTTCTGTAATTGACACAAATTCAGCTTAGATTTTTATTCTGGTGAATTTCATGCACCATGACATGGTACGAAAACCCAACCGAAAGTGGTACTTTATCGACACCTAGGGACGAAATATTAACTTTTGGTGTTTCCAACAAACTTAGTTTCATCATGATGAATTAAAAAAAACTTACATGATTTTTTAATTCATCTTGATGTCACCTGTGACGTAGATATGATGTCACTATCATGAAAATGCAACGAATAAATTAGAAAGTACATGGCACTCAAATACGCGCTATTGATAACAAACTTTCCTGATTAACCTAGTACACAGTCAGAAACGAAAATCGAAACAAAATCAGCTCCACCCATTAACCTAGCACACAACCGAAACGAAAACTAAACAATCTTTAGCCTTACAGACACCGATTTTGAGTCGCCGCTATAAGACGGTAGAGATTTTCTATTAACTTATGTGTGCCGTTACGAGGATTATTTCGAATGTTTTGTGTCATGCTGGTAGGTCTAAATCGGACGCTAATGTGCGTCACCACTCACCATTTGATGGGGTCTATATCGCAGGTACTGACGTGTGCCACAAGTTAGTAGGTTTAGTTTAAATGCTGGTGCAGGGCCAGCGCTAGGGAATGGGAGGACCTCATTAAACAAGCACACTTTTTATAGGCAGCGGCTTTTGTGCATAATTTTAATTATTTACTAAAACTGGTTCAAAATTTGTCCCTGAGTCAGCTGCTCTGGCGGCGGCTTTGTGCTGATATGTCTCATGAGTTGGTGGAATGTATTTTATATGTGGGTTTTTGGTATAGAGTTAGTGGAGCCCACTCAATGCTCATGTCTTTATATTTTGATGAAGTCCCCTTTTGCATCGATTACTGTTTAATTAAAGTAGTTGGGGTGTTGCTGAAGTGTCGAGTTGTGTCACAAGCAGTTCGAATCTAATTTCTACGCTATTGTGTGGTGCCACAAGTCGGTGCGGTCTGTTTATTCACTGATATTTGTGACAAACTGGTAGGATCTATTTCATGTGCTGACGTGTGATTTACGAGTTGATGGTGTTTACGTACTAGTTGATGTGAAATTCTGAAAGCTCTTTTTTCAGAATTAGGAGCTTTCAGAATTTCTCTCGCTCAGTTTCAGGTAGGTTCAGTTTCAGATTTTCTTAGAGATATTTTTACAATAATTTGTTTTTTCGTTTAGTCAGACTGTACAGTAGATCTGCAGTTTTAGATTGTTACAGTAGATCAGATAGTTAGTTAGCTTCTAGTTCAGACCGCTTACATTTAGAGCTTCTTTCTGGTAGTTAATTCTTCCGTTAGATTCAAGGTAAGTCCTACTTAAATCGGAGGATTCCTTTTCGCTCTTAACCTTTTCCACGCTTCATATTATTGTAATTTTTCAAATTTTTGATTTTTTTCAACCTTAAAAATAGTTTTTAGCCCTATCAGAGTTATTAAATACCGTACTATTTTATTTTCTTAGTAATTTTGTCCTTACCTTCACCCGTCCTTGTTTTGAGGAGCTTTATGACGTTACAATTAGTGGTTACTACGGATTTATTATATATTTTTCTACGGATTTACTAAGGATTCATTACTTCTTTTCCCGCCATTTATATATATTTTTATTCATTCATTTATTTGTTTCACTACACTGTCTATTTAATGTCTATTTATTCTATGGGTATCTTCTTTTCTTATTTCTCCTTTTTCACGCAAGACCGCATCAAAGACTTCTTAGACTTTTTACTTTCTTCAATTTCCGTTCTTAGCAGTCCATTTAATTATTCCAATTTTTCCAGTACTTATTATTTATATAAAAATATGTTGCGTGTTTGTACTGTATAGGTACTGAAGATGGTTTATTAACCAAAATCGATGTAACAATAAATGATTTGTAAGCAACATTATTGACTGATTTTGTATTATACCTACTATTCCACAAATAATAAATGTTTTATTAGCATTGGATTATTTTGATATTTTACTGCTTTATTAAGCCACAAAAATTTGTTATCGCAGAAGATTTGCGAAACATCAATGGTAAATCTTAAGGCCAATAAAGTACAACGGGTAAAGCGCAAAAATGCCAGTTTGGTAATCATCATATTTGTCATCTTTATATTAGAACGCAAAATACAAAAGAGGTTTTCATCAATGCACAAATTCTCCAATGTTTTCCATGCGGCTGTGTTATTTTCTTCAAATGATTTTACTACTTCCTTAAATTGCAACGCCAACATATTTTGTTTGATATCATTCATTTTAGCTCCCCGGTCTACAATGTCACAACATAACTGTGACCCTCCAATTTTCTTCCACTTGGATTCCCAAATAAACTTAAATAAAACTTGGTTAATTTTTTTAATGTGAGAATCGGGTAATAGAGCTATCACTGGTAGGTTAGCGGCTTTGAGCATTATTTTTGGTACGACAACGCTTTTTAAAACGGAAATATTTCCCAATAGTGTTAATCCTCTTGATGACCATATATTTAATTCTGTTTTGATTTTATCATCGATAGATGCAAATTTTGATCAATAATGGAATCAGCATCACAATCCCGTATTGGAATTTGTACATCTAAATATTTGATTGTATTTGTAACCCATTTTTATCCCTAAGCCGAAAATGCCTTCACGACATTTACTTTACTTGACCCAATGTAAAATGCTGTCGATTTATCGATGTTGGCTTTGCAACCAAATCGTTCCCCAAATTTACGTAAAGTATCGAACGCATGGTTAAACTGGGAAGGTTTACCATTCAAATAAATTACAGTGTCGTCAGCACGGAAGGATACTTCAAAACAGTGTTTTGGGATTGTTAATCCTTTGTATAAATTACTTCGTCGAAACAAAATTGCTAGATGTTCAATGGATAAACTAAAAATGGTGGGAGACAAGGGATCACCTTGCCTAACCCCTCTTATAACATTAAAGAAAGATCTTAAAAAATTACTGTTGATAAGACAACATTTTGGTCCTTTATATATCATTTTGATCAAATCAATTAAAAAATCGCCGAAACCGTAAGTTCTTAACATAGCCAAAATAAATGACCAATTCAAAGAGTCAAAAGCTTTTTGCACATCGATAGATAACACCGCACTAGGTACATTTTTACAATTAGCATAATCAATAATGTCAAACATTAAACGTACATTGTCACCAATAAGGCAAGGTTTTATAAAACCACTCTGATTATGGTTTACAGAAGAGGGCAACAATGGACATAATCTATTATTAATCACTTTTGAAATAATTTTATGATCACAATTCAATACAGCAATGGGTCTTTCATTACAGGCAAGAAGAAGGTCTTTTCCTAGTTTAGGTAGCAAGGTTATGACCCCTTCATACTGAGATTTGCGTAGTTGGTTCTTATTGATGGAGTATTTTAGGCATTCCATAAATGGGTGCGTAAGGTCATCCCAAAAGCACATGTAAAATTCGATGGAAAAACCATCTGGTCTGGGCGGCTTGTCGCTGGCTAGCTGGCAAATTGCTTTCAAGCTCCCCTTTTCAGTTATGGGGGAATGGGAATGAAGTTTTTGCGACTCATCAATAGCTGGGCACGGTGACATTTTAATAAAATCGTAGTAGCCTACTGATTATTATCATACAGTTCCTTGTCACGATAAAGCGTTTCATAATAATGTACAAAATCTTTTAAAACGTTATTTTTTACATTAACTAAAATACCTTGCGCATTTTTCAGGCAATTAATGCTTTTTTTCTCTGTTACGTTTCTCTAAACCAAGAAAATGTTAATTATTTTTTTCTCCATTTTTCATCCATCGCGCTCTACTTCTGACTGTAGCATCTTTAGCTTTATGAGCAATAAGGTCATCCAATTCATTTTGAGTATTGTTAGTGCTACTTTTTAATGTTGTTTCTATCTTTTTCAGTGCAACTAACTAATCATGATTTCATCACGGCCAATTTCAACTCGAGAGATAATCTTTTTTCGTTTAGAATCTTTCTTTCTAACGTGCAATATTTAATCGTTTCGCCTCGGATTACGCACTTAAAGAATTCCACAAAATGTGCGGTGATACATGTCCCTTTGGATTGTTGAGACGAAAATCATTTATTGTTTCTTTAATAAGCGCCACATATTTATCATCAAGTAAAATATCGCTGTTCAATTTCCAATAACCTTACCTCCATTTTTCTCAATTTAGATTTGAAGTAATCGTGACAATTTTGTGATCAGATTATACACTAAAATCAATATTAGTAGATTTGATATGTTGAAGATTTCTATCAATTAAAAAAAGTCTAGTCTCGTAGCCGTGTAAGGTTGAGACTGGATTCGAGTGTAAGCTTTTCGCGACGGATTTGATTCACTGTAAATATAGCATAAGGGAAAATCGTTAAGATATAGGATTTTAATCTTCTCCTTGAAAATTTATTCGCATGTTTTGGGCACCCATCCTTATCTATCTGTTTGTCTAACACAACATTCCAATCCCCGGCTGAAATATAATCCAGCGTGGAAAAATCGTAAAGGGTTGAAAATAAGCCATCGAAAAAAATTATCCAGTTCTGGTTGGTGCATAAACATTTGCAAGAAGAAATGATTTGCCTTCTACTCTAATTTCAGTTAGTAGGAATCTACCATTAGAGTCTGAATGCTTAGAGCACAACTCAAATTTAAATTCGTGTTGGAATAAAATAGCTACCCATTTGAGCGGCTATTTCCATGCGAAAACAAAATATTCCCTCCCCACTCACATTTCCATAAATTTTCATCCGCAGATGTGGAGTGCGTTTCTTGCATCAAAATTACATCATAATTTTTTTGTTTTAGATAGTGGAATAGGGCCTATAGCTTTTCGCTCAAAAGTTTGTCTTAGACCATCAGCATTAAAAGTTGCTACAACACAAGATATAACTAATTATGAAAATAAAACGATAGTGATTAAAACGTTTTAACACCAGATTTCATATTGTGTTCAAACTCAAATCCACATGAACATTTATATGCACTTTTAAGGTCTTGATATGTAATTCTACCGCAGTTGCAATGTATCGTGTACTGGGCACAGTCCAATTTTTTTGCATCTCCAGCTCATTGATTTAGGTGATAAACAATTAATGTTGCTACGTGTATACGCTACCGAGTATTTGAAACAATTAACACAGTCAAATATGTTATGTTCTATTCTCATATCTGGTTGAAATTGTCCACAGCAAGGAAGTCTTACCATGTCTAAGTTGCAGTCTGGGCATGAGATATACCGCTCATTTAATTTCACAGAGAAGCGCTGGCTCTTCGAAGGATCCGAACAGCATGACTTAACTACGGATTGTTCTTCACCACAGTCTTTACAAGTTGTTTTGAATTCTTTTTCGTCTGTACAGATTGCAGCTTTACAAGAAAAGCATAGAAATTGGCAAGCCGTTTGCCACCAATTAAGAATATCTTGAGCATCTGGTTGATTTAAATTCGGTAAAGTATTATTTTCTTGCTGATTAACCGTTTCTTCTGCTGAATGCGATTGTTCATGGTTATTATCATCAGTATCGTTAAGGTTATTAGATGTCATCTGCATTTGCTTGGAGGCCTATTATAGTAGGACATGCTTGGAGGGAAGCACATCGGTTGTTTTCAGGTTTGAGTTGCTGAAGGTTCGTTTTCTTTTAGTCAATGTAAATTGATTGGTTCGTTGGAGCTACTGCTGGTGAATCGTGAGGTCGTCTGCGTTTTGTGTAGTGATTGGAGTTGTCTGGTTGCCCAGCTGTGGAAAATCTTCTAGTCTTTTATTGCAGCTACTTTGCACAACACCTGCTAGTCACAGCATGGCCCGGGTATGTAACATATATTTCGTTACCTTTTATTGAAATGCAGCTGGGAAGGGGATTTTATTCGAGCACAGTTTTAGGAATAGTGGTAATTGTTATTCCTGAAAGAAGTTCATCTTTATTCTTTTTGGCTGTAACTTTAATAACTTTTCCAACTGTATTTTCAAGTTCTTCATGTACATCTTCATTGCTAACTGGAATAGGGACCCAACCTACTATGACATTAATATTTTCCGTCTCATATGATCGCAAATTGTATATGCTGGTTCTTCGTATTTTCTTCCTTCAATTTAACTTCGTATTTTCTTCCTTTTACATCCTTCAATTTTTAGCCAATTCAATCACGTGTTTTCTTTTCTTACACGTTATATCGATGCTTCTAGATTTCATTTCTGCCAACCTTATAAGTTTGGATAAAATAAACTTTAGTTCTTTCAACACTTCTAAAACTTCGAATCGTTTTATATTATCTTCCGTTTTGCAGTTCAAACTGTTAGGTCTTCGTAATTGTGGCGGGCCTCGCGCTCTTGCCACAGCAGCAAACGTTGATTTTTCATTCATGCTGAAGCGCTCCTTCTCTCACGCCAGCAAAGCTAGAATGTTTATAGAGAGTTTGCTGAAGGCACAGTTTTAACCACTCGTAATCAAATTTTTCCGATTACTAACGTCTAATCAGTCTAGATTTCGTGAGTAAGGTTCAAGTTCAATTCAACAGCTGAAATTGTTTATGTTGATTTATAAACTTGAAACACTTTCTTACCCTCATAGCTCGACTGGATCGACTTCGATGAAAGTCTTTCATGAAAGTTTTTCACCAATTTTTTAATGGTGGGTTTGACTCGATTCAGAGTCGAACCCAGAGTCTACTACTATATCCACTCGGCGATTTAATTGCTCTAGTAACTCAAATATTCTATTGCTGAGAACTTCCTGCTGTTCCGACAACTGACCGCTGATACAGAACTCAACTATACAAAAGGTTGTCTTTTTTAAAATTATACGTCCTTGTAAAACGTGGATTCGTTACAATTGTACTTTTGTATTTATCACGAGAAAGCGATAAAGCGCAATAACGAGCGTGCGTAGGAGTTGCCGGCCACCTATCTACCACACCAAAATGCAGGAAACCCGCTAGTGCCTTTCCCAACGGCACAACAAGTGAACTTGCCGGCTCGTTCTCCACACCATACACTGTTTAACGCTGAACGCCAAGCAAGGAAGCTGTGAATACCAATTTTAAAGTCATTAATTTGACCCGACTTCGAATCAAACCCGAGTCTACAGCTCCAGAGGCGAACGCTTTTACCACTCGGCCTTATGAGCTGCAATGACGTAATGCGAAAATACTGCTGCAAGCTGTAAATCAATCAAGAAGTTAATTTTGTTAAACTAAGAGCGATTGATGCGTTGCTTTCAGTCCAACTAGCAAAAACGTTCCACGAAAACTTTCTGAACAAAATACTAAGGGAGGATCCATGGAGTTCTGTGGGGTCCTGGGGACTATACAGCCGAGGGATGCAAAGCTAAAACTCTACAGTGTTTAGGAGGACAAGAAAAAGTTAATCTTTTAGAAATGAAAATTACTTTGCGACCTACAGTCCCACTCTGAGTAGCCAAGTTTTTACCTAAAAAAACGCAGTTTTATTATGAATTTTATTTCGGAGGATTAAAGCTCCTTGGGCCCACCCAGAAAGCAACTTGCTCAAGCCTACTTTCATGTTAATGCACTGGTACTACGAAAATGTTAAACGCACGAAATTGCAATATAAGCCTTTTTTGTGGCTTAGCTTCAACCTCTAACATCCAAAAACAATTCCTGCAATTGCTCCTGAGCACTGACCCGAGCAAAAAAAACGGTTGAGCAGATTTCAATCAATCACTGGTAGTCTAAGTTTAAAAAGTGTAGGCTATGCTGCGTCAAGTGTGAATGGCATGAATGTTTAGAGCGCAGTAAATACGCCGAATGAAAATTCTACAGACCTGTTATTATTATTTTTTCGCACTACGTTTGCTTATCGACCATGCGGCGTTGCTGCGATCACTCGTTCGCCATTCAAAGGTCCGTAAAAGCACCTAAGCATGTGAAGGACTGATATAATCGCTTACATTGTTTGAAAGCTACCATAGTATTTTTTAAAAAGTTTGTTTTGAATGTTTATTTGGCTTCGCAATTAGGCCTTAGGCCTTGAGTGCAACATTATAATATTCACATAACTTATTCACGAAGCGATATTGCTTAGCGGTGTCGCGCGCAGTTACCGATTTACCTCACGGACTCGATTCGCAGCTGGAGCCGATCGCATTTGACACATACATCGGGTGGCTAGTGACACGAAGAGCGCAAGTTCACTTCGCGTCTCCCCCAATTACTATTAAGTGTCAGTTTAATAGAACTTTAATTCTCCGCATTGCGTGAGTGCTGCACAATATGCTTTACCACGCTGCAGCTGACATAGCATTTTAAATGTTCTCGATTTTGAATTCAAACTAAACCTGTAGCCTAAAACTGCCTCTGCTTTTCAACTGACATTTCAACAACGTTTAAAAACATTTTAGATTTGTCATGAGGACAAAATATTGCTTAATTTAATCAAAAAACTCAACGCAAAATTCATCGGAAATATTGATATACAGCGCTAGTTATTTTGGGTATTTCATTCCACACTTTTGTATTGAAGTCGCCAAAACAACCATCGTAATATATATAAGATTATTCCTACGTAGTATATGGACAAAACATTACTTGAATCAGCACGGCGCAAACTAAATGTAACCTTACAGCTAAAGCCAGGTTTACACTTGCACGACTTTTGGCCACGATTTCGTCGTGGCAAGTCGTGCCATTTTTGGGGCACGAACTGGAAGGCTTCCGCACTGTTCACGACTAGTTCACGCATAGTTCACGACGAGTTCAAGAGTAGTTCAAGAATGCGTGCTCATCACTACACGACGAGTTCACGCATAGTTCGCGTATAGTTTACGCACTTCGCGCAATGGCACGACGAGTTCGTGTAGTTTGGATGGTGTCGTGCGAACTTGGACGCGCCATATAAAATGGGGCACTCCAAATTCTGGTTCTTTTTGGATTGACTGAGGAAAAGACAACATGCTGAATGCTGGAGACACAATCATTGCAGAGAAGAGAAGATGCCTCTATCTGGCAGCTTCTATGACTATTGTTGAAGAGCAGCAGAAAAAGATTGAAGAGGCAGGAAAGCAAGAAAAGGCAACCCCACCTCGAAGAAAGACACAGAGGAAAGTGTGGGTCAGGGAATGGTTGACCAGAAGGCACGAGTTTGGACAGTATGACAGTCTACTGACTGAAATGCACAAGGAAGATGAAAGAGGCTACAAAAGCTTCCTCAGAATCACACCTGATCTGTTTCAAGAGATGGTTGAGAAGTTAACCCCTCGCCTCCAGAAGCAGTGTACTTTCATGAGGTAACCGCTTCAAGTTGGTCTCAAACTAGCTGCCACCCTCCGGTTCCTAGCCACTGGCAATTCCTATCCAAGTCTGCAGTACAGCTTTAGGGTTCATGTAAGTACCATCTGTAAGTTCATACCCGAGGTGTGTAAAGCCATCATCGCTGTCTACAAAGACGAAGTGCTGCGCTGCCCCAAAACTGAAGAAGAATGGAAGGAAGTTGCTGCCACCTTTAGCTCCAGATGGAACTACCACAACTGTCTGGGGGCTGTGAATGGCAAGCACATCGCCATGAAGAAGCCGCCCAATGCTGGCTCTTACTACTATAACTATAAGGGTTTCCACAGCATTGTGCTGATGGCAGTGGCAGATGCTACGTACAAGTTCCTGTATGTGGATGTTGGGCCAGAGGGTGGTGCATCGAATGGAGGAACATGGAGTAACTGTTCCCTGCATGATGCTGTAGAAGAAAACATAGCTGGATTGCCTAAACCGGTACCACTCCCTAATGATGACCAGCCAGTGCCCTATCACTTCGTAGGGGATGACGCTTTTGCTCTACGGACCTGGATGATGAAACCATTCTCCCATCGGTCACAGATCTTACGAGAACGCATTTACAGCTACAGGTTGTCTCGTGCCCGGCGTGTCGTGGAGAATGCCTTCGGGATTTTGTGTCAAAGATTTTGTTGCTTCTTGACGACGATGCATCAGCACCCAGACAACATCACCCTGATTACCATGTGTGCCTGTGTCCTGCACAACCTCATCCTCATCAGATACCCACACGCAAATCTATACGTGGACAGCGAAGATCCAGACACACATGATCTGATCCCTGGTGGATGGAGGACTGATCGACACCTGCAGGGTCTGTTACCTCTCACCGGCCATCATACCCAGAAAGATGCAAAAGATCAGCAAGACTACCTTTCACATTACTACGTCTCCCCTGCTGGTGCTGTCCTTTGGCCAGAAAAGTTAGTAATAGCTCCATGAATTGCATACATAGTTGTTCCACTATTCTAATTTACAATAAAACAAAACAACCCCCACCTTTATTTACCTTTTGTTAGGGTGAATGAGGAGGAGTTTTGAAATATGACAGCAATTTATTAGCAAGAAAACAGCAAAAACGAAAACATTAAAGAAATACTTTCCATCTCACTTCTGTTTTTGTGATTGGGGGAGTACCGGTATTTTCAATGAAGATACAACAATTTAGTAACATGAAAATAGCAAACACAGTCCAACTATTTACAAATATTTAGGTCTTAATACTATAAGACCAACTTCTATACCGGTACCAGTTTTACTTGGTGTTAGGGTAAGCACATCATGACGTATGTCGCTTCGTCACTGTTTCGTTATGTTTAGTCCATTTGTTATGTTGGGTGTTTTTCATTGTCCTCATTCTTGGATTAAAAATAAAAGCTACTACTGCTAGTCTCTCAAAGTCTCTGACTGCTAAAAGTCTCTCATTATGTGAAGTGTCTCACTCAATGTCCTTGCTGGTGCTGGTACCGCTGCCTATGTATACCCTTTGATCTGGTGTGTCGATATCCTGTAGCTTGTTGTTGACAGAGCATGGGGTAGGGGCTGCGAAGCTGAGTCGTGCCACAGGTGTCTTGAAGGTGGCTGACAACGACGAGACTGAAGGTGTAGGTGAAGGAGTCTGGACAAGGGCGACTGACGGTGCAGGTTGCATCCCCGATTCCCAATTCGTGGTACGGGTCCAGGAGGACTGGCCTGAAGACTGCGGTGACTGGGGCGGAATCCAGGTTAGAGTTGATGGCTGACTAGCCGGAGGCTGGTGCTGCTGCTGAGGCAGTGCATGCCAGGTAGCTAGTTGAGGTTGATGCCAGAACGTCTGCTGCTGAAGGGGCTGCCAAGGTTGCTGCTGCTGTGGGGCTGGCCAAGTCATGGGTGGTGTTTGCTGTGGCTGCTGGGATAGCTGATTCTGCTGTCTGTAGCGGTGAACAAGGTTGAGGCAGTCGATCTGCAATTGATGCCAGGAATCTTCTGAGATGCCCTGCAATTGCCCTTCCAGCAGGCACGCAAAATCACGTACGATCTTCTGTTGGCCAACGTAGGAGAGGTTGACTCCCAAAGAATCTGCTTTAAAGAGGATCTGAAACATGCAAAAATAAGTTTTAAGAATTTAGTACAGCATTTCAATGCTAGTCATGTTAAGAGCAATTAATAAATCAAACTAGATTTCAATCGGCATGTGGACATTGAGATTCTCACCTGCTGCACTGCATCACTGAAGTCGCTATGGGTCACCCCGGTGTCGGCTGTTGTGGTAATTGTGTTTGTTGTTGGTGACCTGGACCGTTCCTGGACTGCAGCTGACTCTGGGACAGCAAACCGCTCACTGGGAACTGTCTCTCCACGGACGATGTGTTGCATCAGGAAACTCCAGGTCTCCATGATCTGGTCGTCGCGGGCAGTCCTTTGTGGCTGGCCAGCCCCACTCTTCTTCAGAATTTTCCCCACCCTGGTTCTCATGTTCTCATAATACTTTTTGCATTGAGAACCAGAGGCAGGGGGCTCTAGCTGCTCTCCGACTCTGTCCCAGCGGCTATTCTTGGCCGTCACGTTGATCCACTCCTTATGCTTCTTATCGTACAGCTGAGGATTCTCTTTTACAAGCTCGGCCAACCTAACTCGGTCTCTTCCATCCAGCGGTACTCAGGGATTTCTTTCTTAGACATCCTGCTGCCTGGTAGCCTCGTCCTCACTCGATTGCTGACTTAGGCATTGGAGTGGATCCTGCTGGGTCTTCGGGATAACATCAACTTTTAGTAGAGACGACTCGGGGAGATTATCTCTCTCAGCGGTTTCTGCCTCTAGCCTATTAGTTTCCGGCCTTATCTGCTTTGCTCTTCCCATTTTATCTTCGCTGGCAAACGGTAGAATGACGAGCAACGTCCAGGAAGCCCTATATATATATCCTAGCACCGACGCTAGCGTCACTGTCGCGCAGTAGTCGTGAACTTATCTTGACTCGTTCGTGAACTATTCGCGAGGGTCGTGAAATGGCACGCATCTTCCCGATGACTTCACGACGAGTTTACGAACAGTTTGCGCATAGTTCACGACTCGGACGCAAAATTTTGTCGTGACCAAAATTTTGAACATTTCAAAATTCTCTTTCCGACATGGCACGCAGTCACGACTGGTTCACGCATACTTCACGCTAGTTCACGAACAGTTTGCGCACTGGCACGACTCAATTCGTGACAGTGCGTGCCACAAAATCGTGCAAGTGTAAACCTAGCTTAACGTACGATTGAATGCCGGTAGCTTAAGTTTGGAACGTAAAAAATCGATAGTGATGCCATAAACGTGATTGTAACCAGTAGGTATCAACTTCTACAGTTTAGTCTGGGATGTTTCTACAGTTTAGTCTGGTAGAGGAAACAATACTTTTCTTCTCCAATGAATAATATATGTCCATTCCATAACATTATGTCTTTTCTTGGTGAGGGTGGTGAGTAGCTAAACGTTCGCATCATAAATGATTAACTCCGTACACCTTATCAAGACGTCCCGACGGTGACTGCGGACTGGTGATCATCAAAATTCGTCAATCCAGTAATTAAATTCTAAAAGATCAATCTGATTACCATTCAATACGAGATAAGTATCTGAAAAGTACGATTAGTAGTGGGATTCAAACCAAAGTTGAATTAGTTGTCACGGTTACAATAGATGAATGGGCTGGCTGCATGAAGAAGGATTGCGATGATGAATTGTAGCTTTAGCGTATACACGCGAATTTCAGCTCCTCCAGCATCAGATTACGATGGCCGAGTGGTTAAGGCCGTGTCTCTATCCAGGTTCGAATCCCACTCGTAACTCGGAGAATCCCACTCGGAAAAGACATTCAGTCATCAAAGCAATCAGCTGCTACAATGTTTGCCCAATGAGCATTTGTGTTGCTTTCGTGAATAATCGTTTGCATTAAATTCATGGACGTCATGACTCATGTAGTGTCATGTAATTTTAGAAAGTCCTCAAATCGACAGCGTGTTCTCTGCATCGACTTCGCGATAAATAGCAAAGTTTTTGGAATCGTTGTGCCATGATCTGTGAATGGATTGTTTTCTGCTTCATCCTTGCCACTTGTGGCGCACAACAAGATCCTAGCGAAGCAATCGTCCAAGGTAAATCGTTTAATTGATAAAAGGTTCACTGCTAATTAGAAGTTGGTTAAAAATCTATGTGTCGGAGAAGATCGGTTTTTCATTATTTACGTTCGAATCTTAGAGCTAATACCATTATAATTAAGAACTTGCCTTCAACAAGTTTTACACGAAATGCTATAAGTAAGGCATTAAAGCTAATTGTTGATGAAGTTCAGAATCCTCTTGCTAATAAATTTTTGTGGTTTAATAAATTGGTTAGATATCAGAACAAGCCATTTCTAATCAAAGAATTTTTTATTGCTGGAATATCTGATTATCATCAGTTGTTAAATTCGGAGAATGAAATGTATTTATATCATGAAATGGCCGCAAAATTTGAGCTAATGCAGTCGCGCTCAAAAGTTTAAGACCACATAGATAAAATTTAAAATTTTGTTGGGAAATGGTAAAAACTTCGGCTAATGTTATGTCACATTAGCCTTTTATGGTCCATGAACATTAAATGATGCTTGTGAAGCCTAAATGATAAAAGTTTTTGCACATTTCTGGTTTGGGAAGCAAAAAATATTCGGTTTTGCTCCAATTATAGTGCTGGAAATATAGATAAAAAGAGGAGATTATCAGTTGCAGAAAGAGCAAAAATTGTTACTTTAAGTGTAGAGGGGTACTCAAAAAGACAAATTAAAAAAAAAACTAAAACTTAACAAATCAGAAATCCATCAGGCAATAGTAAAATTTCGAACTTTCTCGAGTTTTTAAGACTTGCACAGGTCTGGAAATCACAGGGTTGCCTCCCAAAGAGATGATCACCTGATAAAATGGATGGTAGTGCGTTTACTAATCAGTTCAAACAAGAAAATTGGGTCGGCCGTGTAGCAACTGTACCTTTGAGCAACATAGCTGACCCAATTTTCTTGTTTGAACTGATTAGTGAACGCACTACCATTCATTTTATCAGGTGATCATCTCTTTGGGAGGCATCGCTGTGACTTCCAGATCTGTGCAAGTCTTGAAAACTCACCAAAGTTTGAAATTTTACAATTGCCTGATGGATCTCTGATTTGCTAAGTTTAGTCTATTATTAATTTGTCTTTTTGAGTACCCCTCTTCATTTAAAGCAGGGGTCTTCAATCTTTTTTGCACAATCGCCCTTTTTGAAAAATGTGGGACAAAATCGGCCCCTGAGTAATTTTTTCACTAAAATCAGGTGAAGAGCAAAAAAATAGTCTTCACGTCCGCAGAAGCAAAAATGGGCATTTATAGAGATGATTTATCGGCGATAGTTATTGGCGATAATTTTTTACCGATCATACTTATCGCTCAAATTAGCTTTGATTTATCGATTACCGGTATCACTTTTGTAATATATTTTGCTATCGCCGATAAATTATCGCGATAACCGATTGTTTATGCACACAATGTAAAATTAGTGAGTTGGCGCTATGGAAAAAATACTCGGTGTTTGTAAAATCTAGTTGCAATTTAATAAAATCTTTTTTGTCATATTTGATGCCACAGCCGAGTCCGTGAACTGTTCACTTTTCTTGAAAAATCTAGAAAAACATTTTGGCGATTTGACTTACAAAAAAAAACTTCGTCAAACACATCTAAAATTTACCGCAACATTTATCGGAAAAATTTATCGGCGATGATTTATCGATTACCAATATCGCTTTAAAAAATTGAGATTTATCGATTATCGCTATCGCCCAGGGCTTTTTTGCAATTAATTTATCGTTGTTGCTTTAGTACAGAGGGTTTGTCGCGCCCATCACTGCGCAGAGGGTTGCCAGAACTTTCGTCACACCATACTTCGACGACGCCAACCGGACTCCCGGATGTAGTAAGTCTGTTGGGGTGTAATTGGAGGTGAGAAAAGATGTGAAGAGAGGTATGGGGGATGTTAGGGGGAGGTGTGGGGAAGTATGTTGGGGTGTGGGGGAGTTGATGGGAAATGTGGGGAAGTGTGGGAGGAGGTATGGGTAGCCCCAACACACTTCCTCCCACATCTGTTCTGACCTTCCCCCAAACCCCATCACACTTTTCCGTACAATCGTCCACACTTCCCCACATCTCTCCCCCTACCTCCCCTCACACCCAGCACACTTCCCAACATCCTCCACACTCACCCCATACACTCTACCACACTTCTCCACCCCCCCCCCAAATTTCTCCCCACATTTTTTCTTACCTCCCCCATACCCCAACACACTTCCCACACCCTCCACACTCACCCCATGCATTCTCCCACATCTTTCCCCACATTTCCCCCCAGACCTCTACACACTTCCCTACACCTCTCCCCAAACTTCTCCACCCCCTCCCAACATCGGAATTGATTAAAAGGAATGCCCGAGATAAAATAAGAAACACCCGGGAGTCCGGTTAGCGTCGTCGAAGTATGGTGTGACGAAAGTTCCACGTGACGAAAATTCTGGCAACCTCCGCAGAACTCCATTTTTCCACTAAAATCATGTGAAAAGCAAAAAAAGGTCTTCACGTCCGCAGAGCTCCATTTTTCCTCTAAAATCAAATGAAAAGCGTCCGCATAGCTTCTTTCGGAAGTTCATTGCATATTATGTTGTTGGCAATCCTGAAATCGCCCCCCTAACAAACAAAATCGCCCCCAATTTCAACAATTGTTAAAATCGTTCCTTTAAAAGTTGAAATCACCCCCTGGGTGGCGATATCGCTCCCGTTGAAGAAGCATGATTTAAAGTAACAATATTTGCTCTTGACGTTCATGGAACATAAAAGGCTAATGTGACATAACATTAGCCGGAGTTTTATATTTTCCTACAAAATTTCAAATTTTATCTATGTGGTCTTAAACTTTCGAGCACGGCTGAATGAAAATACTGACCACAGCTAAAACCATTTGTACAATTTCTTGTCTTTCAAAGAAAAAAATTAAAAATCAAATTAGCATCTTAGGTAAATCAAGTAAGACAGCATATAGTTTTCTAAAGAATAGATCAACGACACAACCTGCCGCACTTAAGCAGCAACTAAAATGGTATCATGATTTAGAACTTGACAATGAGGACATTGACTGGTCGCAAATTTATGAAAGTAACTATTTTTCAACAAACGAAACTAAATTAAGGTCTTTTCAAATGAGATTAAATTTAAGGTATATTGTTATACATAAATAGTTACATGGATTGGAAATGATAGACAGCGATGTTTGTGTATTTGCTTGAAAGAAACCGAAACTTTTATTTATATTTTTTTTATTTATTTAGTTGCATATTTGTTTAGTTGCATTTTTTTTAAATATTTTTACTTTACTTCATTTGTTTTGTAAATCGCAGCGTTGGCTCGAGGATACATAACGTTGGACGGGGGTTGGATTGCTCCGTTCAATGGATACCAATATAAAGCGATTACAACACGTCAATCATGGCATGCAAGTCGATCTCTGTGTCAAGAAGAGGGGGGAGATCTCGCTCAATATGGAGTTCGAGATGTGGGGATTAGAATGTAATTACTAAGTTTGATTGATTGTGTGGTTTTATAAACCAATAAGTTAGAAGCCTCTGGCTTTGATGCTGTATAAATAATATGTGAGCATATAATTGAATCAAAATTTCTACTGGTCTTAACAAAGAATAAGGATTTTGGCGACTTTTAACGTCGTTGTTTTGACAACATAGGCCTACTACAATCTATACTATTTAACAATATCACACATTAAACGAAACTTGCTTTCGAGTATTGCGACGTGGTCTCATGACCATATTGTTAACCCCGGTGGCAAGTTCTGGGGCGAGGTAGGTTTTCGTTGCCCACAGGGAAAGGTTCCGAAAATTCCCAAAATTTTTTTAAATATTTTTACTCGTAAACAGTGGCGTTGGAAGTACTTTTACGTAGGGAGGGCTAAAGTTTGTGCTACCTTACCAACGTCTGGGGGGCGAAGCCTCCTAGACCCCCTCTTTGTTATCGCAACATACAGCATGCGTATCGTACACTTTACTTCAGTAAAAGTCACTTGGAGACTGCGTGATGAACTCAACCTTTCCTCTAGCGTAAACACGGTAAGCAGATCGACGTTCCTAAACGTGTTATCCTCCTTTAAATGAACTTATTATCCGTTCACAGGTCAATAAATGGCACAGGCCTTCTAGAAATAGCAAATTTCGAAAAATTAGAATCGCCAGATTTCTTTCCGTGTGTGGTAATTGCTGCTTTTAGGTTGGAAACGTAGAGGTATGAATATTAAATGGGAACAGCTACTGAAAAGTAAAAGCACCCTGAATATCGAATAAAATCATTTTTAGCTGACTAAAATAATTTACTTGGGAAAGATTGATAGGTTCGCATTGAATCTCTTTGTCCTCAAATTGCGAGAAAGACCAGGTCTTATTCCAATCGATGTTTGGGGGAGTTTTTGCCTTGAAGAAAGAAAAAACTGGTAATCTTAGGTCACAAGCTATAAGATCTACCATTTCTCAACGCTTTCTCAGCCTCACGTAATAAAAAGCCTTAGAAGTTGATTTTTTTCTCTAGCAGTTTTGTAGTTTGCGAGATGCAGTTTCGCTACGTGGAAGCCAAAAGCTGAACTAAGGAACTTCATAAATTTCGACTAAACCTGCATACTAATCACTGAAATAATATTGTTTCTCAGTAAGTTGATATATCATATTTTGTACTTTCTTCTGGTGGTTTGGCGACGGCTTCAGTGCTCGCATACAATAAAATTGCCCTCAAAATTACTTACTCTTACAAAAATGTACCGGTATGCAAAAGACACATGACTTACAAACTTTTTTATTGTCTACTTGTCTTTGTCTCAGGCTCCTAGAATAAGCTAAGCTAGTTTCAGTAATTATGGCTTTCCGAAAAGGAAGCCATGTTGTTTTTACTTGGCCATTTCTGCACTTTTAGATACTTTAAACAGCTGCAGCTGCTAAATCAAAAGTAATCCAGAGTTCAAATGTGTGTCTCACCTAGGTCTTCACCATGGTCACACTAACTTTCCACAACAACCCCCACATTTTAGGAAAAAATTATTTGTCCCAAAAAAAATCTTTTTTTCCAACATCATTTTTGTGCAGCCTAAGGCTTTTGAACCGCTGAAGCTAGAGACTTGGAATTTTCAAGTATGGTAGATCTCAATGGGAACTTGTGTCTAACAACTTTTGGGGGGTGGCGATCAACAGGTTAGAGGTCAAAGGTCAAAAAGCGAAATTTCCCAAATACCAATAACTTTTGAATGGCATAGGTAGGACCTTCAAATTTTCAGAGTATATGCATATCAATGTGAGAAAAAAAATATATGCTGAATAATTATCTTCATGTGACGTAACTTAGGGTAAAAGGTCAAATGAACAAATTTCAACAGTTCTTTGTGCAGCTTAAGGCTTTTGAATTGCTGATGCTAGAGACTTGAAATTTTCAGGGATAGTAGACCTTCATGTGAACTTGAGTCTGACAAATTTGGGGGGTGGCGGTCAAGAGGTTAAAGGTCGAAAGTTAATTAACGAAATTGAAAAGAAATCTTACCAAATGCTAATAACTTGTGAATGGCAACTGGTAGGACCTTCAAATTTACACAGTATATGCATCTCAATGAGGGTAAAAAAATTTCTACAATAATTATCTTCATGTGACGTAACTTGGGGTCAAAGGTCAAATAAGCAAATATGTTGTTTGGTTTATAACTATGGATTAGAAACAGATAAAAGCTTGAAATTTTAGAGAATTGGTGTGCCTTATCATGTTCTTGCACTGTAGCAACTATAAACGCTCTATGTCACGTGACTCGGGGTCAAAGGTCAAAAAACTGATAAAATTTACGAAACTTCATAAAATCTAAACAAAGATAGATGGAAACTTGAAATCTTTTGTATGGATGTGTTATAATGTGGTCTTACTGTACTGGGTGAATGGGCAAATCAGGTCTCGTGACTTGGGGTTAAAGGTAAAAAAAGCTGATATAGTTTACGAAACTTATAAAATCCAAACGAATGTTGATTGAAACTTCAAACCTTCGGTATAGGGGTGTTATAGTGTGATCTTATTTTCAGTGATGGCGTCGAGTACTCAACTTCCGAGTACGAGTACCGCAAAAAACTTCGAGTACGAGTACAGATATTGAAAAATGTACTCGAGTGCGAGTACCATAAAAAAGTACGAGTACTTTTACAAATTTAGCAAAAGAACAATTTTTAAGTTGTAACAGCTCAAAGTTAGTCGCAAAAACATAAACGAATACGTTTTTTCAGTGTTTGGGATGTTGAGAAGGCGCACAACTGCAGTTGACGATTTTCTGACAAGTATCGATAACACATAAAAATTACCATTATATTTTAAACAATTTAGGTACCTATGCAATTACACAAACCGATTGCCTGTACATAAAGTCAAAAGCATCAAAACGTGCTAAAAGTTGTTTGCAATTACAAACTTTTTTCCGGATAAACTACGCGCAAAATTAAGGGGCTGATTATACTTTGTCATCCGCGATTTTTTGCTATACTTACGATTTGATTACAAGTTTTTAGCGTTGTTCTGCTGAGTGCACTAGCGTAGCCAGGATTTTGCAATGGGAGGGGTTTCGAGAATAACGTCACATTTGACCATACGTTTTATACAGGAGCGGATCCAGAAAGTTTTGGTGGGTGGAGGGGTGCAATTTTGAATTAGGTTGAATCTTAAGTAAATATAAAGATCTTTAGACCCGGAAATGGGCGTAAGTAAGACTTTCAAAAATGTTTCCTGTCAGGGGCGTATTCAGAATTTTTTTCTGGAAGGGAGCACCAATTTTCGTCATTTTTTCAAGCGCAGTTTTTTCGGTAGAGCTAAGTTTAAGCAACTTAAGTACCAAAAACGACTCTAGGGGGTCCGGGGGCATGCTCCCCCGCAAATTTTCAAAATTTGCGTACTGTAATGACCATTTCAGTGCTTTTTAAACAATTTTGGGGGAAAGATTGTCACATTTTTGGCCCCTAACTATGAGTGCTTCATTAATGATGCATTTTTATTTGAGGCTCAATGGGGGAGTTGTAACCCCCTCTCCCCGTGGCTACGCCACAAGCTGAGTGCCTGCGTTATCAGAAAAGAAAACTAACTAAAATTGTCATGATTTTATGTTACATTAAATCGGACGCATCAACAATATTTGTAGGCTCGTTTTTCTTTTTGACTCAATGCTGTACTGTACCGCATTCAAACGCTTGATTTCGCTCGCTCTCACCACTAAATAGCTGTTTGTTCCGCCGCAGTCTGCACGGATCAAAGCAAAAGCAACTCAATAAAATCAATTATTTACGGGTTTTATTGGCTGTAGTTTGCTATTGAAAGTTCATCTTGTTTGTTACTTCGAACGAAAGCCAAATGTACTCGTGTACTCGGCGCTTTTTTGACCGAGTACCGAGTACATTGACCTTCGAGTACGAGTATTAACCGAGTACCTGGGGTTCCGAGTACTGTACTCGAGTACTCCATCCCTGCTTATTTTGTACAATGATTGAGCACACCAGATCACGTGACTTGGGGTCAAAGGTCAAAAACTTATCAATTTTACGAAAGCTTATGAAAACTAAACCAAAGAAGCTAGAGTTTTGAAATTTTAAATGCAAGCGTGTCACCATGTGGTGTTGCAGTGTTTCACGATTGGACACTTTTTTAGGACAGGTGATTTGGGGTCAAAGGTAAAAAAACTTGTTAATTTTGCAAAAGCTTATAAAAACTAAACCAAAGCAGCTAGTAACTTTAAATTTTGAGGGCAAGCATGTCATGATGTGCTTTAAGGTCACGGGATTTAGGTCACGTGATTTCGGGTCAAAGGTCAAAAAATCTGTCGAGTTTTTACGACAGCTCATAACAACTAAACCAAGAAAACTGGAGTTTTCAAATTTTTAATGTCATTGTATTACATTATGGCATTACCCTAATGGATGTTTAGGCCTCTTGAAAGTTTTAACGGAAAGCCATTAGTAGTTGCTTGCAACTGCCATCTAGTTCTAATTTGATATTTTGTTGTTTCGTTGTTATTTGCCCAAAAGTTTCGTTTAACATTGGAGAAAATTTAACTGTGACATTATTGTACACGAAGTTACCAGAAAGTCCAACAGTTTTTGCGTCTTTTTCATCTTTGTCACAAAGTTGAAAAGTTAGTAGCCTACGTTGGGTCGATGGAAACAGTGAAGAAAAAACACGAATAACAAGTGACGCCATAAGCCATCGTTGAAGTGCAATAGGGTGCACTGTGGTTATTAACTTTTGAAAGGGGGATTTGAAGGGGGGCTCAAAACTTCCATAGGGGGCTGAAAAAATATAGGAGGACTTCACCCCCTCAGCTCCCACCTTTCAACGCCCTTGCAAACTATTAGCGAGACTTTTAGTCAAAAAAAAAAAAGAAAACTACACATTCCACACCAAACAAGTTTGTTTTTGTATTTTTGCAAGTTAATTGCGGTTTAGCTGATATTTTGACATAAAAGACAAAAGTCACCATCCAATTGCCCAAGCAAAACACTCCAGCACACTGGTTCTCAACATTTTAGGTTATGGACCGGTTAAATTTTAACATGAACCGGTCTTTAAAAATCAGCAAAAAATACAATGTCATTACTGCTACAGCAACTTGTCTTGAATTAGTGGTTCTGCGCAACGCGCTTCGTCTCATATTACTTGAGAAAAAAGGCATAGGCTATATAGTACTGCACATGCATCGACAGAGTGCATACTTGTTCAGTTGCATATTTATCCTCCTATCACGAGAAAGCGATCAATGCGCTATACGAGCTCGCTTAGGAGTTGCCGGCCATCTGTCTACCACACCAAGATGGGGGAATCCCGCTAAGTGCCTTTCCCAACGGCACAACAAGTAAACTTGCCGGCTTGTTCTCCACACTATCCCGTCAATGCTGAACGTCAAGCAGGGAAGCTGTGAATACCAATGTTATAGTTAGTGGTTTGACCCGACTCGGAATCAAACCCGAGTCTACAGCTCAAGAGACAGACGCTCCATACCACTCGGCCATCTGAGCTGTAAATTGCACTCTCCAACACTGCAACTTGCATTGTAATGTCGGTCGCACGAAACAATGGGCTTTGTGTCGAGTAAAACCACTGTAAAGTTATCAATGTTACATAAACTCGTCTGTCACCTGTGAGAAATAAGGATTGTGCGCATGGAAAGCTCACTTTTGAGTTGCGGTATAAAATGGAGATATATTTAGCGGACCGGCAGGAAAGTAGATGCGGATCGACAGCGGTCCGCGGGCCTGCGGTGAAAACCACTGCCTAACACACCACTATTTACAATCTATTTCATATTTACCCTGTCCACATCTCCAATTAAAATGGGCCAAAAGCCTGAGGGCTTTCTGCATCACAATTAAGTTTCGATGTCATAACTAAAAAAAAAGTGATTATGACGTCGAAAGTTTGATTGTGACGCCAAAAGCCCGTGGGCTTTTGGCCCATTTAAATTAGACATTGACAGGGTGAGGATGACCGAAAGGTTTATTCGCAACTCTCCAGTCACACTTTCCTCACAATATTTGTGTTACAGTTTTTCGTTAATATAGTGTTAATATTCGATATGTCGGTAACTTGCCACTGAAATATACCTGTTCTGTTCTGAACTGAATTTTTCAGTAACAAAAATGCCTTCGATTGAGGCAGTTCACTTATGAACATTTATAGTGTAAATTACTTGAATAAGCCACGCTGGTTGACAAATAACTAATCTTTTTCGCAAAAATGCTTTTAACTGGAATTAAGCTGAAATTTTTTTGCTGGTGGAAACATGGGCGTCCGCAGAAAAAAATGCAGGGGGGGCAAAAACATTCTCGAGATGGCCATCTTAGTGAAAGCTATATTCAGGTAAGTGTCAGTGATAGGGTGACCAACTGACCATACGTCCGGTATCGGCCGATGCCGTACGTGCAGAACTCTTCTTTCATGTTATTGTGCATCATGCGGATATAAATCAATTTATGTGCCACTAGGCTTGACAGTCTGTTAAAACAACTTTCTTTTTGCATTGTTTTCTTAGGTCTTGTTATATGTGGTTGGTTTGATGCTTACATTTCAAAACAATCAAATCTTCACTATACTTGCGCTATTACGCCAAAGTGTGTAACGAGTGGCGGGGCCCGTCTCCGCTGCTTAGCCTTCGAGGAAACGTCGCAACGATGGTGAGCCGTTAGCGATACTGTGTCCGATTTGACCAATCCGGGAATCAAACCCCAGACTTCCCGCACCGATAGCGACGTTCTGATCCAAACTGTCAAAATAAAAAGTAGTTTGAGCTAGAAAATCAAACTTATAGCTACGGCCTATAAATCAGTGCTGCTCAATTTTTTTATTGCAATGTACCGGCAGCGCAGTTTCTGCCATCAAGGCGTACCAGTAGCACATCAGCAACAAGTCCAAATTTGTTTTACAAGATACGAGATACAAGATACGATACTCGGTATATAGGCAAAAACCAGAATTTTTCTATACAAAATGCAAAAAGTAAAATTGGACATGCTGCTGTTGCCGCGTGAATTTGCTAGTATACGTACGTCCACATGACGGATTGGTAATCAGCTGATTGGTGTAGCGGTAACGATATTGCTTTCAAAGTCAGAGATCTGGGGTTCGATATCCGACCTGTCAAATCGAATACAGTGCTGTTCACGGCCACCGCCAATGGCTCGCCACGTTTCTTCGGAGTTCGAAGCTAAGTTGCTCACGCGCTAAGTTACGGAGATGGTCTTCGCCACTCGTTGCACGCAGCTTCTGGGTAATACCACGACTATAACCAAGATTTGAGATTGAAGATCAATAAAAAAGACGCACAAAAACTTCTAACCGAATTCTTCATCATATGCGAAGTGTGCGCCTGCTTATCTTCCACCAGTCTATCCGATTGTGGTTTGACTGAAGAGTAGCATTTGACACAAAGACACTTTTCTAGTCTTTGCGTCATGACAAAAGATAAATCGCCATGTCTGTTGACCTGAATAGAATACGATAGTATGTACTATTGCATACGGCCTTGAAAGACAAGAAAGTAACCTAAACGAATGGAGTCATGCATAGAACAAAAAATGAATTAAGCATCAAGCAATAACTCGTACTGATCAACGTAAAATGATGCTTGGGACCTGTACCAATATTTTCTAACGTGCTTAGCACTAGCCTTGGTAACAGCATGCCTAAACGTAAAACCAGTTTCAATGATGTGTGAAGGGTGGAATTGAACGGCCGGACTAATTTAGACAGCAGCATTTAGACAACCAGACAAACTCTTTTATGCTTTAATTCAGAGGTGGGCAACCTGCGGCCCGCCAAAGCATGTGCTAATAGGCAATTGGTTTCGAAACCTGTTTTTTTTTGCGATCAAGTTCAAACCCAATCAACACACGAACTGCTTTGAATGCTATTTTCCAGACTGAAGATCTTGTTTTTCTAGTCATCTTTTATTTTAAAAGACCTCTTTTTCACGCGACAGACCCTTTTTTAGTATTACTCCTGCCAAGAAGTGTTTTTTTTTCCAAAAACTGCGACCCGCTGCAAGCCTATATTTATAATTTGTGGCCCAGTATCACCAGAAAGTTGCCCACCCCTGCTTTAATTAAACAGATTATTTCGAAATGTTTTGATATTTTATTAGTTTTGTAGTAAACTCGTCTGTATTTTTCAACTTTTTGTGTAGTTTCTTAACTTGCATTTTTTCATGCGTATTTTTTCAACTTTTTTGTTTTTTCAGGGGGGGGCAAGTGCCCCTCTTGCCCCCCCCTGCGGACGCCCATGGATGGAAACTTGGATTTTTATTTTAAATGCAGCAAATTCGTCCTAATTTAGGCTACGAGAAAATCATCTCTTTTCATAAAAAATAAAATTTATAATAATATAAGCTTACTTTTTTCCCAAAACTTCAAAAACGTTAGTTTTAGTATACTAGGTTACTTGTAACAATATATTGTGCAGGGTACTTGAGCGAGGGCTTTCGCTGAGACTTCAATACTGGATTGGACTGAGTGATTTAGCAACGGAAGGAACATGGTTCTGGTTGAGTGGTAATCGAGCAAACCCTGGTGATGGTTCGTTGTGGCATGCTACTTGTCCACGAACTGGTTCTAGTGGAAATGATCGCGATTGCGCTGTTGCGTACTTCAATGAATTTCATGACTTCGGATTATCTGTTTGTGATCGACCATGCAGCAATGATTATAATAATTTTCCAGCTTTGTGTGAGAAACCACTTTAAGATAAAAAGTTGACAGATAAACAAATTGTTACTTGCATTCATTTCTGTTTTATTCAATGTTTTTATCGTGAAATTACAAAAAAAATGTTTCCATAATTATCAATCAAGTTTATGACTTGAATAAATGCATATAAACAATGAACAAACCATTCAAATCTTTTATTAATTGTTTAAGACAAACGGGGAACGAAGTGAAGACAGCAAATACACAGATTACTCACGTTAACGCTTTATTGTAAATATTCAATGCACAGAACATACAAGACAAAATGAGCGTAGTTAATAATACGCGACTACGTAGTTTCGGACTAATGGCCCTCATCAGGCGCATGACTTAACGAGATCCACGAAGAATGAGAGAAACACCAATTTCTACTTTGAAATTTTCAGCTGTCAGTGTCTGCCCAGAATCGTTATCATCTGAACCAGTTTCCCACGTACCAACAGAAACGAATTTATGAATGTGTCCAACCATGAGTTGAGTTCTCGGTAAGCTCCTAGAACCACGAATATAGCGCTAGGCATTGAACTCTAAAATTTAATTTGCATTTTACGATGCACGTTCCCATACCAGGACGCTACAAAATTTAGATTCAGGTGCGTTAAAAATCTGTCAAATGCGTTAAAAGGGCCATACTTGTAAGCCCGAAACTACGTAGTCGCGTATTATTAACTACGCTCATTTTGTCTTGTATGTTCTGTGCATTGAGTATATGCAATAAAGCGTTAACGTGAGTAATCTGTGTATTTGCTGTCTTCACTTCGTTCCCCGTTTGTCTTGATTTATTTTTCTGCACTGTTGTTTCGTACCCTGGCAATGGATTTGGTGGGTCGCTCGGTTTTACCCTTCCCTTTTCATCGTTATTAACTGTTTATAATCACGGATTTATTTCGAAATGCTTTGCAAAATAAATATTTCTGTTATTGTGTCAATAAGTTGTTTCACTTTGATCGTATGACGTCATTTTCATGTATATTGTGTGCAAACAGTTGTTGCTATTCAGTTGTCTTCATTATTAATGACGCGATTTTATTAGTTTCTGCAATAGATTTCGGTGAACCCGGATTCGAATTCCCAGTGTAAAAGTCACTTTTACGCAAATATACTATCAATGAATTGTTTGCAGAAAACATATTTTACAAAATTTGGTTTACAAAAATCAGCGAAAATTAAGGTGCAATACTGCAATTACACTGACAGAGACATTGGGACCTTTGAGACATTGAGCAGAAAACAATCACGTTTGTTCCAATTGTGATGTTCACACAGCATTGAGACCGTAAATTTTGTCTCAAAGGCGATGAGACAAAAAGCGTAATGATCGATCTTTTCTCGATCAATGATCAAAATCATTGAGACCAAAATCGTAAGAATTTTCGCAGGATCGTTGCGCAGGTCTGTCCCAAAAAACTGGGTTTAGGGTTGGTAGCAAGCCTTTTCTCTTAACGGGTTTTGAGGTGGTGTTTTCAATCAAAAACTATTTGCTAGACCTAGAAATTGTTGTGCTATCAGCATCTTAATCTAGCAAAAATTTTTAACCTGTTGGAGGTCTGCTTTCGATTAGCCTATGTAGGTGCTTTTGTACAGTCAAACTAACTTTAATGTAACTTTCGTAGCTTGTAAGACTTTGCATGAGAGATCATTTTGGAGTATAAGAAATGACTAAATGAGAAATTTAACCGTCCATTAGAGTTTAGCCTGTACAAGTACACAGTCTCTAGCAATAGGCCTAGCCTAAGTGCATGCCATGATATGCATGCCATCTAGGCTAATTTTTTTAGCAAAACGTTAGTCTGTTGTAAAGCCAAAAGTGGATTAAATTTCATTTTATTGGCTGTAAGCTTACTTTTCATTCAAAATTTATGACTTTTCAATCATTTTGGTGTGTTGTTGCTTAGGTAACTTAAGGTTAGTCCATGGTCAAAGTTACATTAGCTAGACCTGTAGCCTACGATAGGCTACATCTTTGCTGCTCAAGAAACTTCTGTTACTGTATATCCACTATCCAGCCTACCTGAAGTATCTGCAAATCAAATTGTAATATCGTAGCATGTTCATGTGTACGTGTTTTTTTGTGGCGGATGGAGTCTATAAATTTAGTCTATGTAGGACACTTTTTTGCGATACACTGACTGGCTTACCTTAAACTAATATTAATTAGCCAGGGCTTATTGTATTATTGTATTACACAACAAAATTTATGGGATACTTGTACCCAAATCATGATATTCAGCATGCCACCAGTGAATAACACGAAATAATTTTGGACAGTTATGTTTTAGAAGTTGATTCAAATAGAATGTTGGTGTTTTTGCTCATCATTGAGCAGCGCAAAACACATTTTTCTCTCGCAAAAATTTTGGTCAAATCTCCTGGACGAAAAGAAAGAAAACGATCTACCTCCTCACAAAAATTTAATGTTACCTTCATATTCAACTAATCGTGTGCAGAAGTCCGACAAATTTCAAGGGGAAAAATTATGGAACTTGTTGCCTATTTCATTGAAACTATATCTTATCATAAGTTTATTAAAAAACATAAAGAGCTAAGGTTTGTAAATTACCATTTACTATAATATTGAAATACATATATTATTGAAGCACAAGAGCTAAATCGTTGTAGTATTTGATTACTTTCTGAGAATAAGTTTTTCTTTCAAATTACTGAGGTTAACTAAACTACATTAGAACGTAAATAAAATAAATAAACACTACTTTTGAGGGTTTTTTTTTCGATAATTTGATTTTCAGGAATCGCTTGACTTAAAGACCCTGCGTCCCTTCGCGATTCCCTGTCATATCACCAATCTTTTATGCTCATTGTGAAATTGTTTGGTGTTGTTATCGTGATTTTGACTAAATAAAAATGTAATTGATATAATACCAAAAGTAGATGAAGGGTATAGCAAGGATGCAAAATACTACTCGATAAGAAAACGCGGTGTTACAAATCGAGCTGAAACATCATTAATGAAACAAACCCAGCAATTTCTATCCAAGTTTGAAGAACTGAAAAAAAAACGAAAAGTGAAAAGAAAAAATATCGCTGATTTTCTTTTGCGGTATTTTAGCAGTAGCTCTATTTAACACATGATGCCGACTTTATGACAGAAAACTGGACAGTTCTTGGTTGTCGCCGCTGCTTTGGAGATAGCGATCTGATTGTTTGGTTGTTTCCGACGAGTTTATTGGGAGATGGGACAGCGGATTGAAGGTCTTCAGCAGAAATAACTTCATCATCTCCTTCGTCCTCTCCACCTTTATCAACTGTTGTTACAATAGAATAGAAGATCCTGATCGAGTTTGTACAGTTTCCCTGTTTGACTCCATCATCAAGAGAATTATGAAAGGAGCAAACAGCTAGTAAAAAGTTGGTAGTAATTAACACTTTCACTGCGGCTACGCAAGGGCGGCCTTACCGAAGTCTATCTATTCCAGCGCAAGGACTAAAAAGTGATTGAAGCTTACAAAGCAGTATTAACAGAAGCGTATGCATGGAAGGAATCTTGAAAAACTTTCATTGTGATGCAGTAATACCGATAGTCAAACTTTTCTGGAGCGTTGCGCCTGAACCAATGATTAATTCAAAATGCAGCCCTGGATAAGGTCTGTAACGATTCCGAAGTACACCGTCTGCTATCGCGGAGTCGATACAGAAAACAGAACTCACTCGATTTGAACGTTTTGAGCGTTTTGAGCGGTTTCTATTTAAGCTATAAACACAAATAAATAATGAGAACAATGAAGACATTGAACTTAAACCATAATATATTTAAACTTAAAATAAGAGAGAGAAGTGCAGCGTTGATACAGATCCCAGTCAGAGTTTAACATTACCGTTAACTACGTTACTCGAGACCAAACGATAAACATCACATTAAATTCGTTACTCAAGACTTCAGGCAATCAAAGTAGATTAGACAGTACTCACCAACTATTTCTTGCAGACGCTGAATTGAAATGTAAACTTTATATCCAATCAATAATATTATCGAGCAATAAAGGCTCAAAGCAATATATCGAGCAATAAAGGCTCTAAGTTAAATTATTATCACGCAATAAAGGCTCTAACAAGTAACTAACTCTACAGTTCTGTAAATTCTTAATAGAATTAATTGCACTGCAACTTGCAAGTCCACTAAATAGACGCTGCTATCACCAACGCGTCAAACTCCATCTGATGAGTTGTACAATCACAATTGCGGCTAACGGAAATCAACTTTGCATTGCCTGTGTACGAAACTGTAAAGCATTCAAAAGAAACAAATTCAATCAATCAGCTAATCGCACATCTTTCAAAAAGCAATCGACAATGACAACTCCCGGAAATATAAGCCGCACAACACCAGTTACTGTAACCTAGAGTAACAAAGGTCACTGTGATCTAGAGTGACAAAACATGAAACTGGGTTCGAAATCAACTGTAGTCGAGCAACGATTGTGACGACACTACAGGTCAATGGGCGCTATTCACTGGAGTCGTCTTGTGATGTCATAAACCGATTGCTCTCAACGGCTATGGCTGGACAAAACAACGTTTCAGCGCAGAAGGCATTCTTGGAAGAGAATGGTCGCAACGCAGGCAGATAAGCCGCTTGCAATCAGTGGCGTACACAAGGGGGGAGGGGGGGTTCGGGGGTCAAAACTCCCCCTTGTCGATTAGAGATGCAGAGAAAACTTGTCTTCTTTAAAATGATACGCCTTTTGTTCGCCCTTTCTTCGAGCTTGCAAAAATTTCCAACGTTTCGTCTGTTCCATCCAACTTTCTTATATAATCTAGAGATACTTTGATTGTGATGTAATAAACTTTTGCGATGTGTCGCTTGAACCGCATTTTTGTCATCTCTGTTGCTGTGAAGCAATAAATAAATAGGAGTTTCCTTTCATGGCATATAAGCAGTGGCGTACGCACAGTAGGGGGTTTGGGGGTCACCCTCCCTCCATTGACAATTTTAAAAAAATATAACCCTTTCTTTTTGAAACGATCCGCCTTTTTTCATACAGAGTTTGCCGAAATTGCTGTCATGTTTTTCTGTGCTATCCAACTTGTGTATTAATCTCGAGAAACTTTCATTGTGATGCAATAATTCCGGTCGATATGTAGTCAAACTTTTTTGGTGGGTTGCGCTTGAACCAACGACTAACACAAAATGCAAGCCAGGACAAACTCAATGGGTATTGTTAAAGCTGGAGTCGTGTTGTGATGTCATGAAGCAATTGTTCTCAACGGCTATCAAGGCTGGACAACACAACGTTCCAGCGCAGGAGGTATTCTTGGAAGAGAATGGTTGCAACTTGCAACACAGGCGGATGTTCCGTTTGCGATGTCATAACTTTGAGTTAACCAAACCAGCCAGTTGGGGTTAACCAAAGATATCGCAATCGGCTCGGGAGGTTTTTGGTTCAATTTCTGGGCCCGCACCGGTCGTTACTTAGTGGTCAAGCTCACAGACTATCGGTGCGGAAGGTCTGGGGCTTGATTCCCGGGCCGGTCAAATCGGTACAGTGTCGCCAACAGCTCGCCAATGCTGCGACGTTTCTGTGTTCCCCAGTCGTTAAGTCGCGGAGATGACCCCTAGAGGCGTATGCAAGGGAGGGGGCCGGGAGTCACCCCCCTTGGCAATTGTGGAAAAAATTAATTCTTACGAAATTTTGAAACAAACCGACTTTTCTTCGTGCAGAGCTTGCCGAAATTGCTGTCATGTTTTTTCTGTTCGGTCCAACTTTCTAATTTAATCTCGTGAAACTTTCATTACGATGCGATATGCAACAATACTGGTAGTCCAACTTTTCTGATGTGTTTTGCTTGAACTGCGTTTTTGTCATTGATGCTGCTGCTGCTGTGAAGCAGTTAGTAAGTAGGAGTTTCCTTAAATACGGTGTCTCTGCAGTAGCTATGGCTGCACACAAATTTTTTTAAAAATCAAATCAAATTTTCACTGTACTCTTTTCATTAAACTCGCTGCAGTACCGAAGCATGGTAGCGAGTGGCGGGGTCCGACCCCGAGTCTTAGCGCTTGGGCACCACAGGTCCGAAGAAACGTCGCAGCGGTGGCGAGTCGTTGGCTACACTGTGTCTGATTTGACCGGCCTGTGAATTGAACCTCAAATCTTCCGCATCGATAGCGACATCTGTAACACTACGCTATAACCGTCCGGTTAGATGAAAAATTATTATAGACGTTAAAAATCCAAATTAGCACTGCCAGCGACGTCACATCGCGATGACGTAATCGTGATGACGTAGTATTACGTAGTATTTTACGTCATCGCGATGTGACGTCACTGAAACCCCCATTGAAAATCCCTGCGTACGCCATTGCTTACGATGATATAATTTTGAGTTAACCGAACCAGCCAGTTGGCGTAGTGGTTAAACACATCGGCGCGGGTGGTTTTGGGTTCGATTTGTGGGCAGGTACCGGCCGTTGGTTCAATTGTTAAACGCATGGGCTATCGGAGCGTAAGGTCTGGGGTTAAATTCCCGGGCCGATCAAATCGGCATAGTGTTGCCAACGGCTCGCCCCCGCTGCGACGTTTCTGTGCTACGCAGGCCATTTTGCTTGAGCTGCATTTTTTTATTGATGCTGCTGAGAGGCAATCGGTAAATACAAGTTTCTTCAAATATGATGTATCTGCGGTAACTATAGCCGCACACAGTTTTTTTAAAAGTCAAATCAAATCTTCACAGCGCCGTACTCAATTCATTACACTCGCTGTGGTACCGAAGCGTGGTAACGAGTGGCGGAACCTGACCCCGCGGCTTGGTGCCTGAGCAACGCAGCTCCGACGAAACTTCGCTGCGGTGGCGAGCCGTTGGCTACACTGTGTCCGATTTGACCGGCCTGGGAATAGAATCTCAAACCTTCTTCGTCGACAACGACATCTTTAACAAAGGCCAGTTTGTTGAAATATTATCAAAATAAAAAGCGTTAAAAATAAAATAAAATTACTGCCAAGGAAGACCAGACCAACGAAAGATTGAAAGAGGCCCAGGGGCGGAACTGGGGGAAGGAGGCAAAATTGTTTTTACGTGCCGTAACTGTCTCAGGAGCTGGAATGCTTTGTTTCCCAGACACCCCGATTATGTGTTTGAGAGTATCTGATGATATCGTCGCTGTGATTTGGGCAAAAAATGCTTAATATCGACGCTGTTTTTGACCCTAATCGCATAATTAGATATTTCATTTGCGCGAAACTTATTTTAGTTTAAAAATGTTTCGGTAAAGAGGAGAGTTTTTTTTCATGCTCCATATCTTCACTTTTTAAGACAGGGAGAATTGCCCCCTTTATAATGAGTGCATATTAAATGTTTATATCAAGGTTTATAGCGTTGTTTATATCAATGTTGGTTCTTGAAAAAAAATTTTTTTGGAGGGAAGCAATTGCCTGTTTTACCCCCCTAGCTACACCTAGTTTGTGACGTTGCGAAAGCTAGCTTGCTTTAGTCAGTTAACCTTGCTATATGGCCCAAAAATGAGGTCAACTAAAGTTTTTGCAGACAATTTTTACCCACGGCTTGACAGCTTGAATTTCTGTGAGACCTTTTCTCTCCTTAAATGACCCGCAAAGAGTCAAGCAAAAGTGTGAATGAAATATCTTGATCGTTTCCTTCGTAGCGCTTCAGCTTTAATTGCGCAGTGAATTAGACTAGAAACATTTAAATCCGATGCACATTAAGTCAAGTTTATTTTCCAAACGCTTTAGAAGACATACGCTGGAAAGAACAGCGAAAGACCATTCGGTCATCTTTGGTCTGCTGTACCTTAAAGCATGTTACAAAGCACGGCACAAAAAAACTTGATCCAGACGTACACACAAAAACAAAACTGAAATGAAAATAAAAAAGCGTTCACGTATTAAAACAAAAAGAAGCGTTGACACAGTAGACAAACACAGTAATCCCAAGAAATGTCAAACAGCTATACATAGGCCTATATCAGAACGTAGTTACTTGATCTACATACTTTGCCGGACACTTAGCTTTGAACAATTTTTCAAATTGATAAAATGAGACGTTTCGATCTTCTGATGGAATTTTTTCCCATACGGGAAAACAGATATGAAGGAATTTCATTTTTCCCTTGTTAGTTTTTGCGCGATGATGAAAGAACTCATTTTTACTTCTTCGTCTCGTGTTATAGATGTAAATTATGTGAAGTTTGATGAAGTAAGAATCGAACGATTTTGGAAGCATTTTGTTAGAATATTTGAACATAAATTTGGCAAACACCATGTTAATCATGTCCTCAAGACGTGAAACCTTAAATTTGGAGTATAGGCCAACGGTAGGGTGGTGTTTAGGACAGAATAGACAAGTTCTTATAATTTTGTTTTGCAAGACGGATATTTTTTGTAAATGAGTTTCACACGCTGTACCCCAGTTGATCAAAGAATTGTGGAGGGTTGAGTTAAACATACTGTAATAAACCAACTTTAGAGTGGAAGTGGAGACAAGGTATCGCAATTTATAAATTACACCACAGACTCTGAATAATCGAGTGGCAATACTATCAATATGCGTTTTCCAAGATAATTTGTTGTCCAATGTTACTCCTAAATAGCCTACTTTAAGCTGTTGGTTCTATTGATAACGTCGTGATTAAGTGATAGTTTAAAATCAATCGATGTATTTGATTTGTTATTACTAATTAGCATGTAGGCACTTTTTTTGTAGTTAGTTGTTAATTTATTTTGGCAAACCCAATTTCCAATTTTTGTGATCTCCATTGAAACTAGCTTTTGAAGAGTAGGTATTTAGATTAGAATGGGATATGTGAAGATTGGTATCGTCAGCAAAAAGAGTGGTCTCAAAGTTTGAGGCAAGCAGAAGATGATTTACGTAAAGCAAGAAAAATAGGGGTGCTAAAACTGAACCTTGAAGAACACCAAATTCAACACTGTAAAATTTAGAAATGTTATTGTCAACTCTCGTGCAAATTTTTCTACCTTTTGTGCAAATTTTAATACCTCTGATGAATTACTGTAATTGTAGTATCTTTACGTCATCACGATGTGACGTCACTGAAACCCCCATTGAAAAATTTTGCTTACGCCACTGAGTATTAACATAAATTTTCCAACCATTAGGCTGGTGACACGTCACTGTAGTGGGTGTGAGCGTGAGTACAAATACAACTCTGAATCAGATTTTTCTGATTACGTTTATGGTCTCTTTTTCTTTGAGAGCCAGCTATAGTTGTTTATGAGTTATATCGTTCCAATTTTCAATTTTGTTTTTGATTTTCATAAAGATCTAAAAAATATCACTCCAAGTTTCATTTGAAGTTGGAGCATGCGGTTCTGAATTTATGAAAAGGTTTTTGTTTTTGTGTTTTATTCAAAAAAAGAGGTTATAAATAGCCCACGTTTTCCAAATTATGATTGATTGCCAGTTATGATTGGGGCGAGTTCTTTGATTTTTTCAACTCTATTTTTATGTCTGGAATTTTGAGTTTATGGCTATCATTGCTTTTCCTCCTTGATCTTTAGTCACCAACAGTGTTTTCCAATTGAGGTTTTCAATGGGATTGGAATACTAGGCCTATACGAATTTATGTAACATGGTGTTTATTGTTTATTTATAATTTCGGTAGAGAGGTGCTTTTTACAAACCACAAAGCACTTAGTGCTAAAAACATCCCTGGATTTAACATCGCTTAATATTTAACTGAATTAATCAAACGTTTCCATAA
This sequence comes from Trididemnum miniatum, assembly GCA_964006365.1. Taxonomy (NCBI): domain Eukaryota; kingdom Metazoa; phylum Chordata; class Ascidiacea; order Aplousobranchia; family Didemnidae; genus Trididemnum; species Trididemnum miniatum. Next base: position 17,774,307 of record OZ023251.1, on the reverse strand, counting down.
CGCCCTCTTGGGGATCCACAATGAATTAATAATCATTATATCCAAAAACTGTACCGCAAACATTGGCTGCAAGAAAATTACAAAATACGGTACTAATAAAGTGCTGAAACCAGGGCGTAGAACCGAACCGGAACGTAAACCGAAAACCCGTATTAACCGCTTTCTTTCATTAAACCCAAACGGAACCGTAACCTTTAGAATTTAATAGACGTGAACCTAACCCGAACCTGAACCCAAGGTCATGAAAATTCCTGAACCTTAACCGGATTTGAACCGTTAAACCAGTTTTTTTTCCAACCTAACCCAGACCAGAGCGCCTTTTTTGGACTGCGCAATCAATTTTGGACTAAAAAAGCATTTGGTACGCTGAATCGTGTGGGTTCCTATGAAGATTTTTCCTAAGAATGATTGTTGCGGTGGCTTTAACAGCGGTTAAGGACATCTGAAGTTAATCTGAGGTTTTTCCCGCCGCTGAGGTCATCGTTTATGAGCTGCAGTAGTGTAGTCAGCCTAAATACCTCAAGTATTTTTGAAAAAAATGCGCCTGCAGCTGTGTACCAAAATATAAGTCGAATTGACGGTTTCAGTTCTTGAACCAAAACCGAATTTTTGAACCTTTAAATGTTTGCTTCTGCGAACCTGAACCCGATAATTTAAAATATTTTTGATTTTAACCAGAACAAAACCTGCAAAATCAAACGACGAAAAACCTAAACTAGAGCTAAACCGCTGAAACTAAATTTCACGGAACCTGAACCTAAACCGTAGCGATATCTTAAGCGATTCGATGCCCTGGCTGAAACGGACTTAGCTCTTAGCCTAGCTATCCCATTTTTTCGGTAAATTCTAAATTACGGTACGACAAATTATTATGACCGACTGATGACATCACAACAATAAGCAATACTGCACGAAAATTAATAAATATTTAACAAAAATGATGCTCCATTTGCGTAAAACTGCTTATTTAATTTTGGGTTTTGTTTTTTGATCAATAAGGCTTCTTGGATTTTGGCTTCATAAGCTGCTGTATTTCATTTCCGCATTGCTGTAAATGAGTTCAGATCTTGTTTTTGAGAGCAACTGCTGCAATTTTGGATATGTTCTTTACATGGACTTCTAAATAGTAGAACCTAGAATTCCATGGTTCTTTAATAGCACTTTTATTCGACGCTGTATTGCTCAAATGCTTCTTAATTCTGACGCTCAAATGTCGCGATGAGGTACCTACTAGCCTACCTATGTAGGTAGTGCTCACATCACGTGAGCAAGTGAATTTATAAACGACATTTGAGCGTAGACTTGAAGGTGTTGGCTTTTCAATTGAAAATAATGTTCAACTTTGATGGCACTACGAGATATTGACGAGTGGATGAAATATAATAGGCTTTCGATAAACTATTCTAAAACAAAACAACGTATTTTGTTACTCGTCCTAAACTGAAAAGTACTCCACCAACTCGATTTAACCTTAAAATAGGAGAGTAGGCTATGCTTTGACAAAAAAAGGTAACGTGAAATATGTAGGAGTATTTATAGACCACGACTTAAAATGAAATCTGTATATTGAACACGTAGTAAAAAAGCTTGCAAATGCAACCAGAATTTTGTGTAAAATCCGACACCATGTTAACAAAAAAAACCTGGTTAATCTCTGCTATACTTTTGCATAACCCTATCTGAAGTACAGAGCACTGGCATGGGGAAACTCTAAGAAAACGTTACTACGAAAAGTAAAAGTTACGCAAAACAAAATAATGAGGATTATTAACTTCAAGTGTTTGAAACATCACGTTAACATGAGCGAGCTGTACATATCAGCAAACATTTTAAAATTTAATGATATATTTCAACTTGAAGTCGCTAAGTTTATGTACTCTTTTTACACTAAACATCTTCCAGAAAATTTTGCGAATTATCTCTCTTCGGTTAGTACACATCACAATTATGCCACCAGATCTGTTTTCAAAAAGAACTATTTTATACCAAGGGTTAATACGCAATGTGGGCAGTCTGCGTGCACTTAGGTTGGTGCAAAAATTTGGAATCATATCTCAACAGATATGAAAGCAATGCGTAAATACCCTTTTAATAAGCAGTTAAAAAAACAATTGACAAATAGGTATTAACAGGGCCGTTGAGAGCCAAGTCCGGGCTTGGTACCGAAATTAAATCCGGGCCCCCCGCAAAGTGACAAAATGATAAAAGGGATGATTTGCCAGAAGAGGTACATTGTTATACTGCATATTGAAATCGATTAACAACCAAAAAATGGCCAATTATACTCGTCACCAGGTGGTGTTTACTTTTTAGCCATCCTAGTTAAAATGTAGGCCTACCGTTTAGCTACTGAAAATTTTCAGCACAGCAATATATTATACCTTTAGAGACCACTACTGATCTGCAAAAACATCGGGCTATATCCAGAAGCGTCACGTAACCAAAAAATTTGGAAAGGCCCGAGTAACAACTTAAACAGAGATACTGATCGCAATCTTTGTAAAAGCCGCATTTAGCATTGAGTAGCATCACGAAAAAAGAGAAGCTGGAAAAAGATACCAAATTATGTCGTGATACCCAAAATTTTTTGCATAACAAATAAAATTTATTTTGATGCTCCCAGCCCCCCACCAGCGTCTTAATTTTAGGCATTATGCGCAATCAGTGGACCCCCACGATTCAGCGAAAAGGGCATAGCTTGGGTTTTGGGGGCGAAGCCTTTAGCTTTTAAAAGTTAAGGGGTCTGGGGGCGCAGCCGCCAGGCACCAACAGATTTTCACGGCTTTCACATAAAAAACACTCGTTTCAGCACATTTTTTATCAATAAAAGACAACACAAAAATATTTTTGCATACTATGTCTACAAGCAGAAGCTTGGCTAAAATAAATGAAAGGAGGCTGTAACCATTATTAGTTTTGGCGCATTTGATGGGATGACGTGTAAGTGTGTTCTACAATCTTTAATAACGCATAGAAAATGTTTTCTAAATTCTAACTACGAATCAAGAAACTAACTTTACTTCTACGTCAAAGCGATTGATTAAAGCAAAAATTAATAAACAAAAAAATTGGATTTGTAGTATAAGAATTATACAGTATATCAGAATTGTAGAATATAGTATAAGAATTATATACTATAAGAATAATGTAGAATAAAGAAGAGCGGTTAAAATGAAAACGAATGGCACTGGCTAAATTTTTCATTTTTTTATTTTTTGAATTACAAAAAAAGTAAAACTCAGAAAATTTGGGGGCCTCGGGCTCCAATGGCGCGACGCCTCTGACTAACTTTGAATCATAGTGGTACCGGACTACCGGTATTAGATTAATCATTCCAATTATGAGTAGACGAGCGTTTTTGCACAGGCTAATTTGATAAAAATTATTTCCTCTCCGCGAGGCCTTTTTCTTTTTTGAGCCCCATTCTGATATCGATATGACCAGTAGCGTACGCAGGGGGGCTCCTATGCACGTGCCCCCCTCAGGATTTCTTCGATGCATATTAGAAGTTAAGAGGTGTATTCAATGATTATGTTAAAGTAGCAATGACACATCTAAACGCAATAGCAATGGTACTCTAGTATACCACACCGCATTATAAGGTCGGAATACATTTAAGACTTTTTTTGGTTGATAGGCTACTTTAACTGTAGCGCTGACTGAGGTGAGGGGTTGTACGCTAGCTGTGAGTGAGTGGTATTACCGATAGGTGGTGGCGAGGGGTGACTTTGTCTGTCTTTAACAAGTCAAGAGTTGCCCTTTCAAACTTTTTACGAACTTTTTCACGAGCGGCATTCTCAAAATTTCGGGCCCCACAAAAAGTCCTGGCCTGGTACCAAAGGTATCCCCTGGACCCTTTTCTCAACGGCCCTTGGTACTAAGACGCAGTCTTTGAAATTTTTTTTACTTTTTTACTGTTTTTTTTTGCTTGTGTTTTCGTTGTATTTTACGCTATTTCATGACATCCTAAATGTGTCTTGGATATGGGCAGCTTGACTCGGATGACCAGGAAATGGTCTTGCGCTGTCCAGTTTGCCACTGTATGATTGCTAATCAAACTAATCTTTTTACTGTATTATCATTTTTATGTTAAAAGCTGTTGTGTAATTCACTATTTGATGACCATTTAATTCAGTGTAAACAAATAAACTTAACTTGACGTGGATCTGCCGCACAGGTGATCTAGTGTAGTGCAGGGTTAGATTGAATTTGAATTTTGAATCCGCTCACGAGTTATTGATGAATTTGAGTTTATTTTTTTCAAAATTAATGTATTTAAATGTGAATTTGTTTTTTTTTTTTTTTTTTGGGCTGTTATCAAATAAAGTTTTTAAACTTATACAATTGTTTATTGATGCAAATGCGGGCGCATGAAGCACAAAATATCAATCATAGAACCACATATGGAAGATCTCAACTTAGTAATAAATAGTCCAGCAGCACTGAGGCATCATTACGCTTCAACTTAAGATGGTGGAAGGGTATTCAGACAAATTTTTAGTTTTTTGAGCACTTTGGGACACAGATTTTATGTGGTCAGCATGTGGAATGGTGCATGGATGCGCAATGCACACTCACACAAGTGCTGTTGTTATGCTCTTCGCTCATCCTTCCATCACAAGACGTGTTTTGACGTCTTAAAGTTGTAAATTCCATGTGAATAAAATTGTTCGATTGTTTGAAATTCGGCAAAAAATTATTTGATAATTTTTCAAACAACTTAAATTTTCAAATAATCAAATATTTGATTGTTTGATAACAGCCCTAATTTTTTCAAAGTCAATGAATTTGAATATTTTTATTAAACATTCGATAAATTTGGAGTTTTTCAATTTTAACCTTACAAAGCACAAGTAGCAATTTGTAATTGTAACTGGTTCTCGTACATTAGTTAATATTGCAAACGTTCCATCAAATTTTATCGAGAAAACAGAAAGCTTGCGACGGCAAATATGACGCTTCAAGGCGCTTTGAAGTTGAAGTAGCAATAACCCCCTAGTGCACCTGCTAGAGAATGGACTTTACACTCGATCGCTCGGACTACACATCTTTAAACATATTTAAAAATTTTTATCAGGGCATCGAATCGCTTGAAATATCGCTCCGGTTAAGGTTCAGGCTCCGTTAAATTTGTTTTTAGCGATTTACCTCTGATTCAGGTTTTTCGTAGTTTGAATTTGCAGGTTTGGTTCCGGTTAAAATTTAAAATTCTTTTAATTATCGGGTTCAGGTTCGGTTCATGCTCGCAGAAGCAAAAATTTAAAGGTTCAAATTCGGTTTGGGTTTAAGAATTTGAAACCGTCAGTTCGGCTTATGTTCTGGCACACAGCTACAGGCACATTTTTTTAAAATAGGGGAGATGTTGCATCTGTGGGACATCAGCACCAATGGGACAGTGCTATATTTCGAACACGTGTGAAAATAAAATTCAAACGACTCCGTTTCAGAGCGGAGTTTCATATTGCATTTGTTTCAAGCTAACTTGCCAGCACTGATTTTCGTATATAAATGGCAAGATTTAAACGTAGATTTTTGAGATAAAAATGTAAAATTAGTGGTTAAAACAATTTTAGTTTTCTCTATGAAAAATTATTCCTGAAAGCAATTTTTTTGTGAAAGATTGGGTAGTGAAAGAAGTTTTGTGATGAGAAGAGTTAAAGTTCTTAAGTTGTGAGCTTAAAAAAATAGAACTGGTTTGATCAATTAAGGCTGATGTTGGACCAATGGGACATTGCAACCTTTGGGACACCGTCCCATAAGTGCCTTCACGCAATCAAAGTGTAATGGAATACTCTTTGCCATTAAAATTTCAAACAATAACACATTACCTGATTGCTAGTAATTGTAGGCTACTGGTAGGCCTACATTGTAAATATGATGATGGGATCACTCCTATTGTTGGTCAAGACTCTGGGAAAAATCTCAATAGCCAAAACAATAACGTACGAGTGAGCTATCTGGGAGTTAATGACTTTGTGGCTGTCGAAGTCTAGTCGTTGGACAGCAAATGGAAAAATTTTATAGCTCAGATAATTGATGGCCTGGATGAAGATGTAGATTTTGAAGCAATTTTTTTGAAACGCTGCATGAAGCTTAAGGATGGCTTTTTTTATCCATAAATCGAAGATCTCGCTTCTATTGAACTCGCCGACGTAATGAAAATCCTGCCCAAACCAATGCCTACTGCTATTACCAAGCGTTCAGCAGGAGTTATTAAGTTTGATGTTGAAGTTAGCGCTTTTGGAGTGTAGGGCTACGAAGCACATCAGTCAATCATGTGTGTTTCAATTGCATAAACATACATATATGTAGACTCCGATTTTGTTATGGTTAAAAACGTGAGCAGTAATCGCAAAGTAGTGTTTAAGTTCAATTCAATCACAAATGTTTACCTACAGTAAGTTTAAACTACATGTTCTAACTAAGACAATAGGCGCAATAACCATGTCCCATTGGTCCCTTACGTCCTGCACCAATGGGACATCTGATCGATGATACCGAACATTCAAAAAATCTAGGAAGACGGCAAGCTTCAAGCATAGCATAAACACTAAAGACGGCAAGCATAGACACTAAACTTCATTATTTGGTAAGTTTTGTTCACGAAAAATGTGAAATTTTTGATGTAAGTTACCGTATTGCAAGGAACAATTACTTTTGTCCCATAGGTGCAACATCTCCCCTACTTGATGTAGGCCTATTTAAGCTGATTCATTGATCGTACTTTTCAAGATGCTACTGTAGCTCATAAAGGATGTCTTCTGCTGCATAAATAATCTCAGATTAACTTCATATGCGCTTAACCGCTGTTAAAGCCACCACAGCGATCATTCTTAGGAAAAATATTCGTAAGAACACACGCGATATAACGTAACGAATACTTTTTTAGTCCAAGCTTGCACTCCGGTCTGGGTTTAGGTTAAACAAAAATTATTTTAACGGTTTAAATCCGGTTATGGTTCAAAAATTGTGATGACCTTGGGTTCAGGTTCAGATTAAGTTTGCGTCTATTAAACTATAAAAGTTACGGTTTGACTCTGGTTCAATGAAAGGAAGCGTGATCGTTCGTTGTTGTCCCCAGTGTGCCTTTTATTCGTGCGCTGAAATAAACTACCGGCTACTGCTACAGTGCTACTCAGTGGCGGCTCGTGAAGTAAAAACTTGGGGGTGCTGCAAGAATTATATTCAACGTAAAACAGCATCATCTTTTTACACGTAAAGCAACCGTCTTCCGTGCTGTACGTTGTATGTTCTGGTCACTTTTTAGGTAATGACAACAATTAGCAATTAAAGGATACTCGACAAGAATGCTTAAATAACTTCGTTCATAAATAACAGCACATCATAAAAATATTAACGAAAGCGATAAAGCCGTCTAAAAACATGTTTATGAATCTGCAAACGTTAACCGGATTTTTAGCAGTCACGCGCACGGCTCGAACTTGAACGGCTCGAACTCGAAAGAATGATCCCGACACATTTTGCTGTATTTGTGGACAATACAGCAAAATGTGTCGGGATCATTCTTACAAAATCGTCTCTTTTTTGGCATTTTAGCTTCTTATGGGCAAAATCAATGTCTTACTGTATAATACCTGCAATAGGCTATTATGAGTACACTTGTCTTTTATAGCTTGCTTACAACATACTTAAATGCAAAAATTATGATTAAAAGAATATCTGCTGTAGCCAAATCAGTAGGACTGTTGATTTCTAACTACCTGTAAGCAACAACAACTGTGACAGTCTGTTTCTGTTTAACTGACTGAATCATGGGTGACCAGAATCGCTATTTTTTGTATAGATTTAACGGCTCAGATTGCCGAGTGGTAAGAGCGTCCGCTTCTGGAGCTGTAGACTAGGATTTGATTCCAAGTCGGGTCAAACCAATGACTTTAAAATTGGTATTTACAGCTTCCCTGATTGACGCTCAGCATTAAAGGGACAGTTTGGAGAACAAGCCGGCAAGTTTACTTGTTGTGCGGTTGGGAAACGCACTTAGCGGAATTCCCCCATCTTGGTGTGCTAGACAGATGGCTGGCAACTCCAAGCGAGCTCGTTACAGCGCTTGATCGCTTTCTTGTGATAGGAGGATAAATATGCAGCTAAAATACAAAAATGTAAAATGTCAGCAATATTGCCAAAGATGACTCATAAATCAAGAAGAGAAAATTCAGGCCTGCGTTTTCAAATTTAAATGTAAAATACTGAAAAAATCGGACGTGCTAGAAAAAAACTAATTGTATATTCGTGTTCAGCGCCCCCAAATTTACTAAAGTCAACTCACTTTTTCTTTGAGTTTTTTTGTGTTGCACAGTGTAGCTTTTATTATTTCTCATCCAATTTATCACGTGTGTTAACTCTAAGTTCACATTGTTTTGTAGCTCATCTAAGCTGTTACTGCACATAGTCAAGTTTGTATCGTCTGCAAATAGTTTTACATTAAATTTAGTTGTTAAAGGGAGATCGTTTATATATAACAAAAATAAATGTGGCCCTAAAGTGGACCCTTGAGGAATCCCGCAAGTAACATTGCAAAATAAAGAGCGAACATTGTTTACCACTGTAAACTGCTTACGATTACTCAGTTAACTTTTCAACAGTTCAAGCGGAGATCCGCGAATTCCATATTGTCTTTAATTTGTTGATAAGAATAAAATGATCTACCGTATCAAAGGCTTTTGCTAAATCCAGGAATATTGTGCATGTTATTTTCTTAACATCAATGTTACTGATTATTTTATTGTGTATAGTAGCCAAGGCCAGTGAGGTTGAATAACCTTCGCGAAATCCATATTGATGCGGGGCTATGAGTTTATTTTTTAACAAATAAGCAGATATTTGTTTGTGGAAGTACTTTTCAAATATTTTGCCAAATGGGGAGAGCACTGATATCGGCCTGTAATTCCCACAAAGTGCTTTGGATTCTTTTTTAAATATAGGGGCAATTTGAGCTATTTTTAGATCATCAGGAAAGATCCCTTCCGTTATACACCTGTTGAATATCCCAGTAAGAATGGGAGATATGATGACATTAGAAAGCTTTGTACATTTGATTGGAATGCCCGCAGTCCCACACTTTTGTGATCATTTAATGATCGAATGTAATAAGTCACTTCTTCTTCAGTAATAGGTTCTAAAAACATTGAGTAAGGAACACTTTTAATAGTGGCCGTAGGGGATTTTGATCTTGGTGGAATTTTTGATGCCAACCGAGAGCCAACTTCACTAAAGTATTGATTAAAAGCGTTACTAACTGTTACCGAGTCAGTTTGTTTGTGGTCATTTGCATCTATCACTTCATGGGGAATATTACGTGTTTGCTTTCTTTCTTTTCTGATAACTTCATTAATTACTTTCCATAATCTATTGCTACTGCTTTTGTTTTCATCTATTACACTTTTGCAATACATTTTCTTTGAGATTTCTTTAATATGAGTAAGTTTATTTCTGTACGTTTTGTATAAATCAACGGCCATTTCATCCCTGGGGTTTTTCAGTTGGTAGGCAAAAAGTTCATTTTTCTTACGTATTGAAACACGAATGGCCTTAGTCAGCCACGTTTTTTTTGCCATTTGCTTTCTTTTCTAGTTTGTAACCGAGTTGGGGCATGCTTGTTTAGGGTATCAAAAAATACACTTTTAAACTGATGAAAATGTTCATGTACATTCAAGTTATTCAGGGAAATTCTACTGTTTTTAAATGCTTCATTAAGATCTTCAAGAAAACATTCAGCAATAAATTTTTTAAAATCTCTGATTTCAATTTTTTATACTTTTTTTTTTAAGGAGAAAGGTATATGAAATATAATTGGAAGGTGATCAGAAATGTCATGCAAAAGCACCTTGCATGTGATTTCTTTTGTAACATCATTTGTGTATAAATGATCAATTAAAGTTCTACTTACTGGTGTTATACGAGTGGGCTTGTTAATTAGAGAGATACAACCTTGACTACGCAGCATATTAAAATAATCGTGTACAAATTCATTCTTGTCATACTGCATTAGGTCGATATTGAAGTCACCACATATGTAAAATGTCTTTTTCAATTTGTGTAAATGGTAAACAGACTGATGCAGTTTTTCCTGAAATTCTACCAAATTTGATTTAGGATGTTTGCATACAATAGGGTAGGTCGATTTTGAAAATCAGTGTGGAGTAAAGTGCCAGTAGTGTCATATAGCATAAAAACTCACTTGTTGGAAATATCAGCTATATCCAATGAGAAACCGCTTGCGGAAATTAATTAATAATTTTTCATTATTTTTGGCAATTTTTTTGTTGCCGCTAGATGACACCCAACTAAATTTTAATTTTTTTGAGTTATTCAAATAAAACTGTGCAACAAATTTTTAGTTTAGAAAAAACTCAAGAACAAACAGGTGTGCTTTAGGGTAATTTGTGGTCACTGAGTCCAAATTTGAACTTGTTTTTTTACGTAGACGTTAGGATTTTCCGAAAAAAGCATTTGAATTTTTGGTTAAAATAGATGCTTTTTACATTTTCGAGCACTATTGCCCATAACAAATTTATTTAATATACCTTCCAATTAGGTCTTTTAATGAGTTGCAACAAGTCTATTATATTTCGACTATAACAAAAGTCTCGTCAGCCTTGCTACGCACAGCCAATCCAGGCTAAACTCATTCCAGACTGTAAAGACTCTTTTTTGCATTGCTTTACCTGGACATCTCGACTTCATCTCTTTTCTAGGTTGTGCCCTATGTTTAGCAGGCGACTGGCCCCAAACAACGATACCCAATGAAAGAGCCTATAACTACTAACCCCAAACTAAGTTACCGGTAGCCTAACTAGCCCACATCACTAGAAGCCCCCATGGCAACCCACTCATTTGCAGCTGCAGACGCGTTTCGACCTTATTATGGTCTCATCAGTGCAGCATAGCAACCTCCCACCTTCCTGAAAAAAAATTCCAACCTTCAAAACAACTACACACCCCAAATCTAACCCTCTACTCGTTCTGCTCAAGGTAGAACATTTGAAATAAAACCTTCAAGGAATTAGTACATGCTGGATTATGATGTCACAGATTCCCTGTAAACAATCGACAAGAATAGAAATGACCGGTTGGTTTAAACATTATTTTCCCGGTAATCTGAGGAATTTTTTGTTTACGGTTTGTAGCTATATCAGTTACCAGAACCTGCAAAAAACCTCTCTGCCTAACCCGTTCGCCCGTGAAAAAGCGGGGGACAAGGCAGGCACTGTGTCTGCGCATGCAGCCCAGAAAACACAGTGAACGTCAGCGCTTATCGGTGGTTTAAACATCAATATCCCGGTGCGTTTATCGAACTGCATGTACAGTTACAGGATCCAGCAAGATGATACAAAGAAGGATATGTAAGTCAAATAGAATTCTTCTATCCTATAATTTTCCGATAGGCACCTGCAAAGTCAGCCAACAACAAAGCCCAATGTGTCAGGGTAAGAATAGCTCCAACAATAAGAGTACAGTCTTTTAATGGAATGGAAAATGGTACTTCCCATACAGGTGGGAATTGAACCATCCACTTTTTAGAAATTTTTTTTTTCAGGAAGGTGGGAGGTTGCTATGCTGCACTGATGAGACCATAATAAGGTCGAAACGCGTCTGCAGCTGCAAATGAGTGGGTTGCCATGGGGGCTTGTAATGATGTGGGCTAGTTAGGCTACCGGTAACTTAGTTTGGGGTTAGTAGTTATAGGCTCTTTCATTGGGTATCGTTGTTTGGGGCCAGTCGCCTGCTAAACATAGGGCACAACCTAGAAAAGAGATGAAGTCGAGATGTCCAGGTAAAGCAATGCAAAAAAGAGTCTTTACAGTCTGGAATGAGTTTAGCCTGGATTGGCTGTGCGTAGCAAGGCTGACGAGACTTTTGTTATAGTCGAAACATTAATTTGTCCCTTGCAAATTTTTCAAGTCTATTATATTTACTATGATTGTAGTTCCTCTTGTTTGAAAAAACCTGGCATAATTGGTGATAAAATAGTCTATTCAAATTTCGACGGAAATGTTTCAGCCACTTAGTAGCATTTTACCAAATCAATTTAGTTATGGTTTAATAGCAACATCGTTAGTCTTTATTATAGTTTTTTTTACTCTTCCACCAACTAGTACAAGTTTCAGCATTATCTAAAATGAAAATAAAGGAGACCAAGCCTTATCTTGGTCTCCAACCGCGCATCCACAATAAGCATAATACAAACGCTTGATCTTGTCAGTTAAATTCCTTAGATATTATCAATCAATTTGGCAAAGACTGAGTATATAATTGTTACCAAAAAGAAATTAGATAAACACCTCAAATGTAAAATCAAGATAGATAATCATGTTATATCTAAAAAAGAATGCATTAAATATCTAGGTGTATTAATAGATAATAACCTGGACTGCATGCATCACATTAAACAGGTTTGCAAAATAATTAGTTCTGGAGCGTGGGCGATTGCTAGGTCGAGAAACTATGTCAACACTTGTACGCTTAAGTCGGTTTATTATTCCCTGATACATTCGCATCTTTCGTATTGCATGAATACGTGGGGAAGTGCATCAAGTTGTAATTTAAAACCTCTAAAAATTTTACAAAGACATATTATTCGATTAATAGCCGGGAGTGAATATCGTGCACGTTAGTGTTAGTTGCATATTTATTCTCCTATCACGAGAAAGCGATCATTGCGCTATACGAGCTCGCTTAGGAGTTACCGGCCATCTGTCTACCACACCAAGATGGGGGAATCCCGCTAAGTGCCTTTCCCAACGGCACAACAAGTAAACTTGCCGGCTTGTTCTTCACACTGTCCCATTAATGCTGAGCGTCAAGCAGGGAAGCTGTGAATACCAATTTTAAAGTCATTGGTTTGACCCGACTCGGAATCAAACCCGAGTCTACAGCTCAAGAGACAGACGCTCTATACCACTCGGTCATCTGAGCTGTTCGAGTCCCTTGTTTAGTCAGCTACAAATTTTACTGTTGAAAGACAAATATACTATTGAAATTGCGAAACATATGTACAAACTCAACATGAATCAACGCTCAGGCCTTGAGTTGATAAATTATTGTCCGATCTCCGAAATTCATTCTTATGAAACCAAAAAAGTGTGTGTTATGTCCAAATAGTTAATTCATTGTTCAATTGTGACGCTTTAACGCATTACGTCATAATCGTGTTTACTTGCTTCGTACTCGCTTTGATTTTGGGTTTATCGTTTAATTGAGCGCAGCAGTTAGTCTACGGCAGGGCTTCCCAAACTGGGGGTCGCGACCCCGCGAGGGGTCGCGTAACAAACTTCAGGGGTCGCAGGAAGTATACAAATTTTACACAAAGTGTTGCGTACTATGCATAGTATGCTGTTGTGCTTTTTAAATTTTTAAAAGTGGTGTAATTGCGCAAACATCATTCTTAACTTAGCTGTAGATTCTGGCCTATCTCTAGGCTAGTACGAAATTGCGAGGCAGCAGATGAGTGCTGTAGTTCTATGTATAAACTGTTTCGTTTCGTCACATCGGTATCACGTGACACAGCTGGAAGCATCTTTTTGTTTCATCGCTTGGATTTGCGTCGCCGCGCAAAACTCTGCTGGCGCGAGGCTATAGCACCGGTATCTAAAAACTAATTTAAGCAATGGATAGCTGGTTAATCAAAGGTTAGCATTAAAGCCGAATATCCATTAGTATGGGACTCGGTAGCAGTGTTCCCTCCAAGCTGTGCGCGTGTGCGCGCGCACACGGCTTTCAGAGGCTGCGCACAGGCGTAAATATACTGCACACAGACACATCATGATGAAGCAATGTTCTCGGTTGGCAAGTTGAGGAAAATTGTTCTTGGACCTGCTAAAAGGATACATTTCTCCGCAAATTGTACCGTCTACCGTGAGCGAAAAATGTACCAGCAGTAACATAACCAAGAGAAGTTGCGCTATTTGTTTTCAATAGCTGCCATATTTAATTTAATCATGGGTTTTTGCACAAACGTTGTTCATTTCTAAAAAGTGCGCACTCGCCAAAGTTTGGGCGCACACAGACTACAAAAAATTAGAGGGAACATTGCTCGGGAGTAATCGCACTCCGGCCGTTTGTCTCGACGTGTTTGTCTGTGCGAGTCAGCACGTTCAATGTTGACGGCAAAACATCGTTCCTGCAGAAGCAACATCGAAACCGTCTTGAGACCGGCATTAACAAATATTGAGCCGCGGCTGAATTTGGTTTGTAGGAGAAAGCAATTGCACCCATCACATTACATTAATGTGTTTGCTTTTTTGTTTTTAATAGGCTACTTAAGTGTAAACTAGTAGGCACTGCAAGCATGAACAGATCAGGTGGCCTGGTGGTACGAGCGTCTGCTTTGGTAGCTGTAGACTTGGGTTTTATTTCGAGTCGAGTCAAACCAATGACTTTAAATTTGGTATTCATAGCTTCCCTGCTTCACGCTCAGCATTAAAGCGACAGTATGTAGAGCAAGCCGGCAAGTTTACTTGTTGTGCCGTTGGAAGGGCGCTTAGCGGAATCCCCAAATCTTATTAGTGTGATAGACAGATAGCTGGCGACTCCTAAGTGAGCTCGCATTGTGCATTGATCGCTTCTGGTGATAGGAGGATAAATATGCTACAAAAATAAATAAACAAAATAAGTGAGTAGCGGTAGCTTGTTTTTGATTTTCGGCTTTCAATAATCATCACAAACGTATAGTTCGCAAAAGGATATTACTTATTTTATCCGTGAAGGGTCGCGAATAATTTTAGGAGATTAATAGGGGTCGCGAGCGAAAAAGATTGGGAAGTCCTGGTCTACGGTGTTTCGTAATTTCCCAGTTGATCATAAGTAGTAGTGAGTGTTAGTTGGATGATGTTGTTTATTATTAAGGTAATGTTGAGCATTGTTTATGTTTAGGGTTGTCTATCTGCGGCCGTAGTCAATCACCGCAGAAATTGCTATTGCATTCTATTTGAGTAAGCTGATTTTCATGTAAATTAATGTCTGTAAATAATAATTTGAATTGACCTCTGGATTGGAAGTTTGCTACTGATAGAAAGCTAATCTCTGTTTGGTCGCAGGAGGCAGCCTGTAGTTACCCGTAGGTATGGAGCCTACAGTGTGCAAGATAATTATTATATAATAAGAACTAATACTAAATTTGCTCGAAGGTCACTGTGAGTTCATGGTCCTTTTTTATGGTCTGAAGTTCCACATGAGCTAAAAAATCTTAGTTTTCCCAAATTTAAGAAAAATTTCAAGAAGCGTTTGATTCTTAAATATGACACATGATGAGTGATTTACAAAACAAAAAAAAAAGATGAAACCGCAATTCTGAATTACCGTTTAAATTCTAATCACAATTGAAAATTTGGCGTATTTTGAGTGTGCATTTTCGTGTTTATTATTATTGTCTAATTTGGTTTTGTTTTTGGTTTTCTTTTTTATTTTATTCATTTTTCATGCTATAGCCAAAACAAATTGCATGCTTGCATCCTGGGGTGGCAATTGACTAGATGACCGTATCGTCATTTCGTTGTCTCCCTGTCATGGTGTATCATTTAATGTACGCGTTGCATTTTGTATACCTGGCCAATAAAAACTTAATTGATTGATTGAAACTACGCGCGTACTTAAATTTCACCATTTTTTGCACCTTTAAAACTCTTTGAAATTTTTAAAAAATAACTTCCAAAAACAGCTTGATTTAACTTGTAAATTCTGTAACAACTACTGTTTCTGAAATAACTTTACCCCTGAGTAGGATTAGTATCAGCCTGTGAGAAAGAAGGAGGGCATCATCAAAGCACAGCATTGAACAAAAAGTTCTTGGAGCCTTAAAAACTGAATCTTCGGTAAATGAATTATGATGTTGGAATTATCAGGTGAGGTGACTACGGGACTAGTGCAGAGTGGCTGCCATGATGCATAAACCTGAAACCTTGCCAGTGCTGGTACCTTGTTTACCAGAACCAAGATCTATCGTAGTAATCTAGGTCTAAGTTGTCATACCAGTTGACTGAGTTTGAGACTACATCTGCAGACTACCGGTACCTTTTCAGTTCTGTAGCCTAATCTGTACTTTAATACTGAGTGAATAGTACCAGTACTGGTACCCATACTGGTAGTACTGGTATCGTATTGGGAGGACAAAACAGTGGGGGCTAATCGTTTTAAGCCACCTTATGTTACAACCAATGGTTCACCTAAAGCGGTGAGTGAGAATTCCCTACTAATACATCATTGCATAATTCAGACATGCACTGGGTAAGAGCATGTCTGCATTGCACTGGATGTTTTGGAAAATTCCCATCAGCTTTAAAGTAAACCATAGCATCCATTGTAATGTGAAGCGGCTTAAAAACAAAGAGCTCCAAAATGTGTTGCCAGGATGAACCAAAATTTTATGCCAGTAATTGTGTAATACAGTAATATACCAGTACTGCACTGGTACTGGTGCTTCTGTAAGTACGGTACGTAGTAGGTCTAGCAGTCTAGTTCTACTATTGCTATGATTGAACATTTAAACTGGGTATCAGCAGATTACTATCTTTGTACCCGAGTTTGATTTATTTGATCAAAAGCCAGATATTTAAATGGCAGTGGCTAAGGTTACGTGACCGTAACTTTCGATTTCTGAATTCAAAGTAACGTGAGAGTCGTGCGACGAGCATCGGTTTATAAGCACCATTTTGTGCTTGATCGCCACGACTTCTCGATAGCTTAGTGGATAGAGCGCCGCTTATAATGGGAAGCGCTGCACAAGTGTTGGGTTCAATTCTCGTCACGGCTTTGGTTCGAATCGCTTCGATTCGAATTCGTGTGACCTCGGGTTAACAATCGAATTTGTGAAGATAATAGAATAGAAAAAAATAGGCTACAAATAGAATGAAATTGCTTGTCACGTAAGTTCAGAAAACAAAAGTTACGGTCACGTAACCTTCGCCTCTGCCTATTCAAAGTGTTTAGAAAACATAAGGACCAAATATTGTGGAACATCACTGTGTCATATGTTGTTACCCTGGGATAACGTCTAGTACCAGTATCAGCCCCCAGGTGCGGTTAGGGTTAGGTTTGTAGGCTACCAGAACCAAACGGTTGCCAGTAACTTCGGCACATGGTAACTTCACCGCAGTAACTTTGCCACGCTTTCATCATCAAAAATTTACATTGCCTACACCGCAACAAGACTTTAAATTCCTGGTTGTCGTAAAAAATTTTATCGGGCTTTTCCACAGTCCAGTTAAATTTATGAAGGTAACATCGTCACGTAATCCAAACTGTATGGGAAGATTGGGTCTGTGGGAGAGTGCATGGGGTGAGTGAGGAAGTGTGTTGGGGTGTAGGGGGAGGTGAGGGTAGCTGTGGGAAGAGGTATGGGGGATGTGGGGGAGGTGTAGGGAAGTGTGTTGGGGTGAGGGAATGATTAAGGAAAGATGTGTGGGGAGTGGAGAAGTGTGGGGAGGGGAGTGGGAAAGTGTGTTGGTGTGAGAGGGAGGGATGTGGGGAAAGGAATGGGGGAAGTGTAGGCAGGTGTGTTAGGGTGTGGGGCCCTAACACACTTCCCCACATCTCCTCCTTCACCTCACTCCCCTCATCTTTCCTTACATCTACCCTTACCTCCCCCACACCTCAACACTCTTGAGGCATCTTACATACCACAAGCACAAAAATAATCGCGATTAATTGTGTTATGTATTAATTGAAATCTGCAGCAATAAAGGCTCCGGAGCTCCACGAGTATACTCACAACGAGCGTCGTTCTTTTGACCATTTGGCTTCATAGTGACGTGACAAAACGCCACACACTTTCGTAACCTCCTCTCATACCTCTTCCCACATCTCCCCTTCCTCCCCTCACATCCCAACACACTTTCCTACATCTATCCCCACATCTCCCTCACCTTCTCAAAGTGTGGCGAAGTTACCATGTGACAAAGTTTCTGTGGCAAAGTTACCATGTGGCTAAGTTACTGGCAACCAACCAAACCCTAGCTAAATTTAACCTTAACCGAACCTAATTCTAACCAAACCTAACCCTAACCGAATCTAGGGGCTGATACTGGTACTAGACGTTACTTGTCACCCTGTACCGCATCAGTTGTGAGTTTCTGGATGTAGGCCTAACCTAATTTATTTCTTTTGCTATTTTGGTAGGCCAAAAGTTCCTTTCCTCTTCCAGATTTTTGAT
This sequence comes from Trididemnum miniatum, assembly GCA_964006365.1. Lineage (NCBI taxonomy): Eukaryota > Metazoa > Chordata > Ascidiacea > Aplousobranchia > Didemnidae > Trididemnum > Trididemnum miniatum. The sequence continues at coordinate 17,756,141 of OZ023251.1, read as the reverse complement.
AACATATCACGTTTTTGCGTTTCCTTTATAAAGTTTCCTAGAAAGTGTAGGAAAAATGAACATATACAGTAGGTCCTACCAATATATATGCAAAATTGCAGACATGAAGTATAGACTAGGTTGATATGTTGAACATACTGTAGAATGCTCATGCAGTATGATTGGTTGTGTTAATCCAATTATCATTGATCAGAGCTGCAAACTGACAAGTATTTTAGTCCTGTTGAAGTTTGAGTTCACAAAAAATTTGCAAGCTGATTTCAAGTTTTTCATTTTTGATTTTGCAAGTTAGGATTTCTGTAATTTCTACTGAGTTTAGGCAAAGTTCAAGCAATTGTTGCGTGAAGTTTCGCTTAAGTTCAAAATTCCAATCACTTTTTTCAGGAACCAGTTTGAGTTCAGGGATTTTGGTTTTTCGAGTTCAAGTCCACAAAAAATACTTAAATGTAGTTTGGGGTCACGCAGCCATGCCTAGTCTTTTTGACGGGCATGTTTCAGCGATTACCCGTTTTGCTGCGTGTGCCCTTTTCCGTGCTTTGCCAACACCTATTGAACTCATATGAACGTGCGTTTCTAAAAGGTTATCAGCTGCCTGTGAGTGCAATGACAACTGCAACTAAAATTGGTCATTATTTTCTATTTGTATGATTTTGGTAAAGAGATCGATTTTTTGTAGCATAAAGTTGCAAGGAACAGCAACCAAAAAATCTGGTGCATTGATTCAAATTTATGTTTAGTCTATGCATTTACCCTGTCCACATGTCCCACTTAAGTTGGCTTTAGACCTGGGGTTCTTTGCTCTTGTTTTTGGATCATAATCAATTTCTTGATGTTATAGTTAAAAAAAGTGAATGTGGAATCAAGAAATTGGTTAAAAAAAATCAATTCTTCATTATACTCCCGGTGTTATGCTGAACTGTATAATGAGTAGCGGGACCCAGCTTTGCAGCTTAGCACATGAGCAATGCAGCTCTAGAAAAACGTTGCAGCTGTAGTGAGTTGTTGGTGACACTGTGTCTGATTTGACCTGCTCAGGATTCAAACCTTAGACCTCCCGCTCTTGTAGCATGTGCATTTAGCAACTGAGCTATGGCTGGTTTGCAAAAACTAGAACCAAGAACAGCAGGCCTAAAACCCACTGAAATTGAACATGTGGACAGGGTAGCTATTTGACAAAATTGGTTCTATAAGATAGTCATACAGGTATAAGGTAGTCAAGGTGAACTTCAAATATATAATGAAAAACTGATTGAAAAATATATGATTAATTAATAACTAATGCTGATGCACACTGCAAGGCTAAAATCCTCCATTAATGCACACTGCAGGGTTAGGTGAGTTTGAGCGTACACGGGTGGGTTGGGTGAATTTGAGTATATTCGGCTTCGCCGAATGGCCGTTTCGTCTTTGACGAAATTAAACCTTCATTGCGCCTTCGGCGCTTATTGAGTTTTATGATTAATTAATGCTGATGCACACTGCAAGGCTAAAATCCTCCATTAAAAAATGCTGTGTGAATTGTTCACTAGTTTGAAAACAGCGATTATGATAAAAAATAAGACAATTTGCAACGAAATTAAACAAATGTATAACCTAATATGATAGAATTGTATATCGGTATATATTGCAACAACCCTATTTAATTTGCAAAATTAAAAAAAAACTTGTACGAAAAGATATGCACCTCTGGCATAAAGTTGGCCATTAAGACTGGAAGAATGTTTCTTTATTAATAACGCTTCATGAATTTTGGCATTGTAATCGAAACGGCATTTGCGAATAATTCTGAATGAGTCTAATCCAATTTATTTCCATTTGCTTTTGGAATCATACTCCTATTGGCCAATTTTTAAATAAAAAAAAGAATTACAACATTTGCAATAAGCTGCAGTGGCAAATTTGTTGTGTTTTTTGTAGTATAAAATTCATTTTTGCAAAATGTTATGTTTTTGAGATTACGTTATCTCGGTGGTATGTCACAATTTCGAAAAATTGCTTGGTCGTACAAGTGCAGTCGCTAAAAGTTGAGAACCACTGTTTTAAGAACATAAACTTCATCCAGGAATTGTTTTATAGATTGTAGGTTGTTATTTTTGTTTAAATATGGATTCAAACGAGATGAAGGAGCAAGCACAGTACATATGGAATCGATTGGATGATTTGGCAAGTACTGACCCAGATGCATATAAAAAGTTTATTGACGAACAAATGAAAGAAAGAGAAGTTTTTAATTCACCTCCTGAGCCAAGGCTTTGTGTGATGGTCAAGACCAAAGTAGGTATATTGTTTATGTAAATTGTTGACCTAATTGTTGACCTGATTGTTGACCTATATCGGTACAAATAAAACCTCACAACTTTTTTTGTGTATGTGTTGATATGTTGTTTTATTTATTCTGGTTACACTCATCGACTTTTCAGTAGGTCCATGCTCTAATTTTTGCCATTTTATTTATATATCTATTTTTGGTGGGTACACTCTCTGTTCTGCTGAGTTGCTTTATTTGATATTATTTAGTATTTGTTTGGCTTTATAGTTTTTGTTGTGTAGGGCCATGTGCACTGGATTTTGGTTATATATACACTATTACCTAACTTAGCAATCTCACAACTGAAATTGATTTACTCAAATTGTGATTGTAAAACATTTTAATTGGTCGGTGGATTAGAGAACTATCGTAAGATGGGGCTACATGGGCCACTTCTTGCCTATTTTGAATATTTTAGGCATGAAATCTTGGCTAAAGTTGGAAAATTTTATGGTAAATATATGGATACATACAAGTGAAAACACCTCAACATGAGGTGATTTGAGCCAACCATTAACTTGACACTTTAGGCTCGACTTATGGGCATATTAGGTGAATTGGGCCTTTGTAGATGCAACAAAAATACTAATTTGTGTAGCCCACAAAGAAATGATACTACGCAATTTACAAAATAGGCTATATGCCTACATTTTACAGTGCATATACTGGTATTACTCAAAATACATCACAGCATAAATTTTAGTCACAATTATTTTTTTGTATCTGAAATGGCTATGTTCTACAGCAGTGGTTCTCAACCTTTTTTGGCCTGCAGCACCCCACCAATGAAGATCTTGCGGCACCCCTACAAAAGTATTTACCCAATTTTGCTTGAAATCGAAATGATTTATACAATTTTTTGAGGTCCCTGGAGCTTAGTCAGACTTTTTTACCCAATTGGACCAGCCACTATATGGCCCAGTCAAGTTTTATTCCAACTTCAGGATGAAATTAGTGCTTTAAAAACTATTGGTTTGCTGCTATAAAAGTTCGTGTGCATGATGTTATAAAAAAAAATAAACGTAATACCGGTACTTCGTTGCACCCCTGGCTTTACCAAACGGCTCCTCGGTTGAGAACCACTGTTCTACAGTACCATATTTCTCTGTTCTATAATTAAATAGACTTTGCTCATTATTAGCAAACATGGACATTTAGATTAGCATTTAATAATCATTTGGAAATAACGAATAATAGTGAACAAATAAATTACAGTCAAAGTTACATGCAATTGAAATTAGTGATATCTATCAAGAAACAGAACCTCACACAATGCATTTACTTGATTACTGTGCAAATATAAATTCTCCACGTCTACCAATATTAGGCACATTCAAGCGGAAAATAATATTGTAAGCAATATCACCAAGTCACCAAGATTACCATTTTCTGAATATACATAAACATTCTCTCGTTTTTTTCAAAAAGACTGACTCGATAACCTAAAATATCAGGACCAGTAGCAATATTGGTATCATACTTTTGCACAACATTGCCAACAAAAATTTTGTCCAAGCTCCGTGATGATGAAACACATATTTTCGTGGCCCAATTAACCTCATGTATTGTACATTAGCATGGCCCAATGCACCTCAATGATAAATTTATGTATTTCCTGATATATAGTTTCCAATAATTTACACTGAAAATGTATATTAGGCCGTTATATAGAATTCCTTAAATTATTCCTTTTATATGTGTTTTGTATCGACTTCTACAAGAAGAGTTCGGAGTGAAATTTTGAAAGCCAATATTTTTACAAACAATATTTTTACAAACGCTTTGGCAAAGCCTTGAGTGACACTGAACAACATATTTTGAATCTTTCAGAATATGAACTGTCGGACTCGGAACAGTTTGTACTCTCGCATGGATTGAGCTTTGGCTCACCTCCGAAGTCAGTAAGCAAAAAGCAAACTTTGGCTGAATTCGAGTCACTTTGCACCCAGTTGCAACACCATGCGGCCGCATAGAAAGAACAACGCGATTCACTGAAGGCGCGTTGTTCTTCAATAACGCCTCGTTGATCTGGCTTATATCTATTGCGAGGGCAAACCTGACAACCACGACATTGCGATGCAAAAAGAGTGGTTCTTTGCAATTAATAAATTGCGAAGAAATTGTAGCATCACTATCACCAAACCAGACAAAGGCTCAGGCGCAGTCATTTTGAATAAAAGTGATTACACCAATAAGATGAACAGCATTCTACATGATCAGACGAAATTCGAACGTGTTGGACCAGCTTCGACTTGCGACAACACCGCTGCCATCGAGTCACGACTTCAGAAGCGACTCCTTAAATTATTCAAGGCCAAGCTTATTCCTGAAGAAGTTTACCGATCGATACGTCCTACAGGCGCCCAGAGACCCCGGATGTATGGACTGCCGAAGACGCACAAGCCGAAAGTTCCATTGCGTCCCATTTTGTCTATGACCGGCTCGGCTCACCATGAATTGAGCAAGTGGTTAGCCAGTTTGCTGCAACCGGTATTGGACCGTTACACAGTACACTGCATTTCTGACTCGTTCACGTTTGCCGATTGCATTCAAAAACTGCATGGGCAGATTGATAGTTTCATGTGCTTGTTCAATGCAAGCAGCTTGTTTACGAACGTCCCGCTAGATGAAACCATCACAATATGTGCAGACACGTTGTATTGCAACCTTGATTCTCAACCTTGTATTCCAAAAGAGGTATTTGTGGAACTGTTGCACAGTGCCACAAGTACGGTTGAGTTCAGTTTTGGCAACACCATCTACAGGCAAATAGATGGAGTGGCAATGGGTTCACCGCTTGGCCCCACTTTGGCCAACATCTTTGTTGGATATTATGAAGAAAAGCTGTTTTCTAAAGTATCCAAACCTGCCGTGTATTTCAGGTATGTCGATGACACTTTTGTCATCTTTCAAAATGAAAAAGAGTCAGAGGAATTTTTAATTAGACCTAACGGTTCTTATAATATTCTTATTGATGATGATTGATGCTGACTTTCTCGCGTTCGATTGGATTCGCCAGTGTAACTACCGCTTCGCTGCCATCCGAAACTGATATTTATGAACCACCAGACCTTGACGCGATTACCCACAGACGAGTGCGTCACGAAAAGCTTCTGGGAAAACAGCTTTTTTCAAAGCTACTCTAAAAAAGTTATGACAGAGGGTTTCTTGAAGCCTAATGCGAAAACAGCTTTTTTCAAAGCATTATATATTGTTATCTGTTTTGAAGAAGAAAATTCCTGCACCTAATATCTTAGCATCTCTACAATAAAAAGTTCTCAAATGGCAAGACCTTTAAGTCAAATGTGTTAGCATCAATAAGAATTGTCATGCGTGTTGCATTTAATGATTCATTTCGTATGCTGTTTGATCTTCCACGTTATGCCAGTGCTAGTGAACATCAAGTCTTTCTCAATATCGGTTACAATTTGATGCCTTGTTTCATAAGCTGTTATTTGCCTTTCTCGCTGTCAAAATTGCAGTAATTTGCTTGTGCGAAGTTGTCTCGTCAAGTTGCTTTTTCACCTCTCCGTGTTGGAAACACTATGAGAACATGCTTTTCTAGCTTTGCTTTACTCGTCCTTATCAAAGTTGATTTTGGATAACACCTGTCATGACTTTTTTACTGCCTGTAATTATATATTTTTGTTTTTTCGTTTTCTGTAGTTATTTTCTTTTCCTCTGTATTTTGCTAATTATCTGTGGACCGCTATTGCGTCTGAATTAACATTGAAATATTCTGAATTGCATTTCTGTAATTTTTGCCAGTGTGATGTGTTAGTTGCGCGGCTTCGGCCTATTTATTAATTTTTTGTTTACGCTTTTGCTGTGAGTGTGTTATGTTTTTCTCTTACAGTATTTTTGTATGGACTTCGAGTCTGAAATAAATAATATAAGTCAGTGCTCCTAATGTATAGATCAAGTAGTGCTTTGCAGTTTATTGTCATCAAAATATCGAGTTTTTTGTTCAATGAGGTGTATGTGGTAACTTAATACTTTTCGAAAACCGTTGCGTCTTATATTCTAGTGCACCTAATGTATGAAAAAAAAACAATCAAATCTGTTTATTAACAGTGCGCCTTGTGGTCTTTAAAGTATGGTATGAATTTATTATCATTATACACTGCAGATATCGAACAAAATCTTTTATTACTTCTTCAAGGACCTTTAGTTAAGCTTTAAATCATTTTATTCTATTTTCTAATCACATCTTTTGTACAGGGTGAAGAACCTCATGATTTATATATTAATATTTGCTCATGGAAACGTATTCCTTATCCAAAAACAGACGATGAACCATTAAAGCTGATGTGTGGCTTTAAGCACAGGCGTCACCTTACAGGTGAGCTATGTTTTTCCAACTAAGTAACTACTCATCTGAGACAGTGGCGAAAAACCGTGAACAATTCCTGTAACCCCTTATAGAATCAGGTAGGTAACAAAATATTGCTTCTATAACGAATCTTGACGATTCAGCACCACACATCTTTTAGGGTGTGTTCCTGTCTCTCTTTCGTATTTGTGCGAGTACCCCTGCTTACAAACTTCTGAGTTCTGATGCAAGATATTATTAATTTTCCGGTACACCTAAACATGTTTAATCTTATTTTCTTTGAGTAGACGAATAGAAAATAAGATTGCGTATATATTGGTTTTTGGATGCCCATAATAGATATTTCAGCCTTTGGTAGTGTACCTTGCTTGGTGTATTCCTATGAAACTGTTTGTGGTCAAAAATCTATTTTTTTTGAAACATTTGGGGGAAGTGTACGCAGAAAGGTTACTAGGGAAAAAGTAAGGGCAAAAGACGTCACAACTAAAAAAGGTGGCATAATTTCATGAGCGTGGACGCAATTTGCAAACTTGGGGCAAAAGTTCATTATGCCCAGTTAATTTGACCTTCTCAGCCAAACCAAAAAAGTGTTTTTGGGTGCAAGCCTATTTCAAGCGTATTTTTGCAACATGATGACGCAACTAGTCATTGTGGGGTGGCGGTAGAATAAACTGTATTTAGTAGAACTGCACTTGCCAAGAACGCTTTTGATCACGCCGTTTCCCTGTGGAAGTCACGTAGAACCCTTTTACGAGTTTTAAGTTGTCAGGGGGCAGCAAAACGTATTTAGTAGACCAGCGACTTGTTAACACAAATTTTTTTTTTATAATATGCTGAATTATTTAAAAGATGCTTTTTGCACAGTTGATAAGAGGAAAGTGCGAAATCGTTAAACTTAAAGTAAAAGCTCGTATACTACACATTTGACTGAAAGGTGACAAAAGCAACGATAATGTACGTTGCGTTTTTCCATTACTCTCAAAGTCAGTAATTGCAAACCCATTTATTGTTCGCGTGGGTACTTATTGTGGGCTTTAGCATGGGTCTAAAAATAGCTATTATTTTGTTGTAATGCTAACGAACACCACACCATGCATATTCTCATCAATACCACTCAGCAAGGAGGCTACGAAAGTACCAACGCAGACGTGGTGGACTGGTCGCATGACGTTTTGTTGCGATCATTTTTGTTGACTTTCATCTGTAGGTGAAGAACAAAATTAAAAATTTGATTGGTCATTCAAATTTGTATTTTCTTGTGTATTTACTGCAATTGTATATTTATCCTCCCATCACGAGAAAGCAGTCAAAGCGCTACAATACGTGACTATTCAGCGTGAGACGACTCGGCGTGACCGACGCGTCGTTGGGACGACTCGACGTTGGGACGTCTCGACGTTGAGATGATTCAGCAAAAATATGAAACTACCCTTACTCTAATATCACCCTAACCCTAACGTCGAGTCTTCCCAGCGACGAGTCGGCCACGCCGCCAGTCTTGCCCCGAAAGCGCTATAACGAGCTTTCTTTGGAATTTCCGGCCACCTGTTTACCACACCAAGATGAAGGAATCCCGCTCACACATCCTGATGGGGGAATCCAGCTAAGTTCCTTTCTCAACGGCTCGAGCAAATTCGCTGGCTTGTTCTTCACACTTTCGCTTTAATGCTGAATGTCGAGCAGGGAAGTTGTCAACACTCATTTCTCAGTCGTTGGTTTGACCCAACTTTTAATCAAACTCACGTCTACCGATTAGGGCGCGGACGCTCTTACCACTCCGCCATCGGAGCTGTTAAAAGAACTTTTTTTTATGTGCAGATGACAAATCTTATCTAACTGTGCCAGTTGCTGCCAATGATAAAGTTTTGGATGAATTACTAAAATCTTCCTTTGATAAGACTGATTTGATTAAGTTGATATTGCAGTTGGTTTCACAGGAGCAAAAGGTAAATTGGAAGTAGATTTGTGAATGGACTTAAAATAATAGTTTATCGTAATTATCTGGAAAGTTATTAAAGTTGAGAAAGATGCTTCTTCTCAAAAGTCAAAACAAACGAGCCACTGAAACAAAATTGAAATCTGGGCAACTTTCGTAATTGGGAGTGGGCTAGGAAAGTTATTATCAAAGTAAGATAAAAGACAGCTGAAAATATTGGGTACTCGTTCGGTTTATTTTCGGTGCCAGAGTCAAGTCTACGAGGGTACGGTTAAGTGGATTCTAACATATATTTGGCTTTACCAGTCAAAATAAGGCTCGACCTTTTCTCACAATGAAATCTTATGATAATAAGACCACTGCTTGAATAAGATAATTTTAATACCTCTTGCATTACTGGCAACGGCAAAACATACTCTAGTGCTGGGATCGGCAACCTTTTAAGGCAGCGTGCCATTTTTTGATAGTATCAAGACAGACACTTTTCCGCGTGCCAAGTGGTTGCCCTATTTTTCTCTGAAAATATCAGTGTAGACCAAAACAAAAAACAAAAAGGGTCTTCTCGTCGGTAGATGTCCTATCTACTAAGAAATACCTCAATAATTGAGTGATTTTTGAACCCACAACACTGAAACTCGCTCATAGATTCAAAAGTAAATTTGTTAAATCTTAATACCTAAAATTTGCTTGCGCATGGAATCGCTTCGCGTGCCACGCAAAACCTTCCGGCGTGCCACTTTTGGCACGCGTGCCAGGGGTTGCCGACCCCTGCTCTAGTGCAGGGGCTCTCAACCATGGCCCTCGGCCCCCCAAGGGGCCACAAAATGTTCTCTTGGGGGCCACGAATGTAGGAATAAATACCTTTTTGTTTACAAACCTGGACTTAAATTTTCACTCCAGGGACCACGGTTTTTTAGTGTCACAGTCAAGAGGGCCACGACTCTCAAATGGTCGAGAATCTCTGCTCTATTGGTTTTGTTCATTATTATGTTTTTGCGGAGTGTAACTTATATTTTCCAGTTAGGTTTTGCACCATTTATTTTGGATGGCTGTTGAATCTACGATTGCATTATTGTTATCATAATTATTGTTATTTTTTAAATGTCTTGATTCAAAACTCATAACTTTGAGATTAACTTTATTTTATTCAAAACTCTTAAAACGCCGCGGCAAATTTGATTCTGCTAGTGCGTTAGCGTTTGATATCACTATATGGAACTCGGTGTGTTTGACATTGAGTGATGAGATTTTACGACTATCAATAATTTTATTTTCACAGTGTCTATAATTCCTTTTTTGCTTGTGTATTCAAAACAATTTTTTTCAGATAAAACTGGAAGAAAAATTTGAAATTTGTAAAGACTTATTTAAGGGGATTCTCCCAGCAGACCCTCGAAGATTATTTGACAGAAATCCGCAGTTTGAGTTCACAGAAGACAATGTGAGAAAGCTAGTGGCTGAAGGAAACAAAATGAAAGATGTGTTGAATTCACCACAAAGTTTGCTGCAGACATTATCTGCAGAAAAAGGCGAGCAGCAAGAACACTCCAACGTTGATTTTATGGAAAAGTTAACGCGACCGAACAAAGCAGCAAAGAATCTTGTGCAAGAAGTTGGATCGGGTATGTTTTATTAGCAGTAGTAAGCCTTACATTGCAGGACTACACTACAACACCTTGATTTTAATCTTTTTTTTTCTTCCTGCTTCGAAGAAAGGATGCGGTACCTTGATGGCAGTAACGTATTTAGAGGATGGGGGCATTGTGCTATGCCCCCCCTCACCACGCTGCTGGCATCAAGATACCGCATCAACTTCAAAGTAGCAAAAAAGAAACTTTGCCTTGTAGTAAAGAAGGAATAGATGTTGCTGAGTGATTGGAAAATATGCTCGACGTTTTTGATGGCATTCGTAGTCTATTCCCCTCTTCTCTTACAAAATTTCTCGCTACGCCACAGCTTAGTGCTTACTATTGGCTCCCGTTTCTTTGCTTCTTCACTGGATTTTACCGAAAACCTTCTTGCTCATATGACACTTTTATGGCGGTTAGATTTTGCATGAATCATCATGATGTTCGAGTAAACGTATCAAAACCAAAATAAATTCTTTATTATCATCTAAAATTGAACTTATTCAAGATTTTTACATTCTTGGCTCGGGAAACCGATCTAAGTCAGTGTCTAATGTTCTGGATAATACCTTCTAATTACAAGGTCATTGTTATACCTACCTCATTATGCGAACTTCATAGGTTTATAAATAGGCTTGGTGGTGTGCGTGGATGATTACGACCAGGGCCGAACCCATTCATTTATTTTTTCATTGTTAAATTCCAATTTATTTATTTTGAAAAAACTAAAGTCAAATATGCCGATTTCGCAAAAGTTAATTTCGTATGCAAATTCACTTTATACTCGCGATTTTACGCAGGAGGATGTAACGGGTGGCATGGTCCATCTCCGCGGCGTAGCGCCTGGACCTCACAGCTTTGAAGAAGCCTCGCAGCGATGGCGAGCCTTTGGCAACGCTCTGTCTGATTTACCGGCCCGCAAACCGAACTCTGGGGTAGACCTCCCGCACCGATAGCAATGTCTTCCAGACCTCCCGCGAAATTTTTGTAATTTATGAGTTTGACTTTCAAAGCTCCAAAAACTAAAAAAACCTGAGGATTCAAACGTCTCCTCATTTGATGAACCGAAAAAAAATATTGTTTGTTAAAATAGTTGTAGCGAGTTGTTTAAAATATGTTTACTCGGAGAATCCGTAAAATTAAGCTTAAAGTAGACGCAAGAGTCAGTGCTACGGTGCAAAAACTCGTAGTTTTATAAAAAAAAACACGAAAAATATAGCCTTGAAAGTGTTCGAACTTGCAAAATCAACTTCTAAGCACCTCTTAGCGTCACATTTATCATTACAAACTTTCTGTTTGCTTTATACGTTTTATGGATCGTTTGCAACATACTGATGTAGTTAACCAGTTACAAATCCCTACTTTTTCTTAATAATAATTCCCAAAAATCTAAATTCATTGAATGTTCGATTAAAAAATTCATATTTTCACTTCAGTGACTGTAACAAAAAATATTCAAATTCATCTGCAACTTCTGAGCGGATTCAAATAATGGACCTACTGTACGAGGCTAATTTTTTTTATCAAGAGGTTAATTTGAAGAAGTTGACTTACTAAAAAATCAAATCTTCATTATACTTGTACTCACAATTAAAGCCAAGTATGTTAACCAGCACTTTATGAACAGAGTTTATGAAATCAAATCTTCATTATACTGGCGGTATTGCGCCGAAGCGTGTAACGAGTAGTTGGGACTTATCTAGCGTCTGAGTTGACTCGTTGAGGTGTTTGAAATGGCGTTCTCAGCCAACTTGCATTATTGTCCATTAGTTTTTACTGTGAATTTGTAAACCAGTGCAAACTTTAAAAAACACACTTTTGACAATAATACTAGAAAAGGAAATAAACAAGAAATGCACCAAGCAACAACTTAATTGCACCAACTGTAATTATTCCGATTTTTAAGACACTCTTCAGTCTTCAAATATAGTGCGGTCCTACTAAACACCGCAAAGTACGACAAAGGACTTACTAAACTCCGCAAAGTACGACAAAGGACTTCAAATTAATCTACCAAGCACCGCAAAGTACGACAAAGGATTTTGAATCATACCATAACTAAGAACGACAAAGGGCTTTAAATTAGGTTAGGGTTATTAGGGTTAGGCTTGGGGTTATCAAGCTCTTTGTCGCACTTTGCGTGTTTAGTAGGACCCGATATAGTGGGTTAGATCGAAGTTGGTAGATTCACGATTTGACATAAGTGCAAATTCATTCAGGGAATTAGCAGTTAACAAACTGAAGTCTTCATTAACTTCTTCATGTGTACCTAATAGTCGATAGTCCAACTGCATTCGAAAGTTACTCTCTATTCTAAGACAGTAGTGTTATATTTTTGATGTGTGATTTCTCCATTTAATAAACATACGAAAAAAGTGCAGTGCATGGACTTTCATTCAAAATTCAGTATCTATTCATTTAAAATTGGTTGAATTTATTTTAAATTGTCATTAGCTCCAATTAATTTAGCCTACAGTATTAATTCACAAATGTTTATTTAAATTAATATTAAAATTATTAAACAAAGAAAACAAGAGCATAGATTTAGTTGCCACACATTATGTGTTACATACATAAAGGCGTAAATCGTTTTTTTGCCTTCGTTTTTTTTTGAATTGAAACGAATTTAAATCCGTTTTTAAATATGAGTATTTGGCCACCAGACTGTTTATTGTTTAATCTTCTTAAAGTGATGGATATAATAGGGAGCGCAAGGAGCAATCTTTCCGCCCCCTAAATTCATCATGGATCGCATGCTTGTTGTTACTGATTACCAGAAAGGTGCTGCCAGTTGTATTTTCACAATTGAAAGAATAAGAAATAAAAAGGTGCAATCGCAACAGATAGATTAAAAAAAGTGCAGAATTGTGGATAGGTTATCTGCTGTCTTTCTATGAGCAGTGAACTATAGAAACTGGGATAGCTTATTAACGCGGAAAGGTATAAAATTGGGTGGTAAGCCTGATAATTGTAGCTTGCATCAGAGTCAAGACAGAACCAGCCAAACAAATTAAATAGGTGTTAAAACAAAGACTTTATAATGTTAGACTATAACTTGTTTGAAATAAATACTGGTTGGCCAATATATTAAGACTCAGAAGCGAAAGTAAATGGTACACATTAATGCACTGTATTTCCCCGTTCATCTAATGAGTAACTGTAGTTTTTTCAATTGTTTCAGAGAAGACAGGCTCCGTCCTAGTTTACATCTGTTCTTTTTGACCCCAACTCCTCCATCGCCCAAAGCGCGAGCAAGCTGAATAGGCTAAATGAAGGCCTAAACCAGGGGCTTTCAACCCGTGGCCCGCGGGCCAATTGTGGCCCGCAAGCTTTTCCCCAATTCTAAGAATATTATAGAGTGCATATGTCTGAAATTTCAAGCCAATATCCGTATCAGAAATCTTTATCGCGTCATCAATGGTGCTTCAAAACACAGCCTCAGTAGGCTGTTCTAGCGTTTTATAATGTAGCAAGATTATACGTATAACAGGTTCAGTGAAGAAACAATAAAGCAATTATTGCTTATGACAATAAAGCAATTATGACTTGCAGCCAAGATTAGAAAGAACAAATTAGGGAGCGCCCAGGTTCCCAAGTTTGGTAGGCTTTTGGTCAAGATAGACTCTTCTGCATCGATTCCGTGATAATGATACGTCACTTAAATCCTCGAAGCGAGAATATCTTGCCTTCCCACGATGCACAATTAGAGTTACAGTCAGTGCATGAAGCAACGCAGTTTCGAAAGTAACGGGATATAAGACTTAAAGATTAGGAGAGGGTAGATGACAAGAAAGCATCGCAAAAAATAGCAATGCAGGGGATGCAGTAGCAATCCACGACCGGTTTCGCTCTCATTTTGAGCTCATCAGGTCAATATAGCTGGAAAATGGTGCAAAAATGGCACCGAAGTGAAGGGATTTGAGAAAAAGTATAAGATTGAGAATAACAAGTAATGCAGCTCACCGTTTCCAGCGAACCGTATTCGTTGTTCCTTCAAAAAGTTTAAAGTGGAAACAGTAGGTTTCATAGAGATGAAGGAAAAATTTTTTAAATACACCAGTTGCCAACGTAAGCGAAATGATGTCCATCCGGTAATTTGGATTTGTGATTGTCATCAAAATTGGATCCATTGTTTCGTCATCATCGATAATAACAAATTGAGATAAAAATCGGAACCAAGAGAATTAGACCAGAATGACGGAAAACTCTTTTAAATATTCGGGTAAATCGTGAGAAAACGTCCGAGAAAGATCATTGCGCACTTTTCGCTGGAATTATGGAATAATGAGAAGGGTTCCCAAATAATTAAAAAAATCAGAGTGTGGACTGCCCAATGACCACTTTGGTAAGATTAGATAGCCACGATTAGACAATTTAGTGAAGCAAGTGCGGCCCTAAGGTTGGCATTGAAAGAATCAAGATTAAAAATGGTGTAAAATATTGTCTTAGGTACCATTTTTGTGCTTCACTGAAGTTTTGAACCCAGTGTTTTGTATCGTCACAAACAACTTGCCTCGTACTGAGTTTTGACGCACGAGCTGATTACAGTAATTACGAAACTCACGCTTTTTGCACCGAGATGTTGGTTTGACACAGAAGTTTAGACGAGGCTTGGCATTTTGAGTTTGACAAGCCATATGAGCCACTATGTTTTGAAAAGTAGTACTTTATTTTTGAATTAAGTAATAGTTGGTGATCCATCGCACTAAAGAAAACCGATATAGTTTAAGACTTTAGTTGAATTGGAGAATTCATTGGTCCGTCAACTTTAAGCAAAGTGTGCACAAGTGGACTGTGATCATTCCGAACGCTGCGCTGTCTCTTGGAACTATTGGATATAGAATTGACCTGGGTTCAAAATAATTTGAAACCGCTTACTTTAATAACATTTTTTTGCGATTGTGATTGAATGAATCAGCCAAATAACATCTACTCCATCGTGCGGGAAATTAAGTCGATCGTGGAATGGGAGGCGCGTTGCGAATAAAAGCCCTAGTTTCCTCTGTTTGAGTCTCAGCGAACGTTGCCCAGTCGCTGGTAGAAGGATCCAGTCCGAAAAAAATGGAAAGAATAAACGTTTTTTGTTTTGGTGCGTTTTTTCTGTAGTTAACTATTTACGCGTGGCCCGTGACCGTCATCCCTGAATAAAATTGGCCCGCTGATCAAAAAGGTTAAAAATCGCTGGCCTAAATTCTAATTCAACCTGATTTAACTTTCAATAGCACAACGTTGTGGTTGGGCTATATTATGTATGAACTCAAAATTGAGCACGGCAGAACCGCGCAAATCGCAAAATACGCCCAGATGGTAAGCTTTAAGTTCGCACTTCTCTACAAACTACAGGTATAATGAAGCAATATCACTATAGGCTACTACCTACAGTCATGTGCAATATGTTAACGCGATTTGATGCTGCTTGCCAAGCTTTCTATTAAAAAAAAACTTGTTAACATTTTTCAAGAAGAAAGGAATAAAACAAACAAAAAAACGAGGTCAAAAAACAAGTGCAAAAACGAACTGTTTTTTACAATTACATCACTAAACATACACGCAAAAATTGGGAAACATATCACGGTATTTGAATGAAATGTAAGTGTTTAGAACTAAAAGAGTAACTTTCGAGTCGCCCCGCATATTTATTGCGAATCATTGATGCAAAGGATTCAGAACTCGAGATTTCTTCATGTTTACATTTTCATTTCAGAAATAGGTGTTGAGAAACCAGAATACACTGCAATGGATGACGAACACGGTAATACTGTTTTGAAAATCAACATGCCTCGAATAACTAGTGCAGCCGAGTGTGATTTAAACATATCAAAAGTAAGTAAACGTTTGCATTGTAAATTTTGGTGATTTTAGATTATAAAGTTTGTAACATCGCAATGGGAGACAATTGAGGTAATACACGGAAAACGAAATGTGCAAGATTTGTTTCGTAGAGCAAATTTTCGTAGAGCAAAGAGATTTGTTTCGTAGAGCATACAGTGTCTGCTAGTTGCCTGGCTCTCACACTGCTTCGTAGTCATGGCACGCTTTGTGCCTTATATCGCATGCTAGCTTTCCTTCCAACGGGGCAATAAAGTCCAAATTGTTGTTTATTTTATGAAAGAAGTCTCTAGAGATAATTCTTAGAAATTTTTTGACCCAGTATGGCAAAATTCACTGTGTATCATAAAATTAATCAAATTACTAAGGCAAATCTTTTAATTTGACAGCGAAAATTTTATTATGCTGTCGTGTTATCGTAAATCTTTTATAAATCAAAAAGCGCTTGGCTTAAGAGAGAGAATAACGACAAGAGTCAGGTTTGAGAAGCTACTAGAAAAAAATTCAGCAAAGCTGCTGCTGCAAGATTTAAAAAGTTTAGTACTCTAGTGACTAGTCAGAGTAAAACAAGATCGTGGTTAACTGAGTTCTGAATAAATATGAGGGTTTTGTTCCTTTTTGATTTTACAAAGGTCGGTCCGCAAAAAAAATCAGTTTCAAGCCGGTCCGCTGCGCGAAAAAGGTTGCCGACACTGTTCTAGCAGATCGCTGACAGATTAATATCTGTTATCAGTCTGCCTAATACCTTTTAATTCATATTTGTTAAATGCCACTAGCCAACTATTATCTACAAAAATCCTACACGTCCAGCCAACTGCTGTTTCGGCATATCATTTCCCCAAGAAGAAGGCAAAACCCATTTTGCAGAGAAAGCTATGACGTCGAAGTGCACACTGATAAAGTGAATCCTCGAAAAAGGACTGCCTATGAAAATCTGATAATGTGCACCTCCATTCCAAGGTGGTCAAAAAGCTGCAACAACTTTTAAACGAAGGCGTTTTAGGAAGTAAATTCAATGTCATTTGAAAACATGATTTTTTTGCTATTTTTTAAACCAAAGTAAAAATTTAGGGTTTATGATTGCCCCTTTGATGATAATCATAGCCTACTTAGGGAATGTGCCTTTTTTCTGTTCTGTCACACCACAACGCTTTCGCACTAGACGCTGACGAACTAAATTTGACTTAACGGTGGAGTGGGGTACTGGGGTAGTGAACCCACCTTAACCGACTTTCGTTCTCTTTTCCCCAGCATACACAGCTTTTGAACCTATTTTGTGGCTGGTTTAAATTTACGGTTCAGTGCTATCGATTCTAACTTTCATTTTCGAAAATGTGATTTGTTTGATCTTTTAGGCTTTATTTTATAGTGTTTTTCGCTTACTACAACTTTGTTGGCTTTGTGAATGATTTTGCAGTGATGTATTCATTACAGTGTAAAGAGGCATTTCGCAGAAACTACAAGCTTCTGGTATCACTTCCGATCTTGGTTGTAAATTCATTTATTGACGCCTACTTTTTTTGCAGAGTGTTGTCGAGTTGTCAGTTCCCAATATTTATCAGCTGGAAATTCCTCTTTCAGTCGAAATCAATGAAGACAAAGCTAAAGCAAAATTCAACAAAAAATCGTCCATATTAATATTAACGATGCCCCATGCAAAATAGTAACTTTATTATGATTTTTTTTATTTCTACCATTCATTTTCTTCTCTTTTTCACGTCATTGCGCAGGATTTTCCGAAAAGTCGCGCGAAAACAGCGGTCTTTTTAGTTTAAGAACAAGTGCTTTGCTTCAATCCTGTTTCTTAAGGGTCCATCTAATTTTTTATCTTTTAATGTTTCGTGCTTGCGTGTACAGAGTACTGGTAACCAGTAAGTCCTATAGGCTACACTATACTCGGATCACTTTTTCAAACATTAATATTGTTTCTTCCTTGGTATTATGCGATGAGATGCAGTATTGCAGTAGTAATTGAGCCGCTGGCATGAATGCACATAGTACAATGTTCGATCAAATTTATGAAATTCTAGTTTCAGTTCCAGCTAAGCATAGCCTTTTTTGTAACCGTCTAGTAAACGTGAGGGTCATTTAGCGCGTAAAATCTTCCAACAAATATTTTTCCAGCCTATGTTCTTACTCTCGCTATCATTTTGCTCGAAAGGTTGCAAAAATAATTTTTGTTTTCAACAGTGCTGTTTAAAAAAACTTAATCTAACTCGATTAGTTAAAAATTATTGACTTAAGTAGTTTCGCAAACTAGAAACTATTTAAACTGGCAACTGCCTCTACGTCCTCTAGTCTACAGTAACAGTATTTATAGACTTTCTTCTATAGACTATAGACTGCTTCTATAGACTACAGCATCTACTGGCAGCTCACGGCAAAGTAGATGGAGCGTCTTCCTCTGCAGCTATAGTCTCTATTTGGATTACCAGTCCAGTGGTACTTCTAACTCTACTGAGAAATACAACTGGACTGGTAATCCAAATAGAAGCGCATATGAAATGACTTATCACATCTTATCTGCTCGATTTAGTAGTAAAAGAACACTGTGGAAAACAAGTTGGCGAGTTACTTTTTGTAACACCTGTGACTCTTGCAAATATTTAAGAATTTTTGAACCTCGACTCGCCCTACTGATCATGTGTGCTAACATGCATCCAAACTAACGATCGTACGACAACGATGAAAAATCAGTCTGATTATGTGTGATGTAATCACAAGCAGATGAGCGCAAAGATCACTGGCAAGATTGGCGCGCTTTGTTTTTGCAGCTTTGTCAGCAATTTTCATGAGTGATCTGGAATTATTTGTCTTCGGAACAGCAAAATATGGGGTTCTAAAAGTGTGCAAACAAAATTTTGTTTTAGATACATGTTGTTATGAGGTAAAAAAAATCCAAGTTTCGTTACACTCGCGGTAGGCCTACTACGCTGAACGAAGCATGTAACGAGTGGCGGGGCCCATCTCCACGGCTTAACGCCCGGGCTACACAGTTCCGAAGAAACGTAGCAGCGGTGGGGAGTCGTTGGCGACATTGTGTCGAATTTGACTGTCCCGGTAATCGATTCCCAGACCTCCCGCACCGATTGCGATGTGCATAACAGCTGAGCTAACCGGTCGGTTTTGTGTGTATTTCCGTCACAGTAGATTTTTTGTGTCGTGCTTCCGCGTTACTGTTTACATTTCGCTGTTTTGCTTTCGTAGCAATTCTAAGTTTTATTATTAAAATGTTTATTTTAGGCCTAATTATTTTCCGGTTTTATTAAAATGACGTTGATTCTTTCACTATTAATCCCAGTTCTTCCACAAATTATTTTTTCACTAAATTAAATCTTTATTCCACTTGCGGTATTACAGTATGTCGAAGCATGTAACGAGTGGCAGGGTCCATGTCCGTGGCTTAGCGCCTGGGCAACACAGCTCCGAAGAGACATCGCAACGGTGGCGACCCGTTGGCGACAGTGTGCAATATGTCTGACCGCTGGCGATACTGAGTCCGATTTGACAGGCCCGGGAATTGAACCCAGACCTCTCAGTTCTCAAACCGATAAAATGATTTAAACAACCGCGCTAACCGTCCGGACAAGTCTCGACCGTTTCGATTTACCAATTTTGGCTGAAAGAGTTATAATTTCGAAGGAATAGAAGGATTAAGCTGCGCATGCCGCTAAAATTACCATCTTAAGGCCAAGTGGATAGATAGAGCGGTAGTAGACTCTCGGTTCGATTTCGGGTTGGGTCTAACCAATATAAAAATAGTATTTACAGCTCACGTGTTCAACGTTGCGCGTTTAAAGACAGTGTCGAGGTAAGGTCACTTGATGTGCTCAATTGGGAAAAACATTTCCTGCGATTTCCCTATCTTAAGGGAAGTCAGATAAGCCCAACTTTAAGAGAGCTCACTATTGCGCCTCTAGCTTCCTCACTAAAGATCAGAGCTCAATGAGTGGGGATGAAGTGTTTGATCACACAGATACGCCCGCTTTATTAGTGCAATAATAAGAGCAATTCTGTATCTCGTTAAGTTTTCCCAACTAATATAGACTAAAAAGTCTTCACAGCATGCGGTTTAATAAGGTCATTATTCAAAACTATAGTCAATGCTTATAAAAGATTAGTTTAAGCGTTAACTTCACACAAACCTGGATTATGTGTCATGTAATGTTCCCATCCTATGGACTGCTGAACACCAAGGTTTCTCCATTCACTCTCCGTTAGCAAATGGTCTTGCGGAATCATTTTTGCCAAATTAGGAGGTAGAAACACATGTCTGCGAAAATGACGTATAGTCACTTAGCTATTTTTTCATCTTTTTGTGTAAAAGACCTGATAATACAACGAATTATAGGCCTTAGGCTTTTCACCTTAAAATAGCTAGCAAGGGCTTTTGCAGAAATACCGGTATTCTGATGGGGACGCGTGAAGAAGCTTTTCCAATTCAATTCGTTTATTTGTTTGCTCCAACAACGCTTATAACACGGGACAGTCCCATAATAAACAGTTTTCACAATGTAGTATCATGCAGCAATCAGCACCGATCGGCAGAATCTGAACGACTACAGCGTTTAACATGCATCGGAGCAAAAGTTTTACGTAGTTGATCAAAGCAAACCCGAGATTGCCGCGCGCATAGGCGCCCTCAGCGTTCGACACTGACGCCATGTGTAATGAAAGGTTTTGGATGGGGGCAGGGCCGGATTAAGGGAGGACTGCAGTCCTGCATCTACTGGAAGAATAGGCCACCGACAGCAACGTATTAAAAATAATTTAATTAACGTGATTTTTTTTGGCCACCGACAACAACTTATCAAAAATAATTTAATTGACGTCATTTTTTTTGGCCACCGACAACAACTTATCAAAAATAATTTAATTGACGTAACTTTTTTGTTTTGAAAATACCGTAACTCGAGTCATTATGTTGTCAAGAGAATAGAAAGGTGAGGGCTGGGGAGGATTAAATTTTTTGAGCCCTCCTTATCGAATAGTCTTCAGGCGATTTTTGCTCAACTGCCATCAGTGGCATATCCAAGGGAGTACTGAGGCACGGGGTCAAGCAAAAGGTAGGAATAAACTGAAAGCATTTTTTAAACAACTCGAGCTCCTTTGATGACTTAATCATGCCAAAAGGTTTAGCTGCTAGGCACAAACCGAAAGTTTGCCAATAGAAAATGCATCTTAGTTGAGGAAGAATTTAGAATTCAGGGCAAAAAATTCAAATGAACATTGCCATACTGTTTGAAAGGCGATAAAAATCGCTAGCCTACTACTTAGAGTAGCCTATGTAATTTTTCAATGCACCAGAAGAACATGCCCGGCACCGCTCTAGAACTGTTTATGTTCCTGATACTGTATATACGGTGCTTTTTAATTGCAGTGATAACAGGGGGAAGGGGCAGGGGGTGAAGTCAATTGCTCCGCTCTCCTATAAATCAGAAGTCAAATTCTTTAGCTTTTTCTTGCGTTAAAATCAAATCTTTGAAAATATAAGCCTACTGCAGTAACAGACGCCAATGACGCTAACAACACTGCTCTGCCTAAACCCGTGAGATATTATCAGCGATTAACGTGTTCAAGGCTGGATATATAGAACACCGGGATAGCTCGCTTCAACGATTTCCATTTTTCAAGCGGACAGCAGAAGGGATATTTTTGGCTTAACCCTCATACGGTTATTGGGGTCAAATCTGACGGCAAGAAAATAAAAACCACTCAGGCTATAACTGATGTTAAGTCTCAAAATTTATGCTAATCGTTTTAAAAATTCCTTCATCAATCTGTTTCAAGGTTTTTCACATCAAATATTCTCTGATTTTATGATTCTTCATGGTACCATATGATAGGCCTATTTCTGCAGCACATACTACAAAATCAACTGGGGTCACATTTGACCCCAATAAAATAAAAACCGCTATTAACTTACGTTAGTCGTAAAATTTTTGCTAATTCGCTTTAAGAAATCCCAAATTAATCTGTTCCAAGCTTTGTCATTTTAGTATTTTATATTCTCTGATTTTATATTTTTTCGTCATGATATTGTGTGATATTTCTGCAGCACATAGCCTACCTAAAAGTCAATTGGAGTCCAATTTGACCCCATGGTAAATGATTGATGTTTCTCAGCCCTAGCTTGATTGCGCAACGTTAGTCCAATAACGAGAATGGGCTTCGGCAGTGGCTTTGTCTTTTCCAACCATTACTTGAGTGGTTTTGTCCATTTGCCCTCATTATTACAGAAAAACTAAATGGGGTCAAAATTGACCTCAAACGACTTAAAGTTTTAAAACGAATGAAAATGCGATTACCGGTAGGTAGAGGTATACTTCTATTGTCGTCCTAAAAGAGAAAAAATTATTTCGCGAGACGGTGAATAAAGGAACAGCACGACGAGGAGGAGCGAAAAACCGTGAAGGTTGTCGAAAAGGACGACGCGGTCGCCGAGTTTGCTCTTCTTCGAACAGTTGAAACAAATACACAATATAATTTGATATTTCAAAACTTAGAAATTCGAGTTCAGGCAATCAATCTAATTGCATGTACCGGTATTATGTTTTCCCTTTTTCCCAAATTTTCAACTTCTCGGGAAAGGAAAAAATTTCAGAAATTTTTCCGGATCCCGGAAATTTTGAAAAATAATTTTTGGGATCCCGGAAATCCCAAAAATCCTCAGGATTCAGAAAATTAGCGGGAAAATTTCCCGAGCTGGATTATTTGGCCACAACAGGAGTGATAAAGACATTTTTTCTAAATTTCAGCATTTCTAATCCAATTTTACACGTTTTTTAATGTTGTTTTGACGAATTGAGTTTGAGTTTTTCACATTTTTCAACAAATCAATGAAAAACTGTTTGGATCTCCCGAGCATTTGGTCGAAAAAAATTTTTGAAATTTTGAAAAATAATTTTTAAAGAATAAAAAAAAAATTTCAGCTGTACATGCATGCATTTTTGCGTCGGAATGATAGATATCAGTACCACTGAAACCTTGAAATTGAAAAAAAGTTCTCGGGATCCCGATGTAAATATACCGGGAAACGGGAAACTTTAAAACCCCTAATTTACCGGGAAATCTCCAGTCTCGACTTCCCGGGAGGAAACACTAGTATGTATTATTAATATTAGTATTGACAATTTTTTTTGAGAAAAAATAGGGGAGAAAAGAAATTAATTGCACCCAGGGGAGTTGGAACGGGGGGACAGCTGACCCCTGCTCTTTTGACTAGGGGGGCAGTACTGCCCTTAGCATTCCATTGTGATAGTAAAACGTCTGTTCTGTAGTATAGCGAAGGTATCAGTAGTTTCAGTTTCGCTTCCATGCATTGTCTGCAGTTATTACAGCTTCAGTAGAATTCGATTCCAGTTATTGAGGACTCGTCCGTCAATCGTACACATCAGAAAAAAGGCACGACACAATTTTATTGTAGAGCAGTGGTGTAACTAGGCCTTTTTGGGAAGACAAATTTCTAGGGTCTGCCGCGCCTCCCCCTTCTCGCGGACAAATACACAATGCTTTTGCGGAGTAAAAGTGATATAGGCTTACATATAAAGAGCAATCTGAGAATGTGAAGACCTTCTTTTTGCTTTTCACTTGATTTTGGGCAGAAAACGAACGTGATGACCTTCAAAGAATTAACCTGTACTCCTTTTGCGCAGTGAAAATATATCCGGCCCTGCTGGCATGCTTTAAATTCCCAACCCCCTTATAAATTCCTGGGTACGCCCCTGTTGTAGAGCAAAGAAGATGTTTCATATTTTGGCTATCTTAAAACTTTGTACCTCCACTCGGGCGTTGAGCAAATATTTGAGCTTTCATATGAGATCAGTCACTGCAGGAGGCATAGAGGTAGCATTATCAAATTTCAATGACCACGGGGTTACTGCAGCATTCTTAAAGTTTTGGTTATTTTGTGTACAGTGGCGTAGCCAGGGAGGCCACCAGGGCACTGCCCCCCCCCTTTTTGACATAGCTTAATCTGAAGTGTAATGAAAACATTCTTATGAACTACCGTAAACTTTGTTTCAGAAGCTCCCTCATCTTTACCACTTTTTCATTTACGAGTAATTTTTGCGCGATTTGAATTTCGACATAGCCTAACTTCTCCACAAAAAGGGCTTGTTAAGCATTATTGCATCATACCAACGCAGTGGGATCAAATGTTTAAGCGTAAGTACAGAGAAAAGGCAAGATTGCATCGCAAAAAGGCAATCGAAAATGGCGAGCAAAAGGAAAGAATGTTCAACTAAAAATTATTTATTTTAAGATGTGTTTGTTGTTCTATGTGTGTCTTGCTCGTGCATTCCTTGACGTGACAAAATCGTTGGATTTTGTTAAAATGTCGAGCAGAAGGCAGTTTGATCAGTAGCCTATTAGGGTAGCGATTAGCGAACTTAAGAATTGCCTGCCTATGTTTACAGTAAATAATTAACTCCATATTCATCCGTAAACAAAATAAGTACCAATAACTTGAGGCAAAAATCGAAATACGAGAAGCAGAGCCGGCGGCAGAGCAGTTGGCTTAGGGGGGCCAAGCATTTGTCGGGGGGGGGGGGGCAAAGTTTAAAATTAAGCACAAAAGCCGCTGTCTTCAAAACAGTGAGCTTGTTGATTGGGGGGCCAAGCATGTCCATTGGGAATACAGGCCCCCCTACCATCCCCCTTCCCGCCGGCCCTGACGGGAAGACAGCGTGAGCCTAACGCCTTGGCCTGAGCAAATCATTGTTTTGAAGTTCTTGGCCTATCTTATTTTGCTCCTCCCCCCTAAATATTCCGCTGGCCACGCCCTTGTTTGTGTAGCCTAAGCATGCGTGTAAAAATTCCTGCATTACATTCAGGGGCGCACCCAGCATATTTCAAAGGGGGGGGGGTTCCAAAAAAACTCGATCCCGCACTCAGGAGCGGATCCAGGAAATTTTGGTGGGAGTATGAAATTTTGAATTAGGTTGAGTGTTAACTAAATGCTAAGACGTTAGACCCAAAAAGCGTAAAAAGCCCTTCGAAAAATGTTTTCATGTCTGCGACGTATTCAGAAATATTTTCAGGGAGGGGGCACCAAATTTTGCCATATTTTCAAGCGTGTTTTTTCCCGGCGAAATTATAGGGGGTCCGGGGGCATGCTCCCCTGAAAATTTTTCGAAAATTTACATACTGTAGTGGCCATTTTAGCACTTATTAAAGAATTTTTAGGCAAATTTTGTTTAAATTTTTTGCCCCTGAGTCTGAGTGTTTCATCTAATACGATGCATTTTGTTCCTACATTTTCAATTACGTGTGCTTCGGGCGTATACGGTTTATTGTTATCGATAAGGTTCGAAATTATGGAAAAACTGTATTCATTAAAAACATGTCTGAAAAGGGCTGGTGGGGGGATGCATCCCCCACATCCCCTGCCATCACCGATAACAATGTTTCTTACCACTACACCAACCAACTGATTTAGCTTCAGTATGATGTGAGGCAAATTCTGTCACAGCTGTTTTGAAATAACAGCAAGTACTGCACTTACACAGTTTGGACTCTTCACTTTAACAAAAAGGGTTCGGTTTCAAAAGTGTGCCATTCAATTTAACAACAAGGGTTCGGTTCGATTCACTTTAACAACAAGGGTTCGGTTTCAATCCTGGGTGCGCCACTGGTTACACTTCGCATTTCTATAGCTTCTACAATTTGTGTTTTTGTTATGACATTTTCAACAATTTGGTTGTCAATCCCAGCAGGTACCGGTAGTAATAAATACAGACGAAGAAAATTAAGAACTCATATTCGGTTTTTTTTAACGCAAAGTTACGGTCTTAAATTTTTTTATACAGGGGAGCTTGGACTTGGACAGTGGACTCGTGCTCGACAAAAACCGAGTTCAACATTGTCAAGCGCCCCAAGCAAGTCCAAGTTCGCTGCATTTACCAACACTCAGGAGCGTATTTAAGGGGGGCATTGTGCCGTGTGCCCCCACTCCTTGACTCCGCCTTTTAGTAAAAAAGAACAAAATCAATGGTGCAAGTGACTAAAATATGCCAGACTCATTTGATGGTTTCTGTAGCTTATGGCCAGGGATGGATCCAGGGGGTAGGTTAAGGGGTATGCATCCTCCCACCAACCATTTTCAAAACTAGTTTCTGATGTACACCGGAAAACAGTTTTTCCATAAGTTTAAACTTCTTCGATAGCGATAAGCCTTACGCCTTAAACACGCATAACCGAAAGCGTGCGAACAAAATGCATCATATTTGGCAAAGCATTCAGAATTAAGGTCAAAAAATTTAAACAAAATTTACGTGAAAATTGTTCAAAAAGCACTAAAATAGCCATTACAGCTTGTAAATTTTCCATTTTTTTCCGGAAGAGCACGCCCCCGGTCCTTTCACAGCCTTTCTTGTTTCTCAATCAGCTTCAATTAATTTTGCTTAAAAATACGCTTGAAAAAAATGCTAAAATTATGGCCCCCCTTTTAGAATTTCTCGTTACGCCACTTCCCACGCTGCTTCAGCAGTTAGAGATTATGCTCTTCAGCAGTTACAGATTATCCAGTTAGCCAGTTTTTTAGTAGGCGTATGTATGCGACATACTTGTTACTCTGGCTCTGTTGAAAATCAGTTTTTGTTTGACGGTATTAAGAAGTAATGTTGATGATAACTGACTGTACGTTGGTATTAAAAGTGCCCTTTGAAAAGGATGCCCCCTTAACCTTTACGACGTTCCGGCACCCATGATTGCATCTACTGTTCAACAGCACATAAATAGTAATTTTTTAATAATCTTGAAGGTTAATAAATGGTTAAGTACGAGGGTTAATAAATGGTTTAAGCAGCCGCTTGTGAAACAGTCGTAGGCCTAGTTGTAAAGCAAGCACGGTAAAACTGTTGCAGCCTACGAGTTTCGACTTTTTGTCATGGAAACAGCTACTTTAAGCCCCACAGCATCATAAATAACAAGATTAAGTTGTTCAGTTGATGAAACAATTAGACCAGGCCAGGGTTGGGCAAACTAGCGGCCCGCGAGACCATTTTATGCGGGTCGCGGGCACTTACAGAAATATAAACTCCTACCGTGAATGAACCCTTTTTTTGCTCTTAACCGATTTTTAGAAGAAAACGGGATATCTGAGGACGGACGATGTAGGACGGACGACAACAGACGTGTAGACCTTTTTTTGCACTTCCAATCAGTGCGACCCTCGACTTCAAAATTTTTTTAAATGTGTGAAAAGTTTGCCCACCCCTGGACTAGGAAGTAAAAACTTAGTAAGCACACATACTGATTAGGTCTAGACTAGGTAACAAAAAGTGCAGAAAGTTTCTAATTTGCTTTTTTTTAATCATCTGCAGCTTCTTCTGGAACATTTGCTGGCCTATTAGACCTAGTAGTCAAATTCCTGATTAAGAAAATAATACCTTAGATCGCTGAACAACGTTAGAGAATAATATAGCTAAAAATAGAACAACCACGTTTAAAAATGCAGATTTTGCGAACCTGTACTCATAATCCAAGTCATTGTATTTGGTTGAGTAGATTATTTTGCTTTGTACTTTTTGCATTTGCTGTCGAAGTACCAACAAAGATTCTAAAGAATCCATGTTGTTTTCTTTTGATGTCTTCATGAAATGCTATGCAACTCAAACTAGCTACAAACATTCTATTAAATGAATCAACGCACCCACTGCGTAATTAGGTCAGTCATTGTTTGACTAGGTCTCACGCCCTAACAAGTTGCTTTGCAGCGGCGAGCGACAAAAACCTGATAGTATTGTAGTACCGGTAGCGAGTAACGTTGCGTCGTCGGCAAAACCAAAACTTTGAATCTCTAGACGCACACTAACCTTGACCAATATAGCAGCTTCGTGCACCGCTTATTGGCAATTATTAGGATTTCTGACGATACAGTTGCCTAACACCTAGTCGAGCACACACTTAACCTAGTCTGCAAAAGAATTAGTGTTTCAACTGGTCTTATTGCACCATGATTGACAACATCGCAGTTATCTATCTCTCCTGACTATGAGGCTGGAAGTGAAATAATCCTACAATCAGCTGCAGCACGAACAAAAAGCCGTAGAAGTACTGGTACTATGACGTAACAATAACGCCACAAAATTTTAATTTTGTTTTCTCTTCAGCTTTGAGGTTCACTGGCGCAACGCTTTTTCAGACGATTTGGATTAAGCAAGTTTGGTGAGGGATAATTAGGTAAAATACTTTTTTTAACAACCCGTACCGGAATAAGGCTGGTGTGGTCTCAAGGCCTGAACCTAAACTAAGTACAAATGAAATTACCGGTGACAAAAAAGTTTTATTAGCACTTAACAGGGCCTGCCAAAGTCAATAACGCTAAATTTTTTCAGGATTTGTTGTTGCAAATTGGCTTTGGCTGCTTAGGAATTTTTTCTAGGGTTTTTAGGTCAAAAAGATGTCAAAATTTTCAGTAAAGTTGCAATTTGTCAAAATGGTGTCGCACCAAAAACTTCTAGAAAAAGGAACAAAAAATTATTTCTTTTGATTTTTCTGGACGTGCTGTTTTATACGATAGCATACGCTCTATCCCACTGCCCACTGCAAGGGCCATCTGATTGAGGCATTATGCCGGTATAAGTTAGATCACAAGTTTATTTAGGGTCCTACTAAACACCGCAAAGGAGTTAAGGAAAGTTTATTTAGGGTCCTACTAAACACCGCAAAGGAGTTAAGGACTGAAACGCCGCAAAGGACGACAAAGGACTTACTAAACACCGTGTAGCGACTTCCTCTCGCTACACTTCAACATTAATTTTACAACTGGATCACGTACTGAAACATGCGTCTATTCATTATACACCGTACAATCGATGACATCTTGAAATTGATGACGATTTCCTTCGTCAAGTTCATCAGTGGAAGCCAATTTATATTCTACATATATGTAACGTGCAAGTGTCTATCTTATGCTCCGCCCTCCTTCACGAACTTTGGGACTGTCTACAAACGCTGCGAACTTTATTTTACATTTAACAGCCGTGTATTTGGGAGTTTTTTTTTCACCTGACTGTATTTTAAATATTTATATTTCATTCCTGCATCCGGGAGTTTCGTGAGCATTATGACGTTTTCGCATGTGCGATTTCTGATATAAAAACCCGGGCGTTAATTTTTCGTTCTCTTTTGATGTGGAATCTGTTCTGTGAATGTGCTGGTTTGAGGGATCGTGATCGATTGCTAACAAAGGTTTTTTATCCGATTTAGTCGTAATACATTGTGGTGCGACAAATTGTGTGGAGTCGGTGTAAAAAGAAGAAAAACGAGTGCGACCAACAAATGCTATTGTTGGTCGCACTCGTAGTGGATTTGAACGGAATCCAGTACTGGTCGACTCGCTTCAACCGCGAAGTGCGACAAACGACCTGATAACGCCAAGCCTAACCCTAATTTAACCCTAACCTTAGATAAAAGCCCTTTGTCGTTCTTTGTTATGGTATGATTCCAAGTTCTTTGTCGTTCTTTGCGGTGTTTAATAGATCAAATTGAGGTCCTTTGTCGTATTTAGCGGCGCTCAGTAAGCCCTTTGTCGCTCTTTTGCGGTGTTTAGTAGTGTAGCGGATTCCACCCGCTACCTTCATCTTATTTTATTTACCGAATGACGCTTCATATACTATGCTCACGGATGAAACTCAGAATCTTCTACGACACTGCAGACAGATAAAGAAGTCCTCCGTTTTCCGGATGCAATGCTTTTATGCTAAACGCTTTACTCTTTCACATAGCTTCAATATTTATTTTACAGACTTTGGAACTTTCCTCGGACATGTTATGTTTTCTACACATTCATATAATTATTTGGAGTTGACATGATACTGGGAGCTTTATAGTTTATTATTATTTCCTTTTAAATTATTGGATTTTATTTCTAGTCCGGATGTTTTAAAAGCATTGTTACGTCGTCTTGCACGTTTTGTGCGAGTATTTAAAGCCGAGCGTCAATTTTACGATGTGGAACTTTCAATGCGGTGGATCGTGATCAAACTGACAACGTGCTTTTTATCTGAATTAATCAAATATATGGTGATGCGGAAGTGATTCGTGGTGCAAAGAGAAGAAGTTACGAGGCGTCAGCGATCTGAATTTCACTTATCTGATTTTGAAACCAATCAGATATACGAGGCATTCGCTTCAGTATAGGACCGGTTTATTTACAACGTATGAGAACTGTCCAAACGATTTGAATTAGTAGGGAAATGTTTCGAATTGTGTTATTGCTGTTGCACTGATGTGCTGCATCGGCTATTATTATTAGCCTACTATACGGCTTAAACAGTAAAAGCCCAATCGGACGGATTTCAGCTAGTGGTTTTGCTCTTGTACCTTGGGAATGAGCTGTAACTTTCGTTTCGCTTGTGTTGTGCGTTTCTCTATAAAGTCAAAATTTTGCTGAAACCGTAAATTCTTGAAAGCTATTTTACGATGCATTTCAGTTATGAACTGCAAAAGTAAAAAAAGAAAGATTTAGATTATTATTTGTAGGTTCGCTTCTTTCTAGAACTACTAGTCAAACTACGCCGCGTTTTCCTTTGAAAGCACAAACCACAAATAGTCAGCGAGAACCACTCCGCGTGAAAGATTTGGGAAGCAATAAAAATCAGAAGAAATTTAGGTTGATTTTTAAGCCCTCCAAAAATATAGCCAGCCCCTCCAAAATGTAAAGGCTTGCTACGGCCCCGGCGTCACTGCGTATTTACGACGCCTAGAAAATCTTTAACAAATTCATCTCATTGCTGATAAGCTGAAACAATTACAGACGCATTGAAGTTTTCAGCTCATTTCTTGAAAAAACACTGCAATATTAGGCCTAAAGTTCTCAAACTTACGAAGAAAAATGTGATTAAATTGTTTCGTTGGACAAGTTTTCACTGGTATACTCACCAAAGTTGGAAAGTGATCTCTGATCGTAGATGTCAGGAACTGTACCTTTGTTTTATTTTTTGCATTGTGTTCCAAACAGTTAAATATGGTCCAGCAAAGTTGTTGAGTGAAAAGTAACATTTCCATTGCTCCTAAAGAAAGTTTAAATTATTCCTATCCATAAAGCAGGAAGCAAGGACAGAGTAAGCAACTACCGACCTATATCCATTCTATCTGCAGTATCAAAGGTCTTTGAAACATTACTCTATATTAGACTCGAAAAGTTTTTTAGTTCGTACAAAATTATTACCAAACAACAATTTGGATTTAGACAAGGTTATTCAACTGAAATGGCTATAACTGATCTATGCAACATATTGCGAAATAATTTAAATGATAGATACATCAGTTGTTGTATATTTTTGGATCTTTCAAAGGCCTTTGATACTGTAAATCATAAAATTCTACTAGAAAAGTAGGATAAAAATGGCACCAGAGGAAATATGCACAAATTGTTGCAAAGTTATTTGTCTGATCGTGTACAATACACTGAATGCAACCACACAGAATCAGCAAGGAGCAAAATTGTTTGTGGATTATCACAGGCCTCAACACTTGAACCATTACTTTTCTCATTGTACATCAATGATTTGCCTCAGCAAACTAAATTTCACACAAATCTATTTGCTGACGACACTGTTTTAATAATGAAAGATAAAAATGTTAATAATTTGCGAAAAATGTGTAATGAAGAACTTGAATTAATTGATAACTGGATGAAATTTTATCGTCTGTCCTTTAATTACTCAAAATCTGCATTTTTTCTAACTGGCTTAAATCATAAAAATAATTTTCGTGAAAACTTTTTGATCAATGTGGGAGGTTCTGATATTCCATGCGTAGAAACAGTAAAATGCTTAGGAATTGTAATGGACAGAGATCTAGCATGGACTAACCATGTTTATCATGTTATAAACAAACTTGCCAAAGCAGCTGGAGGTTATCAAAAATACGACATTATGTCCATAAGAAAATGATGGTTCAACTCTATTATAGCTTTGTGTATCCTTGCCTAAAATACGGCATTGTAGCATGGGGAAATATCAACAAAAAACTAACCAATAAAGTCCAAGTATTGCAAAACAAAATTTCAGAGATTCTTAGTTTTAAATCGCTTAAAGACCGCCCAAAAATGTGCACCATATACAAGTCAATGCATATCCTACAATTTAAAGACATCTTTGAGTTGGAGATAGCTAAATTTATGTATGCGTATCACAATGACAAACTTCCAAACAATTTTGATGGTATCTTTAATCCTGTGCAAAATCAGCATAACTATGGTACTAGATCAATTGCCAAAAAAAAATCTTTATGTGCCAAGAATGCAATTGCACGATGGTTATTCCTCACTAAACTACTGTGCATTGAAGTCAAAATATGGAACAAAATTCTAGTCACCATTAAGTCGCTACCGCAATACGCGTTTTCTAAACAATGTAAAAACCTTCTACTTCATAAATATTGGAAGAAAGTCATCTTTGGTAAAATAAGTTGTTTTTTTTATGTATGAGTACGGTGGAACTGAATCATTTCGATATCCTAACTTGTGACTTTGCTTCTCTTTGCATGCGTGTTTTGTCTAGCATTTGTTTTTGCTTTTTTTTCATTCGTTCTGTACTCTCAAAAGTTGTACAGTTGACTTAGGACAGTTTGATTCGATGACCTTTCTAAGGTCTTTCACCGCCCTGTCCGAATTAGCACCAATGAATAAGAATTAAATTAAGGAGAAGGCCTGTAATTATTCAGTGTTGTTAGATACTACGACTGCATTGGCTTTGTTGTTATTTGTGGTGTTGATTCTATGGACGAATAAACGAGTTGAGTTGTAGCTTAATAATTGTACAGAACGACTAAGCAAGTTGTTAGCATACTTTCTAATGTTAATATTTTCACAAAAACGTAGAAAATTCATATTAAGATCAGCCAAGATGAAAATTTTGTTTATTTGATGATTAGGAGTATTGGGTATTTCATTGCTGCAGTTACCGGTATCGAATTCGACAGGCTGTGCATGAAGGATGGCGATATCTTACATCTATAATGAATTGGCAATTGGTAATTCTTTTTTGCAGTGACAGTATTTCGATCCACAAGTTTTCGGACGTTGTTAAGGTTTTCATCCCATTATAGTCTCCGACTTGCATTTAAACGCAAGTCATTTCCGATGGTGAATGTCAAAGTTTCCCTGATATGCAATCCCACACCCTCGGCGCAAGTTTGACAAGTACGATGAAGAAAATTGTACCACGTAGGCTGCATCAATATTGGCAGAAATAGCATTTTCCTTCTTAGTACTTGGTTTAGTTTCCAACACCGCGTTAGCTGCAGTGTCAAAAATCTAAAATAAAAAGAAATGTGTTAAATTTTTCTTCATTTTTTGACCGGCATCTTACGCTGAAGAGCAAGAATAGCAAAATATTATTTCATTTTAGAAATTGAAGTTGATTCCGAGTCGGGTCAAACCAATAACTTTAAAATTGGTATTCACAGCTTCTCTGCTTGACGCTCAGCATTAAAGGGACAGTGAGGAGAACAAGCCGGCAAGTTTACTTGTTGTGCCGTTGGGAAAGACACTTAGCGGGATTCCCCCATCTTGGTGTGGTAGACAGGTGGCTGGCAACTCCTAAGCGAGCTCGTATAGCGCTTTGATCGCTTTCTCGTGATAGGAGGATAAATATGCTACTAAATAAATAAATATCGCATCCAAGAATTGCATCGATAATAATCGATACACAAGAAAATAACCACATCAATAATCGAATCGCATAAATGATGAAAAAAATCTGCGATTTTTGTAGGTCGTAGAATGCTTTCCATTGTTCCCAGCTTCATTTCTTTGTCATTTTGTGGCAGTGAAATTTAATTGACTTCATCACTAAAACGAGCATTCATTCTCACTAAATACTTTGTTTTAAAATCTGGCGGCGTCCCGCGGCTCTTGGCGAATAATATTTCACGCTTCTGATTTTTTGCCCGGTTAGTTCACTTCGACGGCGATTTTCATTTTACACCTGTGACATTGCTTTGATTTTAATAGGCCCTTTGCACTGTAGCTTACTGCGCAAGACCAACAGTCGGGATCGCCATTAATTGCAGACTGGGTGAGTCCGACGTCCGAACTCACCAACTCACCAATCACCTTTACGATGTGAAAGAACCGTAATGTAAAAGAACAGGTAGGCCTGCTGGCAATTATGCCACGATTAAAAACATTGACTAATTGCCTATTTACCAACCAGTCCTGCAAACGCCAAACGAAGGAGAGTGAACAGCAGAAATGTTCTTGGAGTCAAATTAGAAATTATACGGACCGTATTTGAGTGATTTTACAGGTTTGGATGGGATTAGGATTTTCAATTTTTTGCCGATTGGATTCAGACCTGATTCGGGTGGCTACTCGACTCGATGACCTCACGGTCCCTTTGTAGTCACCCTGTAGCTGTATTGTAATCGCGATAACAGCAACAAATAAATAAGGCTTGAGTCTTCGACTTTTTTCAGCTTTTTTGTTTATTTAGTTCCAGCTACTTTTTGTAGTAATTTTGCTTTGCTCCTGTAATAGCGCGATTTAAGGCGGTTCGATGTAATTTGTGATTGGCAAACGGTGCAACAGGGAGTTAAGAGCGATTTGATTATAAATATTGCAGCCAAAAAGCAGCAAAAAACACTTGAGCGGACGTTTCGGCTCACTTCTGGTGTCATTACCAAAATTGATGAACATTTGTACTACTAAATGTTGATGTTATTGAGCGAACTGACCGTATAATATTATGGTACCGGTAACTTAGTTGGTACAAACACAAATGAACTTACTGAAGTGAGCTGAAAGGTCCACCCAAGAGTTTTTAGCTGTTTTTTTGGCTGTTATATTTATAAATTAATAGACTTGTTGATTTGTAATTATAAGTTTCACCATTTTGATTGAATGCTGTAACAATAACAATTTGACGAACTATCTTTTGTTATTGCTAGTCCTTTATTAATAATAATTAACTTATTTCATTATGCCGGAATAAGATCACAAGTTTATTTACAACGTATGGGGGCAGTCCAAACGATTTGAATTCGTAGTGTAATGTTTCGAAGTGTGTAATACGGCTTGTAAGGCCCGATGATACTAATTTCTTCCAGTAGTTTTTGGTCTTGCTTATCGCTATTAATAATACAAAATAACGTCCCTTGAGAATGAGCGATAACTTTTATGGGGCGCCGTTTGGAAAAAAACTATTTGTTTTGTGAACCATGTTTTTTGAGCTTATTTAGACCATAGTTTGTCCGATATGTATATTGGAAATATCCTACTTATATATCGGACAAAATGTACTCTAAGTCGGACTAAAATACACGCGCAAAATAAGTCGGACAAAATCGTTTTTTTCCAAACGGCGCGTCACACGCTTTTTGGAAAAAAAAACGATTTTGTGACCCCTGTTTTTTGAGCTTATTTGGACTATAATTAGTCCGATATATACATCGGAAATATCCGACTTATATGTCGGACAAATTGTGCTCTAAGTCGGACCAAAAAACACACGCAAAACAAGTCGGATATTTCCGACTTATATATCGGACAAATTCGCCGTTTGGAAAAAAACTACACGTTTTGTGAACCATGTTTTTTGAGCTTGTTTAGACTCAAAAAGCATGGTTCACAAAACGTATAGTTTTTTCCAAATGGCGCCCCATACATATCGGACAAATTATGGTTTAAATAAGCTCAAAAAACATGGTTCACAAAACGTGTATTTTTTTTCCAAACGGCGAATTTGTCCGATATATAAGTCGGAAATATCCGACTTGTTTTGCGTGTGTTTTTTGGTCCGACTTAGAGCACAATTTGTCCGATATATAAGTCGGATATTTCCGATGTATATATCGGACTAATTATAGTCCAAATAAGCTCGAAAAACAGGGGTCACAAAATCGTTTTTTTTCCAAAAAGCGTGTGACGCGCCGTTTAGAAAAAAACGATTTTGTCCGACTTATTTTGTGCGAGTATTTTGGTCCGACTTAGAGTACATTTTGTCCGATATATAAGTAGGATATTTCCAATATACATATCGGACAAACTATGGTCTAAATAAGCTCAAAAAACATGGTTCACAAAACGAATAGTTTTTTTCCAAACGGCGCCCCATAAACTTTCGCTTCGCTTGTGTTTTGCTTTTCCCTGTAAAGTCAAAATTTTGCTGAAACCGTAAATTCTTGAAAGAAAGCTATTTTACGATGCATTTCAAACTCCCACGAGACCTTCGATCGTTGTAAACCGACTGATCGCTAAATTTGTAATCTTTTGCCGTATAGAAACTAGCCCAGAGGGATTTCAGAAGCCAGCGATTGAATCAGTGGTAATTGTTATATGAGTTCTAAATAACGAATTCGATAAGTTAGTGATTTCTTTTATTTAGTGATTTCTTTCTATCTCATTGCTATTATTGTGTTCATATTTTTAACTATTTTTGTATATTCTATTTGAAGAATAAGATATTATGTGTAACATAAGAGTGGGATATTAGCTGAGAAACGTGAGTTTTACTAAGTGAATTGCCATTTTCGAAGATCAAATGAATACGAAACACAACTTCTTCCTGCCAGGGACATTAGTTCAGTTCAGTTTATTTGACAGCGAAAAAGAGTGTAAAGTCATCAAGTCAGCTGACATGTAAACAAAACAACCACTTAGAAGGCAACACTTAAACGAAAAACATACAGACATACACATAAAAAAAAAATTCTACAACTGAGACATCATATGGCACACTATGAAAATACTGTCAAATCAATACTATCAAATTAGGTCCAGTACAACTATTGATCAGTGGCGTACGCAGGATTTTTCAATGGGGGGTTTCAGTGACGTCACATCGTGATGACGTACGGATACTACACTACAATTACAGTATTTTAGAGGTATTAAAGTGCATCGTATTGTAATGTTTCCAGCCTAAACTGCAGTTAACCATGATTAAGCTATATAATGCCATAACTAAGGAAACAGCAAAGATATTTCATTCACACTTTTGCTTAATGCTTTGCGTTTCATTTAAGGAGAGAAAAGGTTTCACAGAAACTCAAGCTGTCAGGCCGTGGTTAAAAATTTTCTGAAAAAATTTTAGTTGAAATCATTTTTGGGCCATAGGAAGGTTAATTGACTAAAGTATAGGCTGGCTAGCTGTCGCAACGTCACAAACAGGGTGCACCCAGGGAGTAAAACTAGCAATTTCTTTTCTCCAAAAAAACTTTTTTCAAGAACCAACATTAATATTAACAACGCATATAGGCTAAACCTTGTTATGAACAGTCAATATACGGTACACTCTCGCTTGAAATTTGAAAAGTGAAGATATTGGAGCATGAGAAAAAAACTGCCTTCCCTACCAAAACGTTTTTAAACTAAAATAAATTATGCGCGAGAGGAATACCCAATCATCCGATTGAAGTCAAAAACAGCGTCGATTTTATCTAAGCATTTTTTTGCCTAATCACAGCGTCGATATCAGATGCTTTCAAACACATAATCGGGGTGTCTCCAAGAACTCTAGCTCCTGAGATAGTCAGCTTACGGCGCGAAAAAACAATGTTATCTCTCCCCTCGTTCCGCCCCTAGGCCTCTTTAAATCTTTCGTTGGTCTATGGTCGTTTTTGGCAGTATTTTTATCTTACTTTTGGCACTTAGAGCAGCATCAATTTAGTTTTTTATATTTTAATAAAGTTTCTCAAAATAACGGGTGATTATAGCGTAGTGTTAAAAGATTTCGCTATCGATGCGGAAGGTTTGGGACTCAATTTTCAGACCGGTCAAATCAGACACAGTGTAGCCAACGGCGCGCAACCACTGCGACGTTTCTTTAAAGCTGCGTTGCCCAGGCGCTAAGCCGCGGGGTCGGGCCCCGCCACTCGCTACCACGTTTCGATACAACAACGAAGTTAATGAAACGAGTATAATCAAGATTTAATTTGATTAAAAAAAAAAGAAATTGTGTGCAGCCATAGTTACCACAGATACACCGCATTTAAGGAAACTCCTACTTCTTAATTGTTTCACAGCAACATCAATGACAAAAATGCACTTCAAGCAAAACACAACAGAAAAGTTGGACTACCGGGTACCGGTATTGTAGCATTGCTAAACTTGATACGACGTTGACGTAAATTAGTAGCTAACTGAGGAATAAAATATTGTTGATTTTGGGAAGAGTTTCTAGTTGATCGGGAGTAAATTGATGATACCAAAGAAAAGATATTGTCAAAAATTTTCGGTAATTTTTTGAGATGGTCAATCAATCAATTTTCTGGACCCGCTTATCCTT
The DNA here is from genome assembly GCA_964006365.1 of Trididemnum miniatum. Taxonomy (NCBI): domain Eukaryota; kingdom Metazoa; phylum Chordata; class Ascidiacea; order Aplousobranchia; family Didemnidae; genus Trididemnum; species Trididemnum miniatum. The sequence continues at coordinate 17,717,869 of OZ023251.1, read as the reverse complement.
GGGGGGTCGCGGGGGCAGCAGCTCGAGTTGGAGCCTCCAAGCATCTCGATCCTCTGCAACAAAGGATAGATGCTCTCCTGGGATGCCAAGGCGAGACCAACTAAGATCTTCTACGTAATCTCGCCATCGAGTTCTGGAACGGCCTCTAGGCCTTCGACCAATCGGTGTTGAACAGAGCAGTTTTTTGGCTGTTCTTTCCTGGGACATTCGTGTCACATGTCCATACCAACGCAGTTGCGATCTTTCTAGTCGGAGAAGCAGCGCTTCGATGTTTAGAGATTCACGAATATCTGCACTTTTAACCTTGTCCAACAAGGTCAAACCACTAATTCTTCGCAAGAATCCCATTTCGGCTGCTTGAACTCGAGACCTCATTTTCTCATTCATGATCCAACACTCATGGCCATAAGTCAGAATAGGAACATAGACCGATTTGAAAATGGATAGCTTTGCCTTGGTGTAAAGCTCCCGTTTCAGTACCACAGATCGGTGGAGCTGGCGCATTGCTGCACTTGCTTTTCCGATGCGGATACCCAATTCGCTATTTTGTCTGCCGACACTTATGAATGAGACGCCGAGGTACTTGAATTTCTCTGACTGTTTTAATGGTACTCCATCAATTTGGAGAGAGCACTGCTGTGGTTGTCTGGACAGGCACATGGTTTCTGTTTTTGTTGAACTGATTTTCATTCCGGCAACAAAGCATGCATCCGAAAACCTGTCAAGAGCTTGCTGGAGACCATTTTGGGTAGAGTCGAGTAGCACAAGATCATCTGCAAATAACAAACGTTGTACGGTGCATTCACCGATCTTTACTCCGCCACAAGACTCACTTTTCTTAACTATTCCATCCATTTAAATAAGGAACAGAATAAAATTTAGACTATTTAGTTTAAAACTTACTAAGACAAGTAAAACTAGTTTATCCAAAGACAAAACATTAAGTTGCGCATAGAGAGGAGAAGCATGATCTCGCCAAACCACATTTTACAGTTGCGCGTAGAGAGGAGAAGCATGATCTCGCCAAGCCAAATTTTACAGAAAAATGAAAGTTTCAAAAATTGGTAGCTGCTCGTTAGCTTCAAAAAGGGATTTCAAAGTTTCAAAAAGGGATTTCAAAAATTGGTAGCGGCTCGTTAGCGGCCCAATGAGAAACAAAGGATAGAACTGGGCCGTTAGGCGACCACTATAAAGACCGATTAACAGCTCATTAGCAGGTCTCTTAGCGGCCTATGCCATCTCTAGCCATAACCCTTCCAAATAATGAAATATAAAAATCCGATCCTATTCAATTCAAATCCGTAAACTTGAAATTACGCCATGGTTTACGCATGACTGCTTTTGGGTTTAAGTCTGTTTTAACTTGCGCGAAAACAAACTCAGGGAAAGTTAGTTCGTTAGTTACCGGTAGTTGCATATTTATCCTCCTATCACGAGAAAGCGATCAAAGCGCTATAACGAGCTCGCTTAGGAGTTGCCAGCCATCTGTCTACCACACCAAGATGGGGGAATCCCGCTAAGTGCCTTTTCCCAACGACACAACTAGTAAACTTGCCGGCTTGTTTATTTATTTATTTAGTTGCATATTCATCCTCCTATCACGAGAAAGCGATCAATGCGCTATACGAGCTCGCTTAGGAGTTCACCATAATAACAACAAAACAGCTTATTATCACAGAAGATTCAAGGCAAGCAATACTTCTCACAGACGATTACACGGCCCAATATTCTTTGTAAACTAACAAAAAAAAATGTCAAGAAAACTTTAAACAAAAAGTCATTGGTAGGCTGAGTTGGTCTAGACCAGGGATGTCGGCATTGCAGCCCACTATCCTCAGTTAAAACAATTTTTTAGCAAGTTTATCAAGTATTGAGCTCGAGAGTGTTCATGAAATTTAATCAAAACACTTTATATTTAATAAATAATAAATTAATTAAAATAAACATTGTATAGTCATTGTGATACCATGCATTTTTGAAAATCTATCTGGTTCATAACTTTCTCATGAAAAGAGCTAGCTCAAATCTGGAAGCACTTCCCATGTCGGTAACCAAATTTCCTGCAACTGTAATCCCTGCACTTTTTTTGATTTGAAGCTTTGTTTGGGCCTGGACTACTGAATAGGCCTTATCTTTTAATAGCTGTTGTAAACCAGACTAGAATAGCATCTTCTATAGAGAACAAGTTTGTAGAAATCCTAATTTTATGTCATATGACACGTTACTCTCTTGAAAAATTTTTTGATTTGACACACCGTTTGCCCGTAAGAAATATATTAATTTTTTAGACATGGCTAGCGGTTGTTGTCTTTGAGTGAAGGCCATATTGTTAAAAGTTAAAACTAAATTAACATTATTGGATTAATTATTACATTGATTAATTATATTGATAGTTCTTTAAATTTTCTGTGTTGTTAAAAAAGATGTGTTTTTAGCAAAATGCGGCTCAGTATGCTACAAGGCTATCGATGGTAAATTTTTTTTTTCTTAGAACTATAGTCTAATATAAAATATTGGAATTCTGGTCACTTTGCGGCCCAGTTAAATATTTAATTTTGCAATGGGTCCCTTATAAATTAAAAGGTTAGACATCCTTGGTCTTGAGTAGATTACCATCGAATGCATGTGCTTAGTGGTTGAAATAGACCAGTTTTCATATACCGGTTATGCTGCTCACAAAAAAAGCAAAAGCTTGCAATTCTGCGGGCCTGAACAACAAAGCAAAATGGTCGAAACAAAATGTGGCCAAATGTTTTTGCAAAGTGCGAAATCACGCACAATGTTTTACTTTGAATACATCGGGTAAGTACCATTGTTGCTTCCGTATCAAAGACCTGAAGGCTGTTTTAAATCCAAAATTTTTTCATGTCTCGATCGAGATTTTTTTAATGCTGATTCGGTCTTTCATTCCCGGCATGATCGTGCTATGCTCATTGTTTTCATAAAACTACAACTTTTTGGATGGTGTCTTTTAGTAGCAATTTTCCTTTTCGTAGTGGAGGCAGAGAACAAAATCCATTATTTCTTTCTTGTTGTTTGGCATCTCTCACCAACCTCTCACTAACATCAAAAAAGTCTTCTACTTTTTTTCTTGACCAGTGGTTGGGAGCCATTGTTAGCACTTGAACTTTTTGTGCTCTTGTGGAATTTGGACTATGGATTTTTTCCTTTATTTTAGAAATCATGTTTTCAAAAGCAATTTGGTTTTCATCTTTCACAGTATTTTTCTCTTCATCCTCTTGTATATCGTCCACCTGAAGAACCTTGACAAGCTTTGTCCTAACGTTGAGATTACTTTTTTCCAACTTTGTTTTCCAACTACGTTGAGATTAATTTTTTCCAACTGCGTTGAGATTAATTTTTTCCAACTATGGTTGAGATTAATTTAATTTACTAACATTGAGATTAATTTTTTCCAACTACGGTGGTGGTTGATGTGGAGGAACGCAAACTGAAGAAGTCAGTAAAGAAGAGTAAAAGGATGAGATGGAGGGTATGGAAGCTGCAGGAAAAAGAGATTAAAGAGGAATTTGAACGAAGAGTAGTAGAATTAGTGGACGCTGAAGCAGTGGATTTGTGGGAGTCCTACAAGAATGGTGTTTTAAAGGCTTGTGAAGATTTGTGTGGAAAGACGAAAAGGAGAAGAGATCAGGGAAACACATGGTGGTGGAATGAGCAAGTAAAAGAAGCGATAGATCGTAAAAAGAAAGCATTTAAAACATGGTGCAAGAATCAATCAGCGGAAAATAAAAGTAATTATAGAAAAGCAAGAAATTGGACAAAGATAGTGATTGCAAAAGCCATGAAGCAGGCGGCTGAAGAGGAGATGAAAGTGCTATATAACAAATCAAACGATGTTTTTAAGTTGGTGAAGTTCATGAGAAGGGATGGAAAGGACATAAATGGTGGAGGTTGCTTGAAGGATAAAGATGGGAGACTTGTGGTTAGTGGAAAAGATCGTGGAAAATTATGGAAGGATCGTATGGAAAAGATCATGAATGTGGAAAACGAATGGGATCAGATGGCAGAAGCAGATATGGTTGAAGGACCACTTGACGAAGTCACTTACGAGGAGGTGATTAAGGCTATGAATAAGATGAAATTGGGAAAAGCAGCTGGTCCCTCTGAAGTAAATATGGATATGATAATGGCGAGCGGAAAGTTTGATGTTGGAGTACTAAAGAAGCTGTGTCAGAGAGTTCTGGATGGAAAAGATATGCCTGAGGAATGGAAAACAAGTGTTGTTGTTCCAATCTTTAAAGGAAAGGGAGATGTGATGGATTGTGGAGCATATAGAGGAGTAAAGCTGTTGGAGCATGCAATGAAGATAGTCGAGAGAGTGCTAGAGAAGAGAATTAGTGAAGGTTGATGACATGCAATTTGGCTTTATGCCTGGGAAGAGCACGACTGATGCTTTGTTTATTTTGAGAAGGATGCAAGAGGAGTTTCGTGGAAAAGAGAAAAAGCTGTACATGTGTTTTGTGGACTTGGAAAAAGCGTTTGATAGGGTTCCCAGAAAAGTGATGTAATGGGCATTAAGAAAGAAAAGCTTGCCAGAAGTGTTGGTGAAAGCAGTAATGAGCTTGTATGAGGGCTCAAGGACGAAAGTCAGAGTTGGATCGGGTTTTTCGGAGGAATTTGGGGTAAGGGTTGGTGTGCATCAAGGGTCTGTGCTATCACCATTGATATTTGCTATTGTGGTTGATGCAGTGTCAGAACATGCAAGAGAGGGACTATTGAATGAAATTTTGTACGCGGATGATCTTGTGCTGATGAGCGAAAATTTGGAGGATCTAAGGGAGAGGTTCCAAAGGTGGAGAGATGCATTGGAAAGCAAGGGATTGAGAATAAGTATTAGAAAGACTAAGATGATGGTGAGTGGTGCAAAAGGGGAGGTTGTGCGTAGCAGCGTGGATCCGTGTGGAATATGTGGGAAAAGAGTTATGTCTAACGCGGTGTGGTGCACGCTCTGTAAGAAGTGGATTCATGCGAGATGCACCAAAATGAAAAAAGTGTGTCGCAGTTTTGCACAACAGTTTGTATGTAGAAAATGTGAAGATATTGGAGACGGAAAGGAAGAACCAGTGGAGGTGTTGTGTGATGAAGTGGAGACTGTGAAGGAGGCTGAATGCTAGTGGTGGGTGTGAAACTGCAGTGACTGCAAGAGTAAGGATTGGATGGATGAAATTTAGAGAATGCGGAGAGTTGTTACATGGGGGAAGGTTTTCTTTGAAAATGAAAGGGATGGTGTATCGTAGTTGCGTAAGATCAGCAATGTTACATGGAAGTGAGACATGGTGTTTGAGGGAAAATGAGATGGTAATTTTGAGAAAAACTGAAAGAGCTATGTTGAGATCAATGTGTGGAGTAAAACTAGTGGATAGAAAGAATACTGAGGAGCTGATGAAAATGCTGGGTCTGAAGGAAACTTTAGATAAAATGGCTAAAGCGAATGGAGTAAGATGGTATGGACATGTGGTTAGGAGGGATGATGAGAGCATTTTGAAGAAGGCAATAATGTTTGAAGTGAATGGACCACGAAAGCGAGGACGGCCGAAGCAAACATGGAAGAAACAAGTTGAAGAGAATATAAAGAAGATTGGGTTGAGGGTGGAGGAAGCTACAGATCGCGCGAGATGGAGAGAGGGAGTGGGAGCGATTGCTGAAGGAATGAGGTGCATCCGACCACCTTCGGACACGAGGAAAAACCGGATTAAAACTGGATGATGATGAACTTTCATTTCCCATATTCTGTTTTCCTACCAGAAGCAACAGCATGGAATTTGATGGGAAATTCACCTAACACTTGTAAATTTTCATTAAGAGATGATATTGAAGAATCGGCATCGATGTATGAGTGGATTTCCTCCAATTCACTTCCACTCGATGATTGAGGATCCTTTATAAGCATATTTTCCGCTTTTTTTCTGCAGTTGCAGCAGAGTTTTCTTCCTGGAACAATCTTTAAAGTACTCTTGCTGCTTTTAACTTGCTTATACCAGTTAAATGAAATTACACGAAGAGACAAGTTGCGAATGGGCTTTTTGTGAACTTGAAATATGTTGCTGCAAGTTTTGTAAGAGCCAGAGTAATTATCCAAAAAATTGGGTTTGTGAAATGTGCAAATTGTGGTCAAACTGACTTCCATACCAGTGTTGCATTCTGCTTCAACTCTTAATTTTACTATTTCTTGTTCATCATCGTTTAAGCTTTTCAACAAATGCAGTGCTTGTTTTTGGGAAGGATAAGTCTTTTTGTGACAACTAGCTTGCAGAGCACAACCTACTCTACAATTATCCATTGAAATCTTAAGCTAATGCACCCTGTTTTATGAAAAAATATTGCAAAATCTCACGTAAGAGTCTAGCATTGTTGAGTAATTTTACCAAGCGTTATCATTAATAACCCACAAATTTTATTGCATATTTGGAAAGCCATTGTCAAGACCTTTCCAATGATGCCTTACACTTGATAATACCACCTGGTCACAACAAGATATTTCCAATCAAAAAATTCTTTACGTTTGAGTGATTTTCAGGGTTGCTTACAGAAATTATGAGGTCAAAGGTCATGTTGTGCATCCTTCAAGGTCAAACAACTTTCAACATGTGAAGTAAGATGCATATGACCAACTGTGAAGATTTCACTCTCAGCAACATTGATTTGGACTAAATATGATGATCTAAAATGTAGTATACAAATTTTGGCCATTTGTTCCGCATGAGCGATCACAAAATTTGGCAATTTTTGAATGGTCATAACTTTGGTTGACCGATTTTGATAAAAATTTAGTTTTTTAGAATCAGGAAAAAAAGTTCTATAAACCTACCAAAATCAAAATCCAAGATGGTGTATCAAAATCCAAGATGGTGGGTTACATGTCCTGGATCAGTTGATGTGGAATGACTCTTAATCCATTAGTATGGACATAATCTGTCTAACCGAAACTCGACTTAAAGGCAAACCATTAACCCTTTGCGGTCCAATTAATTTTTCCCTAATCGGCTCACCAGGTCCAATTTTTTTTTGCAGTTTTTGGTAGATTTTTATGTGTAAAAAAGGATTCTGATAGTTTTGGTTGCAAATTTCCAGAAACACCTGAAAATTTAAAAAATTTTATTTTTGTGAGTCAAAAGTCATCCCACGGATGATCAAAATAATTTGTTTTTCTTAAAGCTTAAAAGAAAATTTATTTACAGCACAAAAGCAGTATCAAACAAAGCATTATCAAGTTGCTATAATGCACTCAAAAATTTTGAAAAAATATGTTTGTGAAGGCTGAAATAATCCTTAGTCCTAAATCATCCCAAGGATGAGTTTTGAGCATACAAAGAAAACCATGCAAATTTGGATACAACAATGCAAGTTTGGCTAGCACACAATAATGCAAATAAGGCAGTGTTCAATTGTTCATGCTAACAAGTAACCAAAATACTGAGAGGCAGTCTACAAAGCAAAATTCTACCACACATTTCACTTGTAGTCTTTCAGAGTTTGATATTTCTTAAAGCATTTCCCTGGATGAAGACCTGGCTTCCTTTGGCAGGTCTCGCAATAAAAAACCGTGGTTTTTCTGACAGCACGAGTGTTGCAAACCATGCAGTTTTTGTTGTGGCCATGGGCTGCTTTGGCTATGAAATGACTTTTGCCATTCAGTCGCTCTTCTGCATCAGCTCCACTAGGTCGACCTAGTCGACTTGATTTATTTCGAATGTTGCAAAAATCAGAATCACTGGGATCCCAAGTTCTCCAATCAGAGCTGTTAGTGGAGGTGGAATCATATTCATCACTATCATCACTTAGTTCAATATCAGTATCCTCCAATTCACTCAGATCACCCTCATCAATTGACATATCAGATAAATCATCCATAACACCACCCACTTCATCAGCAGTGTACCTTCTTGCCATTGCAGATGAAACAATGTCTGATAAATGCAATTATCCTATCAACAATTTTGGTATATCAGTATCTGAAACGTACAAATGCAACAATAATGACAGTGTGTATTTTTTTTTTTATGAAGTTAGGTGCCGGCTAAATCAGTAGACTAAACCTTCTACCTTTGTGATAGGCTAACTTTGGAAACAAAGGTTGTAGTATTTTTTTATTTTTTTTAGGAAACCCACACTCAGTTGGCCTAGCACTGGTGTTCTTGTTGATCTGCTAACATCTGCCTATTGCTGCTCACGGTAAGATGTGGTAATGCAGCACCTCTTTCACTTTCTGCCATGAGCAGATTAGCATGTCAACATATGGTAGTGAACATATAGCCTATTTGCCAGCCCTACCCCATTTACTGGCTGTACTTATGGTGCTGGTAGGCCTACTACACACCAGTAAGTATGTTCTTGCCTTATTTTCTAAAGTAGGCTAGGTTACAAAACTGGTCCTAAACTCAGATATTTGTCTAGATCAAACAAAGGCCTCAAGTACTAAGCAATGTTTCTAGCTTAGGCCTACTGCTTCTGGTACAGCAACCCATTTACCACACAAGAGTTCGCATTCATCTTTCAAAATTCTACTTACTAATAGCTATGTCTCTGACTCCCCTCCCCCCTTCTCTCCTTGCCTATTTCACACTTTTTTTTTTCCAACCACAACTCATTTGCACAATCTGCTTCTGACGAAAGAACTTTACTCCCTGAATCATATTTCGTAAACAAACAGATTTTAGCATCCATTCCTGACCATTGTGAAGCTGCATAGGTTTGTTTTTATTTTGCATCATTATAAGCCATGCAAAAATATAAACTGTAGGCTATATTGAAAGCAAGCTATTGTCATATAGCTAAAATAGCTCAACCTACTGTTATTTGCAGCAATAGGATCAGTAATAAACATATTTCACCACTTCATCACACATACAAAGCATTTGGACTTAGCACAGCCGAAAAATGCCAGTATCATCCCAGGAATGATTAAGGACCATTTTACATAAAATTATTTTTCATTCCAGAGATGCACTTGGACCGCAAGGGGTTAATTAATATCGATCTACCCCTTTACAAGTTTATTCACGTTGATAGTACAACTGCAGCTGGTGGTGTGGCGATGTACGTTTCAAACAAGCTTCAATTCGAGGTTTGTCCCAATCAACATTTATTAAATTCGGCCAAATGCTTGTGGCTTGAATTCTTTGAAAACAACACTAAATCGAAATTTATAGTTGGCGTGGTTTATCGTCATCCTGACCAAACCAAAGTTGATGACTTTTTAGCTAGTTTTTCTATCTGCCTCTCAAATCTCTCCAACTCAAAAAAAGTTTATTATATGTTAGATGACTTTAATATTAACATTTTGCAAGATAACCGGTCAAACTCTACCAGTGAATACATCAGCCTTATTGTTAGTCATGGCGCCATTCCAGTAATAACCGTTCCGACAAGAGTAACTTCAAATTCGTCCACCCTAATTGATCACATCATTACTAATAACTCCGATCTTGATCTAAATCCCGCGGTGATTGAAACAGATATAACAGACTATTTCCCTGTCTTTTGTATAATTACTAAACCCTGACCACATCAAATCTACGCATCGAAAAAAATGTGCCACATTCCGTTAACTGCATTCCCATGTTATTCGCAGATGATACATGCTTTGTTTTTTCGGCTCCTACCCCAACCCAATTAAGTGCAATCATGAACAAAGACCTTGACAATATTTCAAAGTGGCTCAATTCAAACAAACTTACTGTAAACCCCTCCAAATCTAATGCTCTAATTATTCCTCCCAAACTTAGTAAACCCCCAGCCACAATTGATCTCTCATTGAACAACTCATCTATTCTCATAAGTAATAGTGCCAAGTATTTGGGCGTGACTATAGACAGCCTTCTAAAGTTTAACAAACATATCTCCTCCATTGAACATATAATTTCTAGAGCAGTAGGAATTATCTCCTAACTGCGCTATTTCTTATCCACTAATGCGCTTTTAAATGTTTACAACGCTTTTATCCACCCTCACCTTTTATATGGCCTGCTGATTTGGGGTTCCTCTTTCTCTTCACACTTAAAAAAGCTAACCATTCTTCATAACAAAGCAATTAAACTTATTGGTGGTGGCTTACCAAGAGACAGGGCTACACCCTTTTATTTTAAGCTAAATGTACTTAAACTCTTCGACTTATTCAAATTTGAAAAAGGGAAATTTGTCCATGCGCACTTTAATAATAAATTACCGTTCACTCTATCCAGCTATTTTTCCCTAACCAGCGAGGTGTCTCAAAAAAACGCAAGATCCATGCTATCCCGAACCAACTGTTGATATATTCCTCGCTTCTGGACAAACCGTTTACAAAAATGCATAAGGTATCAAGGAGTGAAACTCTGGAATGATATACTTGCAGAAATCCAAGTCACCTTGCCTATTTTATTCAAAAAACGATACAAAAAACACTTGATTGAATTTTACGTTTAAGACGACCAATAAGATTATGGTGTACTGTTAGATTGATTTTGATTATTAATTTATCATCCAGCTCTGGTTGATCAAGAATCCATTTAAAACTTTTCAAATAATGACTATAGGGTGGCAGCTGACTAGATGATCGGAAGGTCCACTCGCCGTCTCCCTGCGGTCTTATATTTTTTCTTTTTGTCTTCATATTTCTTATGTTTGTGTTTTGATGTTACCTCAAATAAATATCGATTGATTGATTAATTGCAGTACTGATCATCATGCAAAATTTAACAACACTTGCAGTACTTTGTCACTCCATCTTCCAAAGGCGTGAATTGAAAAAAAGCTGTGTGAGTGGAGGTTTTATGAATGTAAATGTTTCAATCAACAAGCCAGGTCTTGGCTTTTCTGAGAAGTTTGTGTTTAGACTAATCTTCGTAACATAAGTTCGTAACATAGAGAGCAATGTTTGAGTGCTGTCACCTGTTGTGTTCTATGTGGTGAATCTTCCGTATCGGCATTGTTGCAAACATTTTTCGGATGTTAGCATTCAAATTCTTTGTCACATTTTTATGTGACACTGGCTATGTGGCAAATATTTCACATCTGCACTGTCACAAACATTAATCTGACGTTTAAGCTCAAATTCGCCGTCACACGCTTGTCTCACCGGTTGTGTAACAAATCCTCTATGTGGTGAATCCTCCAGCAACTGCCTATGGCATGGTGATAGTGAACTAGTGAGTAATTAAGTTTTGCAAAAATTCATTCATTTGCTTTCGAAGACCAGTTCCCAATTTCACACCTAATGAGACAGATGCAATGTTTTTTAAGTATGTAGTATAGAGTAAACAGATGATGTGTCTTATGCAATGTACAAGTGTCAGACTGTGCAATAAATATATTTGAAACACTGTTGATGCCACCCATGGTGCACCACAAAATCGAACTAAGTTGCGAATATTTTGGTATGCCTGCTTTGCAGTAAATAGGGTTAACGGCTTTACTGGTATGCCTGCTTTGCAGTAAATAGGGTTAACGGCTTTACTAGCCATCTATGGCCTATGAGAGTCTACAACTTTTCATGTTGGTATGCCTGCTTTGCAGTAAATAGGGTTAACGGCTTTACTGGCCATCTATGGCCTATGAGAGTCTACAACTTTTCATTGCTTTGACTGATTGCTTGGTGACTACTTCAGTATTGTTAATTCCATCTGTGCATGTTTTTTGCAAACTTAAAATTGCACATGGTTGTTACTGGTGGTTTAGTGTAAACAGAAAACATATGCAATCGACGTAAAAAAATTACATGCCAATCTTTGATCAAGGCATTGCAACATTACCATGCAACCACACTGTAAAGCATGATTAGCTCAGACTGATCCATGGTTACCAATTTTGCATAGGTGTAAATGCGAAACATTGCCATTACTTGGGCCTGTTTACATTCACTACTATCCACTACCGTATATATTGAGTGAGTTTTTTTTATTTCTGGTTCCAGTACAGCAAATAAAAAAAAAATCCTGAAAATGTATTGCAGCTGGTAGGCACAAGCTTAAACAGCTTCCTGCATTTCTTACTGCAGTAGCTTAATAGCAACGATTATGCCTGAGAAGTGCCCATTTAAGGTAGTTCAAAGCATGTTTGCAAGATAAGGCACCATTGTGATGGAGTTTTATTAAAGATGCAATGTAAGTTCCATGATGTATTGCTCATTGTGCTGCCACTAAAAGCTTTAGTATAATGGTTTGGTTTTTTGTTGCTTTGATTTATTATGCAATGTTACTTGTCGCTAAAAGAAGAGAGTGGCATTTTTAGGTAAAAATCACGTTGAGAGTTATTGCAGAAAGAAAGTAATTTTTTATGAGTGTATGAGGCATTGTTGTACAAATGTGAAGTATTGTTTGTGTAAAACTGCAAATCGTGTTATCTTATTACAGGGGTCGGCAACTCCTGGCACGCATGCCAATCATGGCATGTGAGATGGGCACGGGGAGGCATGAAAATTTTCCAAAATCATTTTATTAATTAAAATAATAAAGATATTACATTCAGTTTGTTTTGTTGCTTAGTCGTGATCATTTTTTCAATACTATTATTACGTCTTTATTGTGTACATTTGCGTTTTATTCAGTCAGTGACCCTGAAGTTAACCGCGATGTCTGCAACCAAGAAGTCATCAGATGCGAGACAATTTGAACAGTCGTGAACAGCAGATATTTGTTGGTTTGTCTGTCGTAATGACATAGCAGTTTATACACTGGTACAGTGAATTCTGCTGTGAAAATGTCGCATGCCATACCTCAAGTATTAAGTTTACGTGATTGTGAAACTAAACACGAAAATTATTTAGAAGATGATTCAAAGAAAAATTAAGCTTTTAAAAAAACAGTTTCTTGTTACGAAAAACAGAATAGCATTTTATAAAAATTCGCAGTAGAAATCAAAGTACAGAAAGTAGCTACAAAGCTTCAGAATGCATTGGCGTAGCCATGCGCAGGAAGTCTTTTGCACCGTTATATAATGCAATTTTTTATTGGCATGCAAACATATATTTTGACATAAAATTTTGCAAATTGGCACACTCAAAATAAAACGTTGCTGACTCCTGTCCTATGAGATTTGTATTAAGCAACATGGCTCATATTCTAGTTAGATATTATATACCACGGGTGGCTCATCTGAAAAGTTTTTTTCAATTATGGTACAGGTAGCCTATTGTTTATTATTCATCATTACTATGCTTGAAGATTTGTTATGGATTGAATTTTGTTCATTCATTAAAAATGCTCATTTTTCAATGCTTAAGCCTGATCTACACAGCTTATTTCAAGTGCATAGGCTTGTTAACACAGACTTTCCGGCATCGGCCTTTATTTTTGATCTTTGTCAGAGCAACTGCTGTAACGCCTGAAATGATAAAAAGAAAAAGATATAGCTGCTTAAGTGCTTGAAATGTTTGTAGTGTAGACTGAGCTTTAAAACACACTTCTGGATGTTTTCCGTGGCAATAATAATGCTTAGATTTTGAGCTGTGCATTCATGTGTTGTGGTAAAGCATCTTTGTGGTTTTGTTTAGATTGGTAAAAAACAAGAAATTTTGTTTTGAGTCGATATAAACGTGCTTTGGTTATTCTTCATAGGTTTGTTTTTTCTGGGAAAACACACCCCATTCTAATGTCTAATCAAAATGACAAAACAAGGTGCATGGTGAATAGCATCTTGTTCGGCAAAAACACAACCCCTTTTATTGGAATATTGCTTGATGCTTTGTCTGATGCCGGATGTCCAGTGAAGCCAGAAATTCATATTGCAATTGAAGATTGTAGTGCTTGTTTGAACATTACTGGTGCTTTTGACTCCTTTAACAATCAAATTGTTTTATGCCAGAATAGGTTAAATGAACTGTCATCTTCAAAAAGCAAGTTGTCAAATATCCAGGTTACTCTTAGTCATGAACTAATTCATGCTTATGATCATTGTCGAGCTCGTGTTGATTTTTATAACAACCCTGCTCATGTGATGTGCAGTGAAATCCGAGCTGCATCTTTAAGTGGGCAGTGCATGTTTAGTGAAAATGCTTTTGCATCGACTTTGTCTGGTTTTAAATCCTATCATCAGTCCTGCGTTAAAAAAGCAGCACTTTCTTCGTTTAAGGCATTGCATCCTGATTGGGACAAAAAAAAGTCCGAGACTTTGTTAGAAAAACTTTTTATGTCGTGTTATGAGGATGTTTCGCCTTTTGATGAGATTCCATTTTCCAAGAAACATGCAGAGCGTACATATAAATATCAGGAACATTATAGAAATTTATGAAAATAATTATTACTAGGCCTATGTTTTTCATTTATTGTCACTTCTGTAGTATTTATTGGCTAGCATGTTCAATATTGTGCTGTTTCTTTGATGGTGTAATGGTGAAAATGTGCATTGAACGATCATAATAGATTATGTTGATGTCATGTATGCCAGAGGTGAGCAAACTGCAGCCCGCAGAAGCCTTGAGCCAAAGAAATTGCAAAAGATATGAAATTTAATAAAAATCTTATTTCCGGATTTTTGCCACCATAAGACTCATCAGGGTTATTCGGTGCAGTATCATAAAACTGCTGCTAAAGCATTTTTTATTGTATAAGACGCATGACATAATAAGGCACAATGCGTAAGACAAAATCTTAATTTTTTTGAATCAAAAAGAAAGGGTAAAATTAACAAACGACTAGAAAAACATGAAAACAAAACATTATTTAAACAAATAAACAATTCCTGTATTCAAAATGCTAAAACAAAATCAATCGGCTGTTTGCAACATTAAAGATGGTTTGCAGTTTTCTTATGAACCATAATTCTATCCACACATAAGACGCACTGGATGGTCATGCACATTTTTTGTATTTAGTTACATTCTGATTCTCCTATCACAAGAAAGCGTTCAATGCATTTTGTGAGCTCGCTTAGGAGTTGCCAGCCACCTGTCTACCACACCTAGATGGGGGAATCCTGCTGAGTGTCTTTCCCAATGGCACAACAGGTAAACTTGCCGACTTGTTCTCCACACTGTCCCTTTAATGCTGAGCGTCCAGCTGGAAAGCTGTGAATACCAATGTTAAAGTCGTTGGTTTGACATGACTTGGAATCAAACGCAAGTCTTCAGCTCTCGACGTGGACACTCTTACCACTCAATCATCTGAGCTGTTGTGATGTTCGTTTTTTGAGAAATTTTTTGGCTTGGGGTGGAATGCACCAATGCTGGTTAACCCGCGGTTAGCTACCAGTTAACTTGATTTTTGTATGCACCAATGCTAACCGTTGGTTGGAATTGATAGAATTTAACCAAAAAGTTACCTCATGTTGATAGCTGAGTTAACTCCTGAATTAGTTGCGCTGAGTATGAAAAAGTGAGTTGTTTTCTAGGTTAGAATTGTAATTCTGTTTTGTAATTAGGTTTACTTCTAATTGGGTTCAGGTGTAATTCTATTTTAAAACAAAAATAATTGAAAAGACATTGACTTAAAACTGACGGTTTGGTAGGTTGGTAATCAATTGTTAGTAATGTCGGTTTGGTAAGTTGTAACTCCTGATTTAAAAAGATTGTATTAAAGTTCATTTTTCTTATTGATAAAATTCGAAAATTAATTGAACTTGCATTTTCAACTGACTAAAACTAGTTTGATTATTGGTTTATAATTGTTGATTTTTAATTTTTTTTACCAAATTTAAAATACAAGTTAACGAGAATGTATGGCCTACCGATGCATTCATTAAAAAATGTTGCCCTCTGCTAGCTTCTGCTCTCACAATGCATGCAGCCTGCAAGTTTTAACGGTTTTCCACCCTTGAGCTATATTATACTGGTTTGTAAAATATGTTAAGGTGCAACTAGCAACTTTGCAGTTAGTTTTGGTGGGAAGACCAAGTAGTTTTAGTTAATCAATGTAGGTTTTCAACAAATTGTTGCTGCATAATAAATGCTGTGGCGTGCACTCATTGAACAAGAGCAAATTTGGTATTGGGTTTCAAAGTAATTACTTCTGTGACAGTACTATGTTTAATATACCTAGTCGAGTTAATACAGACACCAGCTAGTAGGCTACACAGATCAGAAAGGTTGCCAAAACTAGAATTGTGCAAAAACCTTCATCAAGGATCTATCACCCATGTGCCACTCATGTAATCGATTGCGATTACTCCAAATCATTTAATTACACTTATGATTACTAAACCTTTTATTGTGATTGATTACAATTACCTATATTTATTAATTGTTACTACAAGTTTGAAATACGTTTAGTCAGCTAGCGGAATTGTTTGTTGATTTTTGCTGTTTTACTTCTTGGCAAAAGTAATGTCATGCTGCTGGAAAATGGCTTTAAAAATCAAAAATGCCTGAACGCTCCAAAACAGCACTTCTATGCACAAAACGACATTGTTACTACAGCAGAACGAAATTTGTATTTTCATGTATATTTACCCCCCTATCATGAGAAAGCGATCAATGTGCTATATGAGCTCGCTCAGGAGTTGCCAGCCATCTGTCTACCACACTTAAATTGGGAAATCTCGCTAAGTGTCTTTCCCAACGGCACAACCAGTGAACTTGCCGGCTTGTTCTTCACACTGTCCCTTTCATGCTGAATGTCAAGCAGAGAAGTTGTGAATACCAATTTTAAAGTCATTGGTTTGACCCGACTCGAAATCAAATCCGAGTCTGCAGCTCTCGAGGCAGATGCTTTTACCATTCGGCCATCTGAGCTGTTAGAATTTCAACAAAAAATGATTCGTGGCAGCATGCAAAATCACCTTACTGGTTATGGATAAGCTACAATATCACAGATCGTACACTGGCTTGTACAAAGCATTTTCTTATTTCAACAACAAGTTAGGAAATGCATATTGGTTTTAATAAAAAGTAATTACTCAAATCGTTTATCCAATAAACGACATCAGTCGGCTTATAAACTAGGCCAGCCACTCCAAACAAACGCTCTAGCAATGCAGAAGTTGCTGAAATCATTAAGTGCTTTTGGCAAGTTTTGCTAAACTAGGCATCACAACACTTAGATTGCCAGTACAATAATGGATCTGTGTTTTTTTCTTGCAAGCACTCTTTTAAATATTCCTTCAATTCTTTTTCAATATTTTTCTCTGTGTTTGGAGACGATCCAACTTTGCTCGTTAAGCTCAATGAGTGGCAGCATTTCAGTCCTGGTTCACTATCAGATGCTAAAGACGTTGGTTCTGTTTCGTCAATGGACATTGATAACATTTTATTAGTTCTTCATGGCTCTTGCAGCAGGCATGCTTGAATCAAGGATCTAGTTGTGGAGCCATCTGACAGCATATTTTGTATTCAAGTAACCCCACACACTTACTAATCGATTGCATGAATGCAGTGATTCCCACCAAAGTCAGTGAGCAAGAAGCAAACTTTCGTTGAATTTGAGTCACTTTGGGCCCATTTGCAACACCATAAGACTGCAAACAAAGAACAATGCAATGCACTGTTTACTGAAGGCGCGCTTCGCTGATCTTGCTTATATCTATTGTGAGAGCAAACCTGACAACCATGATCTTGTGATGCAAAAACAGTGGTTCTCTGCAATTAACACTTTGCAAAGAAATAATAGCGTCACCATCATCAAATCAGACAAAGGCTCAGGCGTAGTCATTTTGAATAAAAGTGACTACACCAGTAAGATAAACAGCATTCTTTATAACGAGACAAAATTTAAGCGTGTTTGACCAGCCTCGATTTGTGACAACTCCGCCGCCATCGAGTCACGACTTCAGAAGCAACTCCTTAAATTATTATTCAAAGCCAAGCTTGTTCCTGAAGAAGTGTACCAATCAATACATCCCACAGGCTTCCTGATACCCCAGGTGTATGGACTGCTGAAGACTCACAAGCCAAAAGCTCCATTGCATCCCATTGTGTCTATGGTCGGCTTGGCTCACCATGAATTGAGCAAGTGGTTAGATTTTGCTTTATAACTTTTTTCTGCTTTAAAATAGAACAAAATACTCCGCATATTGAGTCAAAACATTATCCTTCCGCAACTTATAAGACCAAAACGAGCTCTCTACGATGAGGGTTTTTTGAGTTATGGCAGTTTTATGAAAAATGACCTCATTTTTACCTTTGAACTTAATGTGGGTGACCAAAAGCTACTTTTTTTTTAAATTTATTTGCTTATTTCGGTGCTTACATGCAAAATGGCAACTTTTCTCACTCATCTTGAGGTACTTCAAAAAATTCGACCCACCTTAGTGTACAAACATTTGCAAATTTACTTGTTTGCCCCATCATACTGATACTTTTTTGTAGATAACGCTTTCAAAAAAACATTGGTCCACTTCGCATTCTTGTAAAAGTTAGAGCAGGACCAGTCAGTATTGATTTTACTGGTAACAATGGCTTTCACGTTCTACTCCAGCCCTTGCTTTTGCTCTCAGACCACATGCTCTTCATGGGGTAAAAAGTTCTTTGAACAGGTGCAGACATTCCAGGTAAACAAAATATGAATTCCCCCATCTTTTGAAAGTTTGGAATGCAAATGCGTTTTTTTCAAATTCTTTGAATATGTTAACCCACTTTCGTTCCAAAGATACATTTTGCCAGTTCTGTTCCTTACAACGTTTAGACATGTGATCACCTGTATCCCTAACATTATGTTGATCTTTTCCACAGGCTCACCCACTTTCACCCTGGATATTTCTTCTTTTAGATCGATTCAGAGATGAGGAAGTACATCTTTACATGATCCAAATACAATAAACATTTACCAAAAATAACTTGCATCATCATATAACAAGCTTATACATGTTTACTTTGACTGCTTGTTCTAGCTTGCTCAAGAGAGTCAATGCTGCAGATGGGATGAAGTTGTTTTTTTTGTCTTTTTAAGTAAGTTTAGCTTTAGCTCTGACAGAAAACGTGCCATATCTATGATCATTTACAATTAACAAATTCCAATTGCCCATTAACAAATTTCAAATAAAGCGATTGTATTTTTGCAAACTTAAACATTCCTCCCAACTGCTCAGTCTACAAACCTTTGAAGCATTTTTTGATGAGAGTGGGACAACCTTCTTGGGAGTAAGTATTTTTAATCCTTCAGACATTTCAAGAATTCTTTGCAAAGCTGGTAGCAAAGAGAGACATCTTGTATTGCAATGTTGCAAGATGACTGATATTCAGTTTCTGCAAACTCTCAAAAGTTACTCGAATGATGTAAATGTGAAAAATTTTCACTGTAAAACTTTCGATGTGTACATGGAGAGTATCCACTGCATGTTGCAAACAGTTGTCAACAATATGAGCTGCACAGTGCACATCTAATTCCTGTCAGATTCTTTCCACGTTTTCTTTTGAAGAAAACATTATTTTGAAGCTGACACTCTTTTTCACACCTCCAAAATTAATGTTGCAATTGTTAGCAAAAAACAACAACTGTTTCTTTAAGCTCATTTTGCTCAAGAACATCACGTGCAAAGTAGCAAATCACAACAGGAACAAGCTTGATCCTTTTCCTGTTCAAGCATCAATAGTTACAATGGCGAAGTCTGCTTTGCCCCAATTCTTGCAGATTAGCAGCTACCATTGGAGCAATGCGATTTACAATCATTGCTTCTCATTTTTTTCCTTGTTAAGCAAATTTAGGTTCAAAAAGTTTTGAAATTAGCTGTGAGGTACAGCCGAAACTCTTAAAGGTCTGTCTGTGAATAGCAGTGTGGTATCTAGACATAGCTTTCTTTGCTGCTGAATTCACAAATCGATAAGAGTTGGCCAGTTTGAAGAAATCTGTTGTGCATGACAGCGATGCTGCTGCCTCAATAGAAGATTAGTGTTTTTTGATTTGCAAGTGTTTGTCAATATCTGATCTTTTGCTGTGGCCGTTTGAAAACACAGCTATACAACGCTAACACATTTGAAAACACAGGCAACATGAAACCACAGCCGTACAATGTAACACTACCTGACTGGAACTTAACTTGAAACAAACTAAGGTGACATCTTAATTGTTTCTTCACTAACTAGTTAGTACCCAGATTTATCAGTTCACTGCGACCTGCTTTCTGCATCTAATCAGAGTTGCAACTTACAAGCACGTGTTACGCACTTGCTCAGGCAATGGTGCAATTAATTTTGCTAAATGCATTGTTGCGGATGCTCATACATGCATACTCAATTTAGTATAAGCTGCTCACTTCTGTCAGTTCTTGATTTGCTTAAAGAAACAAAAAACTCGCTGTCATGCAGTTTGTGTGGTGCTGGTTGCATGTTTGTCGACTGCGCTTTGCACTTATGCTTAGTTTCCTGTCCAGATACTGTTATTGAGAAGTCTATGTCTCGAGTTTTGAACACAGAGTTGCCAATGCTTTACCACTACTGCAACATTTTTTTGGAACTGTGTTGCTAAGGAGTTAAGCAGCGGAGATGGCTTCCAGCCATTTGTGCGAGCTTCCAATGTAATTCCCCAAGTATCAGATTCAACAGTAAAAATTGCCAAACAACATTATTTGCCCTAGTTTTTTCTATCCTGTTTTTTGTTTTGCCTTGTTTATTATTCATTTGTATATGTATCAATAATTGTAACATTTCAAAGTTCAAGTTGTTCTTGTAAAATTTCGCTACCATGTGTTTTGCTTGGTCAGTGGGCATCTCAACTTCGATAGTCTTTGGGTTCAAAGATTCTCCCTTCCTTTTAATTACAGCGCTAGAAAGTTCATATTTGTTTTTTGGTGTATGTTTTGCATGTGGCTTAAAGCAGAAATATATCGACGCATGAGAATAAAAGGGACCTATGTCAATTTTCAAGTTTTAAGATAAATGCAAATAAAGGTTTTCATGCTTCATTTCTGGAGATTGTGGCAACATATTCAGGTGATAGTTACTTATGTTTTGTATTTCGGAAAGTTAAATACTTACAAAAAAACTTACCCCCTACTCTGGGGGGGTATATATTTTTTGACTCATAACTGGACATAGGCCTTTTTAAAACTAGATTTGAGTATTCGGCAATGTAGACTTAGGCCTAATGGTACAGTTTATTTTCAGTGTTAAAGCCTCAAAAAACTTGATAACAAGGAGTAATACGAGGATTTAATAGTTAAGATCACTAATTACCACTATAATTGATTAATTTGCAAGAAAAGTGTCACAATGCATTCCTGTTATTATACTGATTGTCTTGCAAGTGCAACAAACTTTAATAGCCATACTGAGCTTTTACAATGAAAAGGTACTGGTAGTTGATTCTTCAAATAGCCAATAGTGGAACGCGTTAAGTTCAATCATAAATCATCATTGTGCATTTCAGAATTAATAGTTAATTAATTAAACTTACAGGAGTGAATCTGAAAGAAAATAAAAATTATTTGACTGTTTTCTCAAACGTTTAACTTAAGAATAAGAAGAACATAAAATAAAACAAAACTCCAACCAATAGTTCAATACAATTTTTACACTGTAATTCTTCTTAGCTGTTAAGATGTCTAACAGAATGGCTGATACAACAGGCAAGAAATAAAACGAAAATGATGAAACATAAACCAACACTCTACGCTCCTCACTGCAAACTCTATAACTTAACACTAATCGGGCTTAGCAGCTGCTATTATTGACTCATTACTATAATTGCTAACACATGAATTAATGGTGAAAAACAAACCAATCACCCAACTTAACAAACACATTTTCAGGGTTCGACATTAACGCCTGCCCGTCTGTTTTGAGACCGACTGAAAAAGGCTCGGGCAAGTTGGATTTGCACTCTACTTGCTCGATTGACCTACTGCCTGCAGTTACTACACAATCAATTTCGGGACTTTAAAAAATAGCATAAACATACCCTCCAGCAGTATGAATGCTTGTGTCGAACAATGCATTGAGAAAAGCAGCAAAATCTGTTTCAGTTTTGGTTTAATTTTGTCAGGCAAGTTGTGAATTGTGATTAGTACGGATGGTCCCTGGACCGGATGTCGAAAAAGTTAATGTGGACCTCTGATTTTCTGGTTATTAACATGTTAAAAGACTAGAACATAAATGCTTCCCTCAAATCTCAACACTAAAAGACAATGTAAATATCATGAACTGACACATGCTTAAACTAACTAAAGTTGATTTGTTTTCTAGTATTCAGTTGCTGTGAAACATTAAGTACGATTCACAAAACGGTTCAACTTTCTATAGCTACCATGTCACAATTAAACAACATTAACCAGTAACGGCTCCTTTCAGCGCGAAAAAAATTAAAGTTGATCAAAAAATATTGGTAGTCAAAGTGAAGCATAAATAAACCAAAACCATTCTTGGTTAAGATCACAAATTAAAATCGGAAACATTTGCCAATTTTGAAAATGTTTTTGGCTGATACTTCACTGCCATTACTGTATAAAGCCAAGATAATAACGAAACAGTACGTGGAAATAAGGTGCAAGCAAATAAGTGACTGAGTTATAGATTGTTGGCAAAGAGAGTGAACGACACAGCTAACCAGCTAACCCACAAAACTATTTACAAAAACAAAAGTCACTGCACTAGGTTACACTTGTTGGCTACACTATTGTGCGACAAATTCCAAAATTCTTAAAATGATGCAGCGTAAACCGAACCACCAAAGTTGTCAGCTCCATAGCCAATGCTAGTACTGGTACAGATGAGTAATAAATCAACTCTTAATCACTCGCATCTTAATTGCTGTCATCCTCTGGCCCAGATTTTGTGATATCTTTGTAAAACTTGTGATGATGAGGAGGCACTAGGTTTTTATAGCACAGCTTCTGCGAAGAATCATACTTTTCTGCTGTAATACCCGGAGGACTCAAATAGCATTTGGGAAGGTCAGTCATCGAAGGAAGTGTTTGGCTGCTAGAAGAAATCCGTTTGCTTTTTCTAGCACATTGAACAAAGTCCACCTCTTGATACTCAACTTCTGCATATCGATATTTGAACAGCATTTTCGTGGGTCCATCCGCAGAAAATTTGACTTGCTTCAGCTTTGACCACTTTATTGAAGAGCCACTCGGATTCACTAAACCAGAAAATTGATTAAAATCCAGGATATCATTGAAAGAGATAATAGACATTTTCACTCGCCGCTTGCCGTTCTTTTTTGTCAGAGCATTAGTGATCAAACATTCCCACTGTGCTGTTGTAAAGGTATTTACCCTCTGGGCATCTCGTTCAATCATTGCATGCACCGTGTCATTTTCGTTTTGACTGTAACAAGAAAGCTCAAAGTGATGCTAGTAAAGCCAAGCCAATTGAGTGCCAGATATAGCATTGCAAACACCATTCGATTGCAGTTGTGGCCAACGCACCTGTGGCAGAACAAATACATCTCTAATATGCCAGCTGCTCTTGCATCTTTAAGATAATCAAGTAACATTGAGGCCACTTCATTTGAGCCTTTTCCGGCTTGATCTTCATTCCAGAGATAGCAATTGATGTCTAAGAGATTGCTGATGCTGCTGACAGTAAAGTGATATAATCGTAACCTTCGACTATAATAAAAAGATGAACTGTTGCCAGCTGGTGCTAAGAGGGTTTTCGGAAAATCAAAAGCACTTGCAGCTACAGTTGGATTACTCTTCGCCATATCTTTGCATTTCGCCTTAAAAATTCTGCTCAAATTTTTCTCATAATCATGCTCTTCTTTTTCTTCATCTCCTCCTTCCTTTCACCTACAGCATTTTCCCATGCATCACAGAAATCACAGCGATCCTTTTTTGGTTGGTGAAATTTCATGTTAAATTTTTCTTTGAAAATTGTCCGATAGGTATTGTAAGTGGCTGGTTTGTAATTGTTTTCTGTGCACCAAGTTACATACATTCGATGCATTGATGCTACATCAAGTGTGGATGGCAAGTATTGAAACTGTGAGTTTCTTCGTACATAGTGGCTCTCAACAGTTTTAAACATGCACACATGTTCCACAATTTCATTTATCAATTCATCACTTAATTTGTGATTGATTGTTTTTCCACGTTTATCACTTTCTATTGTTCCTACTTCTGTAACTTTCTCCATTGCTGTTCTCACTTGTTTTCTGGATATATCCAATGTATTCAGAAAAAATGTTTGGCATACCTCAATTAAATTATCATCCTTTTTGAAATAATATTTGAAATTGTTGCAATGATTTCGTCTGGCCCCTTTGCAAACTCTCCTTTTTCTAGTTCTTTTACTCGGTACTGATTGTATCAATTTGGTTAAAAACAGTCTTTTTTCATCAATAGTTTGTAGCTGCCAATATTGAGAAAATACTTGGCTGCGATCTTCTTCACTGAATTGTAAGCTGCAGTTTTTTTGACAATTTCCACATGAATCTTTAATATTGCACTGAACCCTTTTTTTCTCTTGCTTGTCTCTTGATATATATTCATATTCTTTTCCTTCTGCTCTAGCCTTTTTTCGAATAGTTCTTACCCATCTTGCAGGATCTCTCTTTCGCTTTCTTCCTCTCGTTGGTGTTGGATGGTCTGCATAAGTGGGATAACTAATAGACACATCATTTAGACTAGAATCAGCAATTTTTTGCACATCATCCAATTTCCATAGCAAGACAGTACCTTTGACATGCTCTTCACTGTCAAAAGATGGCCAGTTCACTGCAGTTTGGAAAACTTTAGTTACTAAAAACCTACCATTTTCGCTGGTGACAACTGTACCATGAACTGTGCCACCTTCTTGGACCACATCATAAGTAGCTTTGAAAATTCGATGCTCACCACAACATAAGATTACCTCTTCGTTCTGGCTGAATTTATGTTCTTTACTGTGCTCATCCGATGAAGTACCGGTATTATTTTTATTTGGTATTTGAAAATCAGGGTCAGTTACATCATCATCATTATCTACATCGCTAATACTCGATGACGATAACTCCAGAGCTGAAGCTTCCGGGATGGTGCAGGTATCATTGGCAAAACTTCTTCATTTCCTTTTTCTACAAAATTACTGACAACAAATAGAAATTGCCTTTGCTCATCTGATATTGTTGTCATTAAAGCCCATTTAGGCACCGAAGCAATGGTGTTATCAAGATGAAATTGAATTCTGGCAGAATTTAAATATATTGATAGCACTTTTCCTGAAAGAATGGTATTTTGTTGAAATGGATGACAATCCGAATATTGGCCTTTGTTCCCACCATTGAAAAAATCCGCCTTGACATGCACTGTTTTGCCTATACACAATTTATCAACATTTGCATTCCAGCTTCTCGTTCCACCACATTCACCCATTACATCAAAAAATAACAATTATTACAGATAGGAAGAGGTGTAGACCTATGGTAAGGCTAAATAAATTCAAAATAGATAAATCCCGGCAATTAACAATTGAATAGCTTGCAAAACCTAATGCCAATAAACAAAATGTCAGTGCTTACAACAACAGTGACCTGTAGGCAAAGAAGCCTAAGTCCACTTAATTAACTGGTGCTCAATGTGCAGAAAGGCTTAAGTCCAGTATAATGGACTTTGGCCTTTCTTGCATGAATTTTAAAAGCATAATGAGCATTTTATGTCCACCATTTTTGCAAAGAAGCACCATTTAAGTATGCTTTATAGTGGAGGACATATGCCTACATGCTAAGTATCTAAAACTGAAGAAAAACAAAAATCGTTAAATTGTGACTTAGGCCTCTTTTATTCTCAAGCGTCAATATCCTGAAAATTTTGCGAAAAAAAAGCACTTTTGTCAAAATTAATCGAAATTGATGAAGCTTTGTAATTTGCAATTTCAATTAATTTTGACAAAAGTGCTTTTTTTTTGCAAAATTTTCAGGATAGAATTAGAATTCAACAAATAAAATCATGGAGTGATGTATTTGAGACTTTCTTAACTTGTGTCACGCAAATGGTTATTCCATAGGCAATTATGGAATCTTTTGCTGTCAAAACTGTAGCACCTTATGCATTTAGGTGTATTCATGCATACTGAATATAGATCAAAGTGTGTTAAGGTGCTTGAATGATGTGTTAAGTACTGGAGCTCTTTGATACATTCAAAATGTTTGCAATGCAAGGACCTCAAAACCGACCAGATAGTGGTAAGATGCTTTTATTTTTTATCCTTTACTCAATGTCATATTATCAACGTCATAATTAACAACCTTTTAACCCTTGTCCGGCAGCATAATTTTACATTGCTAACTGGCGGCTTAGGTACTGTGCCCAGACATTTTGTGAGTAATTTGTTGCGATAAGTATAGTTTCTGAAACATCCGAAGTTAACTCAAACAGTAAAGCTTTTAATGTCACACGATGCTATTTATGCCCTCGATTGAAGCTTGTAGCAATGATCGGATGCTGATGAGAAACCAATTTCTTCGAGGCGCTGTGGAAATGGTGCTTGGACGACGAAATATGAAATCGCTAGAAAATGCTGCTGTCGCTGGTTTTCCTCATGGCAGTCATGGACCCACTTGTAAGCAAATTAATAAGTTAGCGCTTTTTCAATAAAATACCAGTAACACTTTCTTCAAAAAAAATCAGGATAAAGTGCTTTTGCATTTGCTTCAAACCAGAAAAATATGTAGGTACAGTTGTGCCTATGCCGCCTGTTAAGAGCATAAAAAAACTAATTTCAATACACATACCAGCAACACGTTGACATATTTGGCTGAAACTTTTCTTGAATGAACCAATGCAAGGATGCAGAGATGTCAGAAAATCTCTTGTATCTACGGCTCACAATAGAAAAGTTATTGCTATTTAAAGTCGCAAAAGTTACAAATGTACCTATGCCACTGGACGAATGGTTAAGTAACTTTTTTGCTAGTTTTCACGGTCACTCAGAGATTTGCTCCAAAATGACTTGGTACATAGAGCTGGAATATAATCTGCTGTATATACTGCTTTTAAGAAGCTGTGCTTAAGTATGCTAACTGATTGGTTTCGTTTTGTTAGAATCTTGATTACCGTATATACTCGCGGATAGGTCGCAACTTTTTTCTCATATTTTTTTTTTAAAAATACGGGTGTGACCTATTCGCTCGACATACCTTGAAAGTTTTCGGCTATTGCAAGTACGGTACCTTATTTTTCGGCTAATAGGTCGATTTTCTGGACCTACGTTTTTGACCTAATTTTCGTAGGCAGCTCTTTGAGAGTGATGATGAAAGTCATGAATTTGAAGGATTCAAATCTGATTAAAACTTTATTTTAATTTTCACCAGCTAATTGACGTTTACAGTTAATTATAAAGTTTTCAAATAAATTTTTTTAACAAATTTATGTGTGTATCGGTATATATTTTTGTCATTTCTCAAACAGGGTTAGGGAAAGAGCATTTTAAATCCCTAGATTTTCAGTGCGACCTATGTGCGAGTCAACTCTAAATTAAACTTTTTTTATACAAAACTAATAGTGCGACCTATATGGTGGTGCAACCTATAGGCGAGTATATACGATATTATTCATTGCTAGATTGAGAAAAGGCTAATTTGTTAAACTTTTAGCTAAAAAGCTTGGGTAATACTGAATATTATATTCCGTTTTTCAGCTACGATTGTAACCTCTAACTGGGTCTTAGCACCAAGATGTTGTGCATATCTACTACAATAGTCCACTGGCTATATTTTAAATTGGCGTTAGGATGAACAGATAGAATCCGACTTGAAGGATTCAAGCAAATCCTAAGCTATTTTAATTTAACATCATACTTTTGCTGGAGCATTTGAATTTAATTAGTTTAGTTTAGTTAGTTGTATATTTATCCTCTTATCACGAGAAAGCAATCAAAGCGCTATACGAGCTCGCTTAGGAGTTGCCAGCCATCTGTCTATCACACCAAGATGGGGGAATCCCGCTAAGTGCCTTTCCCAACGGCACAACAAGTAAACTTGCCGGCTTGTTCTCCTCACTATCCCTTTAATGCTGAGTGTCAAGCAGGGAAGCTGTGAATACCAATTTTAAAGTCATTGGTTTGACTCGACTCGGAATCAAACCCGAGTCTACAGCTCAAGAGACAGACGCTCTGCGCCACTCGGCCATTGATAGGCCTAGTGTGATTGCATGCTTTGCGATGTGTTGCTTGGTCTTGCATTTTCTTTTTTAGTGTATTTAACTGCCACTGAATTGAAATCTTAACTAACTGGCAGGCATAAATGTGTTGCTTTGCAATAGATTTGTGAAATTCTAGTTTATGGAACCAAATATTTTTGAAGAATCTTCTAATCAAACATCAACATAATAAAAGAGAGAAATAAGTTTTTGTTGAAATGGCCAAGTAAGGTTAATAAAACTTTTTGTGGCACTTTTAGTGAGGTTCAGTACAGGACTTGCCAGCATGATCGGTTTTGACAGGGTTTTAAGGTTTGGTTTTGGCTCGATTTAGAGCAAGGAATAAGTGTTTAAGTGTCTCAATGCTGAGTTCTGCAGTCACTGGGTTATTACTTTAGTTTTAAATCTTTGATTATCAATTATCAAGCTTATTGGGCCAAATTTTGATCATTAGACAAAAAAGAAACCATTGCTGCTGCTCCAAAGCCAACCCTGCCGTGCAAATTTATTCACACCATAACTTGTGATCAAGGTGCTATTCGAGCTGTTAGATTTAACGGTAAGTTTAAATTTTTTTTTATTAAATTATAGACTCCCTTATACTGTAGATAAGTGTTGTTTTTTTACATAAAAATTGCCTGACTGCACAATGCACATGTTCATACAGTGTGTAAAAAAACACTGTAAAAATTGATTTGGTAGCTCCTTTCTGCATGAGATGTCCAATGATATTCTGTGTTTTGGTGATTTGTTAAGCAGAGCGATCACTCAAAAATGTGCAGAACACCTAAGCTTTCCCCAGTGTGACATGACGTAAGGTTGGTGGCAATTTTAGTTTAAGCTTTTCTTACCTGCTTGATGGATGATTTTGCCACTTGAGTAATGATTCGTGGTGCACCCACACTTAAGCTCAACAGTTATCAGGAAAGCATTGAATACCCATTTTTGAGTCATTTCTTTGACCCAACTTCAAACTGCTTTAGAGGTATATCAGTCTAGTTTAATATTTCTAGTTCATCATCTGGTCAACCGAATGTATAATTGAACATGCTAGTGAATTATCTTGGGACGAGTTCAAAGCCAAAACTGAAGAAAGGAGAGCTTAGTTTTTCGGCTTTTTTGATAAGTACAGTAGTCACTTAGAATGTTATTTAAGTTCTCATGCGTCTAGTCTCAAATTATTAATCTGTCAATGCAACAATGCAGCTGACGGAAATTATTGCCTCACTTGCGGCAGTGACAAATCGATCAAACTTTGGAATGCAGAAAAACAGATGATGATAAAAAAATACACAGGACATGGATATGATGTACTTGATGTTGCTAGCTCATGTGATAATTCGCAACTAGCCTCCTGTGGATCCGATAAAACTGTCATATATTGGGATGTTGGCACTGGTCAGGTGTGGTCTTCAAGAGTTTGTCATTCTATTTGTATTGAAATTAGAGTATTTAAATTATTTGCATAGGTGTTCTTCTATGATAAGATACCTACAAATATACTGCAAGTAGCTCGTTTAGGATGGCATTTGCGTGTTCACCTCTCTATGATTAGGAAATCTTGCTAAGTGTTCTTCCCACTGGGACAACAAGTAGACATTTCTAGCTTGTTCCCCACAATGTTCCTTTAATACTGAAAATCAAAGAGGGAAACCGTGAATAAACCCAAGCTGAAGTTTTTAATTGACTCACTCAAAATGGAACCCTGAGTTTACCACGGCAGAGATGCACACTGTGTCCTATTATCCACTCGATCTTCAAATCAAAAACCCAATCTTCATTATACCTGCAGAGTGTTACATATGCATTTGCTTGTGCAAGATTGTGATTGAAAGTTTGTGTGTTTTATGATTTATTATTGTTTCTAGTTTGTGCTTTTTTCTTCATATTTGTCAGTGTTTGTGCCTAAAATTCATTTGCCCTGCAGTTTTGCGTTAAATAATCTATAACTTTGGCTGCTATTTCAGTTTATGCTTATTGTAACTGGTTAATCAAAGTGGTCGTAGTTGCAGTATTTTTTTGTGGCCTTGTTGTCAAAAATCACCCTTTACGTGTCAGCACACTGCATGTGTATACATGTTACCAGGTGTAACTTATATTTGCAGATTATTCGTAGATATCGTGGTCATGCTGGTCGAGTGAATTGCATCGAATTTAATGAGGAATCAACTGTCATATTATCAGGTTCTGTCGATTCTTCAGTACGAGCTTGGGACTGCAGATCTAGAAAATCGAGCCCCATTCAAATCATGGAGGAAGCTAAAGACAGCATTACTTCTTTACAAGTACTAGTATTTGCAATAGTAAACAAAACTTAATGCTATACTGCTTAGCACTATGTATAGCGTTGGCTTTACACTCAATACGCGTTATAATACTTTTAACTCAAGTATTTGCAAAATGAAAAGGCACTTGCATAATCTTTAATCAATGTTCAAATGCAGACGAAACCTGCTATGTAAATAGTGCATAGTCAAGTCTCTTATGGACGTGTACTAAAAACAGTTTAAACTAAATGCTTTATTGATCCTTTATTAATTACCAAAACATTTCTTTTTCTGATGATCTCCTAGTGGGTTGGTAGCTGCATTGACATGTTGTCATTGGTGCAATTTGCTAAGTGGTATCGTAGAAGGTTATTTGTTTTAAATTATTATTTCCAAGTAACGTTATGCAGGTGTACTGTGAGTAGTATGCTATATTGAGGTCAGTTGCCTTCGCTGTGAGTTTGTGGTTGTTGGTTGATTTGCAACCTGTCGTTAGCTCAGTTGCTAAGCGCACACGCAAGCGGTGCAGGAGGCCTAAGGTTCGATTACCAGGTCAGTCAAATCAACACAGCATCGCCAACTGCTTGCCACTGTTGTGACGTTTCTTCGAAGCTGTGTAGCCCGGGCGCTAAGCCGCGTAGATGGGCCCTGCCACTCGTTACACGCTGTGGCGTAATACCGTGAGTAAATGAAGATTTGATTTAAGTTGATTTGCAATGAGTTTTGAGCAGTCAGTTGGCTTAGGGATGAACTGGGTTCAAACATCATCTTTGGATGTGAGGTGTTATTGAGGGAGAAAGTTGTAATATCCAACTGGCACTGTGTTTTATTAGGTTACTGACCATGAAATATTATCTGGTTCAATTGATGGCCGAGTACGAAGATATGACTTGCGAGTTGGAAGCATATTCACTGATTATATTGGGGCTGCAGTAACTTGCACAAAATTTTCGAAAGATGGTCAATGTATTTTGACTTCTGCTCATGATAATACATTGAGATTGTTAGACATTAGCACTGGTGAAATGTTGGGTAAGTTTTGGATTAATGTGTACTTATAAAAAGAAACTGTTGATGTGATGTTTGCTCGATTGTTTGCAGGGAAAAGGATAGTATGCAAATGAAATTTGTGGACTACCACCGTCCACCATCATCTTTTTCCAAAATTGTAAAGTGTCATTTGTGAGACGTTTGCATTTGTGTAATATCCGCTTTTAATGTACCCTATTTTATCACTATAAGTCGCACTGTCAATAAGTTGCTCTGATTATGTTTTTTTTTCATACATGGAGGGCACCAGACTATGAGGCACAACGCTTTTTGAAAAGTATTAGGTTACCTTGTAAAGCTAATTAAACAAAAAGAGTTCAACGTTTTCATTGCAATAAAGTCGAAAGCACTACCTGGTCTGGGCTTTCTAGTGGCGCACCCGGGGGTTTGGGGAGTCGAAACCCCCTCTTTTAAAACTGAACTCTTGTTTTTAAAATGAAGTGTCCAAACTGAGCAAGTGCAGTATGTGCTATTATTTCAAATCGGCTCTGACAGAATTTGCCTCACATTATGTTGAAGCCAAATCGGCTGGTTGGTGTAGTGGTGAGAGACATTGTTCTTCGTGCAGGCGGGGGATGCATACCCCCACCAGCCATTTTCAAACATGTTTTTTGATGCAACAGTTTTTTCATAATTTCAAACCTTTTCGATAACAATAAGTCTTACGCCCTGAGCACGCATAATCGAAAATGTACCAACAAAATGCATCATATTTGGCGAAGCACTCAGATTTTGGGGCAAAAAAAATTAAAACAAAATTTGCCTAGAAATTGTCCAAAAAGTGCTAAAATGACCACTACAGTATGTAAATTTTCAAACATTTTCGCGAGAGCATGTCCCGGGATCCCCCTAGAGCTTTTTTATTCTCAATATGCTTGAAAATAATTCTGCATGAAAAACACACGCTTGAAAATATGAAAAATTTGGGTGACCCCTCTCTGAAAAATATTCTCGAATACGTTGCAGACAGGAAAACATTCTCAAAGGGTTTTTTACATCTTTTTTGGGTCTAACGTCTTTGTATTTAATTAACACTCAATCTAATTCAAAATTTAATCCCCTCCCCACCAAAATTTTCTGGATGTGCTCCTGCGTCCGAGATCAAGAATTTTTTTTAGAACCTTCCCTTTGAGATTTGCTGGGTGCGCCCCTGAGGCTTCCACAATTGATTTTCTAAATTTCCTCGTTTCCCAACATTATTTCCTCACACTTCCTCATGAAAAAAAATTCTTCCTAATTCTCCTCATTTTTTTTGAAAGACGTGAAGAAAAAATGGGTTTATTTTTAAAATCAAACTGTCAAAGCCCATGTATGGTATATAAAATCAGCAGCGTTATTTGAAAAATAGCACACAAGTAAGCACAGCTCCATCAAAAGGCAAAAGTGGAAATATTGCAGTAACTAAAGGCAAAACATCACAAGCACCACAAAAAAAGCAAACAACTGTGCAAAACACTTCATAATAGGCAAGACAATAAGCAACCTGATTAAACGTAAAAAAATAAATAAAGAACGAAACTACTAACACATCTTCGAGGTGTCTGCTTTCTCTCCTTAGTTACAGGTCCTCCAAAATTATTTGTCTCAATTTATTGCGAAAATTGTCATCCTCACTTGCAATCATGTTGCTATGAAGTCTAGTCATATCAGATGGTGGCTCAATCTTGGAAGCAAAATCGCAAGCGCTTTCTTTACTTAGAAATTGTTTTTTACTTCTTATCAAGGCAAGCAAGCTTTCTTGCTTTAAACAAGCTCTATTGTCGGTTTTCATCGATTTAATCTGGCTAAAAAGATTTTCCACACATGCATTGGAAAAAAGGAAATGAAAACATAATGCTGACCAACTTTCTTAGATGTGGAAAACCTGGAAAATAGCAGTACCCAAGAGTTTATTGTGGAAAATTAAAACTAATTTCTTCTAAATTTTCGTTTTTGGCAGGGCATTCACTGATTTCTTGATTTCCTCATTTCAGTCATTTCCTCACAAATTTCCTCAAATGAGGAAAAAATCCTGATGTGTGGAAGCACTATACCTGGTCTATAGATAAGGCGCACTGGCTTATAAGGTGCTTGATTAGTTTTTGAGAAAAAAGGATTTAAAGTGCACCTTATGGTCCTTAAAATATGGTTGCTCATGCAGGAAAAAATTTTTGGTTTCAACCCCCTTAGGTCATATGAGACCGCTCAGACCACTTAGGGGTTTGTGACTCCCAGATTGTAATCCACTGATCCAGTGGATGTTACTTTTAGGATATAACAAATCTCTAAAGGCTACCTTTTTCCCTGAGGTTTTGCAGTAAATTGTTTTATTGATATATATTTCGTTTGTTTGTTAGTGTCTCTACGATGAGCTGTTTTGCCAGACCCTATATGTCTTGCATTGATTTGAATCAAAGTGCTTTTTTCCCCAGATTAAAGATTGAATGGCGTTGCGGAAATGACCTTTTGATAGGTTGAAACTAAGATAAATTTTATCCAAAATTTTAAGAAATAAGTAAGGTCATGAAAAAACACTTATTTGTGCTTTGCATTTTTTGTGGACATGCAGTTTAGGAAACTAAGATAAATTGTTCAATAAGCCGATCCCAGAAAATCAGGTTTGAAAATCAAGTCCATAACACTAGTTTGTTCAAAAATGCAATAGTTACATTTTTATCCTTTTAACGATAGAGCCATTGAGGCGCTCTGACAAGCTTGAAAGTTGTTAGCCATGTTTGTACCATTGTAGTATAGGAATTTCGTAAAGTGCCTTGTAGGGTGTTACATTTTTTGGCGAGTTATCATTTCAAACTTGCCTGGGCATTTTTTAGAGTGGAAATCCATCAACTTTAACTTCTGCAAATTATTTTTTCAATTTTTTGAAGTTACACCCTTTGATTAAAATTTTCGAGAAGTCGCGCACCACTGTAAAACTGAAAAGTCATTATAACTTAAAAATCGCACATGCTAGAGGTAAAATTTTGGTATTAAAATTTGCAGAAACCCCATGTTTCTATCTAAGGTTTGAACGAATACATAGATCATCTGCAACAGAAATTGAGATGAAGCAAAATTTGTGATTTAGCTACTTCTTCGCCAGACATTCAAGACAGTAGTAGCCTATGCTTTCGCCTGTTTTTTATTAAGCAAATTGCAAGTTGAAATGTATTCATGAAACATTAAAAAGTCACTCATTGACTACCTAGCCTCTCATTTGTTTGTCAGCTTGTATTTTACTGATAGTACCAATGCTGTTGCGCACTTCCTTCCCTTCCACGACACTTGACAATTTACCAATGAAACGTTCGCAAGTATGATTGTGATTGTCAATGGACTTCCAAAATCACGCATCACAACACTGCAAGCAGGCAGCACATTTGTTTCTCCCGGAAAAGAACGATGGCTCCTATATCCACAACATTTCGTGAGTGTGGAGCTGCGAGGACAAAGATTGCTCCATGTGAGAACAGTAGAAAGTGAAAAAGGAGGATTACCGGTATCGCAAAAGGCACTAACTGCAACGTTGGTGGGATTCAACCCTGCTGTAGCATGTTTCAAACAGTACTTTTTGATGGTCAGTATATCTTGTTGATTGAAGAATAACAGAAGGTCCCTTAAAATATTGGATTTTCTGGGCCATCAGAAGCAGGTGGCTTTAAATGAACCATCAAAAACATTGGGGCATAAACACTTGCAACAAACTTTTCGATTCGTTCAAGGCGATTTTTCAGCATCAAACAACATAGACGGTCGGTACTCTTGAGGAAACTTGAACAAAACCAGCCGCCAATAACCATATTGGCTGTGGTCATCCAACTATACAAGAACATGTTATTGGTAAGTATGTAATGAAGATGAGGATCCTATAATAAGGCAATAGTAGGCCTAGGCTTAATTTGTCTTAATTACCGGTACCGAGATAGTTAGTTAGTTAGTCGCATATTTATCCTCCTATCACGAAAAAAGCGATCAATGCGCTATACGAGCTCGCTTAGGAGTTGCCAGCCATCTGTCTACCACACTAAGATGGGGGAATCCCGCTAAGTGCGTTTCCCAACGGCACAACAAGTAAACTTGCCGGCTTGTTCTCCACACTATCCCTTTAATGCTGAGCGTCAAGCAGGGAAGCTGTGAATACCAATTTTAAAGTCATTGGTTTGACCCGACTCGGAATCAAACCCGAGTCTACAGCTCAAGGGACAGACGCTCTATGCCACTCGGCCATCTAGATTGACAAATCGTTCCTGCAACCTGGAAAAAGTACCTTTGCTGTATACAAAAAACGATTCGTCAATCTTGGTACCGGTGATTAGGACGATATTAGCCTAGTCCTACGACTGCGTTATTATAGTATCCTCATTTTCATTACATACTTATTACTTTCCAATAACATTGCTCCAAGCAAGAATGGTTGAAAGTGAAAAAGGAGAATTATTGCAAAAGACGCTAACTGCAACCTTAGGGGGATTCAACCCTGCTGTAGCATGTTTCAAAAAGCACTTTTTGATGGCAGTTGAATGACCACAGCCAATAAAGTTATTTGAGATTGGCTTTGTTCAAGTTTCCTCAAGAGTACCGACCGTCTATGTTGTTTAATGCTGAAAAATCGCCTTGAACGAATCGAAAAGTTTGTTGCAAGTGTTTATGCCCCGATGTTTTTGAGGGTTCATTGAAAGCCACGTGTTTTTGACGGCCCAGAAAATCCAATATTTTAAGGGACCTTCCGTTATTATTCAATCAACAAGACCAAACACTGATGTGCAAAGCTACTATTGCCTTATAGGATCCTCATCTTCATTACATACTTACCAATAACATGTTCTTGTATAGTTGGATGACCACAGCCAATATGGTTATTGGCGACTGGTTTTGTTCAAGTTTCCTCAAGAGTACCGACCGTCTATGTTGTTTGATGCTGAAAAATCGCCTTGAACGAATCGAAAAGTTTGTTGCAAGTGTTTATGCCCCAATGTTTTTGATGGTTCATTTAAAGCCACCTGCTTCTGATGGCCCAGAAAATCCAATATTTTAAGGGACCTTCTGTTATTCTTCAATCAACAAGATACACTGACCATCAAAAAGTGCTGTTTGAAACATGCTACAGCAGGGTTGAATCCCACCAACGTTGCAGTTAGTGCCTTTTGCGATACCGGTAATCCTCCTTTTTCACTTTCTACTGTTCTCACATGGAGCAATCTTTGTCCTCGCAGCTCCACACTCACGAAATGTTGTGGATATAGGAGCCATCGTTCTTTTCCGGGAGAAACAAATGTGCTGCCTGCTTGCAGTGTTGTGATGCGTGATTTTGGAAGTCCATTGACAATCACAATCATACTTGCGAACGTTTCATTGGTAAATTGTCAAGTGTCGTGGAAGGGAAGGAAGTGCGCAACAGCATTGGTACTATCAGTAAAATACAAGCTGACAAACAAATGAGAGGCTAGGTAGTCAATGAGTGACTTTTTAATGTTTCATGAATACATTTCAACTTGCAATTTGCTTAATAAAAAACAGGCGAAAGCATAGGCTACTACTGTCTTGAATGTCTGGCGAAGAAGTAGCTAAATCACAAATTTTGCTTCATCTCAATTTCTGTTGCAGATGATCTATGTATTCGTTCAAACCTTAGATAGAAACATGGGGTTTCTGCAAATTTTAATACCAAAATTTTACCTCTAGCATGTGCGATTTTTAAGTTATGGTGACTTTTCAGTTTTCAGGTGGCGCGCGACTTCTCGAAAATTTTAATCAAAGGGTGTAACTTCAAAAAATTGAAAAAATAATTTGCAGAAGTTAAAGTTGATGGATTTCCACCCTGAAAAATGCCCAGGCAAGTTTGAAATCATAACTCGCCAAAAAATGTAACACCCTAGTGCCTTGCCTATTGACTCCTCAAGTGAACTTGCTGGCATGTTTCTGTTGCTAGCCTTTTGATATTGAACGTTATGCAGGAGAGCTGGAAATGGTAATTTTTGTGCTTAGTTTGGAATCTCACTCCACCTCCCCAAGCTAATTGTTTTGGATATACTGAATCCTTTGAATGGCTAATTTATACTTATTTCAGATTTGTACATACGAGATATTCCTATTTGATTATGTGATGTGGCTGATTAGTAGTTGTGCGTAATAAATGATGTATAAAAATGTTTTTTTAGGAGAATACGTTGGACACAAGAACACGAAATATATAGTGGAGTGCGGTTTAAGTAAAAAGGACGATCATGTTATTAGTGGATCAGAGGATGGTTGCGTCTTCATGTGGGATTTGATTGATGCTACTGTGAAGGAAAAAGTGTGTGTTAAGAAAAATCGTACAGTTCATTCCATATCTCTGCATCCAAGTGAAGATTTTATGTTGGCTGCATGCGAAGATAAGATTTTCTTTTACGCAAGCACTTCTTATGAAAGTCCTGATTGACAAACTGAAGTTGATAATTTGTTAGCTCCAAATAAGGTGGTGATTTCAGTTAATGAAGTGAAAATGGCGAACAATTTCAAGTGAGCTTTTGTCATCAAATCCTAAAGAAGTGATGTGGTTACAAATAGGACAAGCTCGAGCGATGTTTGTTTTCTAGTGGGTTTAAAATATGTTTTTTGAGGTGCAAATGTGACTTCCTTATCAAGCTAATTTCAACATGATTAACGATTTGTCATGTAATGCGAAAATAATCTGTTCTTTGGAAAGAATTTGTTATTATCAGTGTATATTTGTTTTGAACAAATCAATGCCAAGGTTTATTTATTGATTACTTGAGAGTTTTACCAGAATGCTTCGTTGCCAAACAATACAATACCCCTTCTCATGTGACTATCAAAAAGATCCAACTCGAGAGCATAACTGATGTTTGCTGGATCATTGCCATTTTGCTAACTTATTTCTTGTGAGAAAGCTGGTCAATATTATAGGCCTACCTACTGGGAGTTTCTGCTGTGTATTGTAACTTTGTAGCATGGCCTGCAAACTGTGGGTTGCAGCCATAGGTGTCGATTTTTTTGAAAAGGAAAATAGTGGGGGGGCGACAATTTTTATGCAAGCTTTGTTTTCTATATATCGAGTGTGTAGAAAAAATGAACCACTTTGTGTTAAGTATTTTCTCAGTGATTATAAACTCAAAATATCGAAATTCTATTCACAAGGGTGGGCAATACTGTTCATATGAAAGGCCGCATTTGAAAAAATTTTGAAGTCAAAAGTCGCACCGATTGGAAGGGGTCAATGCGTCCGCACACATCTGTTTCACCACTGAAGATCGGTAAAGAGCAAAACGAAAGAGCTACTCGGCCGCAGATGTTATTTTTTTCACAGACATTCAGCACGGAGCTAACCAAAAAGAAAAAAGATCTTCAGCTTGATTCACCATAGGAGTTTATATATCTGTAAGTGCTTATGGGCTGCATGAAATGGTCTCGCAGATCGCACTTTGCGTACCCCTGCTATACACAGTAATCCAAGCACTGGTATATTATTTACCCCTTTACGTATCTGAAAAATTGGTTGCAAATTATGCGAGTATTGCCAAATTAAAAATGATAATTAAAAAAATTTAATATCACGAGGAAAGAGTGGTTTATTTCAGTGTATCCTCAATATGACCTCCATAAACTCCCACAACTAAACAAAAATGTTTCTTCCGAAAAGAAATGCTCTTGCATCTTCTTCTATGGATATTATGTTTATTTCCAATATCTACAGACTTATGACGTCACAAAGCGCTTATTAGACCTTTGCTCACATAAATTTTCTCTGATACTAAATTTTTTGAAACATCATTTTTAATTTGGCAATACTGGCATAACTTGTTACCAAGTTTTTAGATAATACCTAAAAGTGTAAAGAATATATCTGCTTGGATTACTATGTATGGAATTTCAATAAATTTGAGTTTATAATCACCGAGACAATACTTAACAAAGACGTTTTTTTTTGGGGGACATCCGACATAATAAGGCGCAATCAGCGCATGAATAAAATGGTTGTGTCGTAAAAAATATACTGGTGAAATAACAATAAAATAATCTGCTTTCCTAAACTTTTACCGTCGTATTAAAATGAGCATGTGCAAAGTTATTTGTGTTTAAAACGAGCGCACACAACGGGTCACCCCAGTCTTCTGACGCTCTGAAAAAAGCTTGGGCAAAATAGGGTTTAAAACGATTTTTTATCCAGTAGTATCGTCGCTGAACACACGCTGATAGTTTTCTTTTCACCATTTAGATAGCGTGAGTGTAACAAAACATTACTACGATTTTGTGTTGTACTTTGGAACTGTCTTAGCTATTGCACGTGCATTTAACTTTTAACACAGGTATCGAAATACCATGGGGGCCAGACATATGTTGCCCTCCTCGGTGTTAGACCCGAGGGGGCGCCGCCCCCCTGCCCCCACCGGATCGACGCCTATGGTTGCAGTCTATTCGCCGAATTGCAGGTCTCCGAGCATTTTGTGATGAGCCATTGGCCACAGTAGCAGCTGAGATAAGCGAGTGGTAAGAGCTTCTGCTCTTGAGCTGTAAACGTAGGTTTGATTCCAAGTATTAAAAGTCTGTTCAACTTTAAAATTGGTGCTCCTAGCTTCCATGCTTGATGCTCAGCGTTAAAGTGACAGAGTAAACAACAAGCCGGCAAGCTTACTTGCACCATTGATAAAGACGCTTAGCAAGATTTCCCCATCTTCCAGTGGTGCACAGGACGGTGGTCGGCGACTCCTAAGCATTCTCATGATGGGAGGATAAATGTGCAACTTAAGGCAATATCTTACATGCTCTCATACCAGTATATAAAAGTAGCTGTTGACCTTGTGAGAGCTACAGCACGCATACATTGCAGTTTAGAAGTTGGTGTTTGCAGTTAGGGCTTATTGCTGCATTATTATTTTCATTTTAAGCTTGATGTTTGCTTGGCTACTTATCAGCTATGGTTGTTTTTTTATTGACCTAAGCTTAATGCAAAAGGATGTATTTTTTTATGTTGCTTTTCAGATTATCATCTCTTGTGTTGCACACGTGATCAATGGTTTTTGTTATAACAATTGCGATTATTCAATATTTGTTTTGCCTCGGTGGTTTCACATTTAGTGAGTTTCCTGTAGCACTGAAATATGTAATTTTGCTATGAATGTGTAATTTTGTTATCTTGTAGCCTGCTCTATATTTTGGATCACTTTGAAGTAATTCTACTAGTGTTTGAAGTGCAACTCTGGCAAAGTTATTATTATGTACTTTTTGCGTGATGTGCTGGTTGGATATATTATAATGTTAAACTGCATAATTATTTTAAAGAATCTGGTATCAAGATTGCTTAGCCATTTAAATTGTATTGACGTTATGATATTTTTTCATGTACCAAGTGTTTAATTTGGGTAACGATTGAATCAGTATCTTCGAAGCACTATGAGCTGCTACAAGAAAATTTAGCACATAGAAACAAAAACATTTGACACATACAAAAACATAGGAAGCCATTAACCTTTAATAACCAAGTTGTTGTACATAACAGTAATATGGTGTATCACCAAATTCTGGCATACAGCACTTATGTACTAGTAAGAAGTTTAAGTAGAACTGCTAAACCTCGTTTTTTGATCAACCAGGAAAAGCAAATTATTTTTCTACAAAGTAACCTTTGATTGTTCATAAATTAAGTTACCTTTTCAAAAAATGTGCAGTACTTTGTACAGAGGCGCATCCAGCAAATTTCGAAGAAGGGGGGGGGGTCTAAAAAAAAACTCTATCCCGCACTCGGGAGCGGATCCAGAAAATCTTGGTGGGGGGAGGATGAAATTTTGAATTGGGTTGAGAGTTAATTAAAAAGGCGTAAAAAGCCTTTTGAAAATGTTTTCATGTCTGCGATGTATTCAAGAATTTTTTTCAGGGAAGGGGCACTCAAATTTGCTATATTTTCAAGCGTGTTTTTTTTTTTCAGGCAGAATTATTTTGGAGCATATTGGGAATAAAAAAGGTTCAAGGGGGATCCGGGGCATGCTTTCTCGAAAAGTTTTTGAAAATTTACATGCTAGTGTGGCCATGTTAGAACTTTTTGGACAATTTCTAGGCAAATTTTGCTTAAATTTTTTGCCCCTAAATCTGAGTGTTTCAGCAGAGATGATGCATTTTGTTTATATATTTTCGATTATGCCTGCTCAGGACGTAAGACTTATTGTCATGGAAAAGGTTTAAAATTATAGAAAAACGGTATTCATCAAAAAACATGTTTGAAAATGGCTGGTGGGTGGTGATGCATCCCCTCCTGGATCCACTCCTGCCCGCATGGATAACAATGTCTCTTACCACTATGCTAAGCAGTCGGTTTGGCTTCAGTATGATCTGGGGCAAATTCTGTCACAGCTGTTTTGAAATACAGTAGAATTTGCCTATAACGGCACCCTAAGGGGATTTCAAAAAACTGCCGTTATAGACAAATTAACGTTATAGCCGAACTGCCGCAAATCGCCCTAAAATTACATTTTTAGCTCAATAAAGCAGGGTTACGTGTCTGAAAAGGCTTGTTATCCAGTTAGGTTTACAGCGTAATGGCAAACACGAAAATTAAAAAACAATACTCAACACAGAAATGCAAACTCGTGCAGAAATAGTGTACTTGTACGATGATCTTGGAATATCATATTCTCTTGCAAGTTGGGATACATTTGTAGCCTTACCGCTGTTGAATCGGCAAACAATTTCATATTTTTGCCAAAGAGGAAAATGCCTTCGTTTGTTTGGCATTTTACTGTCTTGATTTTGTGATCAAACTAATACTGCAGCTTGCAATAGTTATCGCACACAATGAGATAATCCGCAAAGTTTTTTCTCTTCAAATCGCCGCTTCAGTGACGTAGCATTACGTAATGTACCTGTATTGTACTTTAGACAAAACAGAGCTGGAGGCTATAAAACTTGTTTAAATGACTGTTTGCAAAACGAGATGTTGCGGAGTAAACAAAAGAAAGCTGCAAGCTTAACTGAATTCGACCATTCCTGCGAGAGATGAATGGCTCAAGCCTCGAGTGCCGTTGTAAGCGAACAAAATAGCTTTGGGAGATAAAAAAAGGGTGCCGTTGTATTCGAATTGACGTTATATGCGATGCCGTTATAGGCGAACCGAAATGTACACAAAAGATAGGAATTTTGCCGGGACCAAGCAAAATGTGACGTTGTAGGCAAATTTACGTTATAGGCGAAGCCGTTATAGACGAATTCTACTGTAACAGCAAGTACTGCACTTGCGCAGTTTGGACACCTTACTTTAAAAACAAGGGTTCAGTTTCAAAAGGGGAAGGGATGCGACACCCCTTTTGGGTACATCTATCAGAATATTTATCGACTTGTGTGTTTCATTTGTCAATGTGCATTGTTTCATGATTTTTTTGTTGATTTTCTTATTCGCATGAAAATTTCTAAGCGCATTTTAACAACTTTGAATTACTGTAAGCTTAAGTTTTCAGTTGAAGGATACCGTTTTTCGACATATTATTAGGCTGTTATTTATTGTAAAGTTTTTTGTTTCAGTTACTTTTTGTGAGAATTTTAGTATCACTTGGTGATTATTCATAGGATGTTGTGACAGTATTGCAGTGACCGTGATCATAGAAATGACAACCATTGATGAAATGAAGATGTTTGTAATATCTGAACTGCGCAGCCTGGCCTGCCATGGCCAGATGATAATGACTTTAGGTTGGATTGAAAACATTACAAGCGATGTCGGTTACAAAGTACAACTTTATGCTATAGAAAATGATGCTAGACATGTAATCGACATGGATTTGTCTAGCTGCAATGCAATGGAATTAAATGAGCACTGTTTGTGTCGCATAATCGGAAGATTTTATCATCAAGAAGGAAATGACTTTGTTAAAGTTCAGTCGTTAATTGTTACTCCATTGTGGAAATATCACAACTTCGTTGAGCTTGTTCAAATGCAAAGACGTTTTTCATTCCAAGTTTAACCAGCACTGCACTTTAATTGAGATTGACCAAGTGCGTTTCAACTTGTGTATTAGACAAGTAGCTACAAAATTTTACTTGTGGTTGTGGATGAAATTAGTAAGGTTTACATGTACCTATGAAACACCTACAGAAATATCGTTGTGCGATTTCAAGAATGTTGGATATTGCTTCTCTGAAGATTATTGACCACAAGGAACTTAAGATGGTTGGTGGTTTACTTTAATTTCATTTAAAATTAGGTCAAAAGTTTTGAACAGTTGTTTTCTTTTATTATTTTTTCCAATTTTGTATCTGTGAACAGTTTTTGATCATATCAAATTTAAAAAGTATAATAGTTTTGTCATTTTGAACAGCTGCTTTACTAAGATCAGCAATGAATTCATAAAATAGTTTTGCATGTCGAATGCTGGGTACTATTTGCAGGGTTTCTACCTTGGCCACCATAAAACAATTAATTTTAGGCTAGTCATGGACTATAAATAGGCTAATTAAAAATGTGCAGACTGCATATTAAACCACTGTAGCAAAAGTTAGACTTGAATTATGTGTTATGTTGACAATTTTCTAGTGATGTAGCGATGAATCGGTATGATCTGTGTTTTTTGGGGTATCAGCATTGGATTAATCAAAAATGCTTGTAATTACCAATCCGATTTTTTTAAAGCAGATTTGACAATGAAAATGGTAGTAACCAGCAAGAAACATTCAAAAATAATTAAAAAAATTAGTAACGCAAGACTATCTGCAAAATTTATTAGTTGAAATTTAGTGGTTAAAATAACAATATTTGCCTACTGGGATTGCAAAGCTTGAAGTTGCTTTTGCGTCAGCAATGCAGTAAGATTATCTGATTGTGATGAATACATATTCAAAAAGAAAAATACAAACAATTGCATTGCACACTATTGTAAATATAGGGTTGGTGATATGTATAAAAACATTCTGAAAAAGTGAGCCCAAATAGCATGTGGTATTTAGGCTAACTTTTGTAAGATTGGTTGCTTTGGCATATCACCAACCTAAAATTCAAAATTATGGGATTTGCAATAATATTGGTATGTTTTGTGCTAATTCAAAAAATCAATAAAGCGAGTAGAAAGGGTTTGATTTTAAAAATTGTATTTTATTGACTATACGATTTTGTGTATGGTAGGCTGAAGTTATACATAATTGCAAGCAGTATGGCCAAGAAATTATGGATATTATTTCTATATAATATAAAATCTTTAATCCATGTTACACCCTTGTTGCATTAGTCTACCCTCAGCTAAATATTTTTATGACACCTATCTTTGCATGGTGAATTTTAACAAGCAGCAACATTGCGTGACAGTTTTTATAAATTCAGTGTTACGTTAAGTACCTGTATTGCATTAGATAGGAATTGGATCGGTATCGGTAATTTTTTT
The DNA here is from genome assembly GCA_964006365.1 of Trididemnum miniatum. NCBI lineage: Eukaryota > Metazoa > Chordata > Ascidiacea > Aplousobranchia > Didemnidae > Trididemnum > Trididemnum miniatum. The sequence goes on along the minus strand of OZ023251.1, from coordinate 17,673,294 downwards.
GCAGTATTGGTCTCGACATCAGAATCTGGCAAAATTTTGGTATTGGTACATCACTGCAATTTTAATAAGTCATTAATTGTTGGAGTTTGTAAAGTTGTTTTCTTTTCTAGACATTTTTTTCTTCCTCGAAACAGGAATGGACAGCATCCAGGTAATGAATTTGGAAGAACGATAAGCTATGCAAACACTCTGCCGCATGGATGGAAAAAAAAGTTGCAAAGTTAATGTTTGTAGAGATTCTGACTCTTGAGGCGAGTTATCAGGTGAATAGTTCAGGCTAAAATGATTTTTGACATGGATTTATTGCTAAGGCTGTTCTCTTGCAATTGTCTGAAGTTTAGCCCATTTAAACCCAAGCTTATAAATAGAAAAAAATATTTTACATGTTTCTGTTTTTCTTTTGAAATATTTTACGTTTTGGAATAATTATTGGGGTCACAGAATTTCAAATTCAATGCGCAACTGGAACAGCGTTTTTAAGAAAATGACTACTTAGATAGTCATTTGGTGCTTGGTATTTTAATGTTGCGAATTAGCTGCTTATATGTTGCTTTTAACATTATGTTATTCACCATCTTTAACTCAACGAATTCAATTCAATAAGTTTGATATATTTCAAGTTTTCTCAGTCCAAAAAAACAGCAAAAGAAACACTGCATAAAAAATATCGAATGCTAGCATGTCAGCGCTTCGTATTACAAAACAATGGCCAAATGAACTCTTTTTATGGCATCATATTTCGCATTAAAACAGGTAGGTCGTATAGGAGTTCTTTAGCCTATACATACAGCAAACAATGCTGGTATGCAGTTTTAAGCAAAGCTAATCACAACCAGCCATACATTGTGGTGATTTTGAAACGCATGTAGTCTCAGGATTTTACTACAAACAATCCCAGGATCGAGATTGGTAAAATACAGTCATATAAAATGCCAGAATTTTGGGATCGGGATTTCCCGGGATCCTATCCTTAATTGTAACTATTTTTTAATCTGACACTTTTGTAACATTGGTAGATAAGACTAGTTTGGACTCCGTGTACATCAAACTGTATGTGCAAAATGTGGCAAAGTGACCTGGACTGTCTCATTGCCCAATACCTGCAGCAGTCGAATTTGTTTTGTTCACAAATTGTAAAATATGAAATTTGTCTCGGATATGTGATGATTTCTTATTCAAGTTACTTCACCTTTTATATCACATGAGAAAACAATGATAATCGGAAAGTTGTTACCACTTGCGTCATCCAGTTGGTGCACTGCTGGTATTGTTATGGCAGTCATTCTTGTACATAAATGTAGCGTTTGGGAAGAAATTTAAAAGATACTTAAACTCTGTCTTAATTAATAATTGGAAAAAAGTCTTGCATTGACATTAAAAACTAGCCTGATAAAGGCTTTTTGATGCGATGCGTATATCTTTTTGAAGGTGGGAAAAAGAAATTAATTTTAATTTGATGATAGGTACTTGTCATAAATGATAAAATGCCGCCAGCTTCTACCTTTTTGAAATACTGTCAGTTGTGATGGAAGCAATTATGTCCACAATCACTTTGCTTTATCTCTTAAATATGTCCTCCATGATACAAGTTCTTGCTCTCCACAACACATGGATGCCCAATCTAACAATCCAGCCTCAGTAGCATATGTGGTCTGATAACAATCTTCTGATGCATGGAACCATAGCTTTATTGAATCTCGGCTTGTGAAATATTTGCCATTGGCTCAGCTTTGCGTTCTTTGTTTGATACAAATATGCAACTTTGGTGACCTTATTTCCCTTTTCAAATTTTGATTATCCACCACAGAAAAGTACTTCTCAATTCCTATCAACTTATCAGGACTTTTCTCAAGCAAATTCAACTTTTAAATGTGGCTGATTGCTCCAATAGTCTCTTTTATACAAAGTAATATCAGAAAAAATTAAAATTCTAATAAAATTTCTGAAGTCGTCTAATGAAATATCATAACTTGAATCATTCTTGTCTCTTCCTGCTTGAAGCTTTTTTCCCGTCTGGTAGTGGTATGCCTGCTTTTACTTTCAGTCTTAAAGTTGCCATTTTTTTTGTCTGAAATTATCACTTCCACTGCTTGCTCAAATACTCGATTTTATTGACCATTGCATAGTGGGGAAGATTTTGTTGGAGTTGTATACGGAGCATCCTAGTCTAGGCTAGCTAGGCTAACTCAAATTTTGTGCTGTTTGTTCTTCCGGTACAGTAACAAAACAGAGATAAAAAAATCTACTCTCCAATTTTATTTTTGACGTTTCGCTTGGCAATGAACGCCAAGCTTCTTCAGAAAATCTAGTGACCTGGGAAGGAAATCAACCCAAGTTGAGAACAGTAAAACGTAGTAGCACTAATTTAACTGAACTGATTAAAAAATTATGAAGTGTTAATTGGATTAACTCGATTAACTATTGCGTCACAAAAAGGTGAAATGCGTGAATAATCATCAAATTGTTATGTGTAACACGAAAAAACCAGTATATAAACTACAGAGATTAAATTGCATTAAAATCCTGTAGCCAATGAACGATAAGCATTTGGGAGGCTCTCGCTATCAGACCTGTTCATAACCTTAGGATGGGCATTGATAAACCAAGCTTCCGAGATGAGTCGTTTAGAATAATTATTCTCCACTTTCAAAATTTCCGATTTCTCCCAATCAATGGTACGGTTAAAGTCCATCACATGTTCGCAAAGTTCAGAAAGTTCCGATCTCAGCTGGCTTGTGGCTCGCCTATGATCAGCCAATCTTGACTTAGGCCACATTTGGTTTGACCAATATAAGCATAGTCACAATCAGAGCAGGGAATCTGATAAACAACACAACTCTTATCTTCTGAGGTGTATGGATTAGGGTGGAGCGAAAAATGCGAATTTTGGAATTTAACTTGAGCCGGGGTCACAAAAGTTGCCAAATGGTGTAAAAACGTTATTCTCAAAATCTCCGATGTTTCCGTCTGCGTCTTCCGATTCTGCTGGAACCAAAAACTTTGTAAAAATTGGTAAAATTTACGAAAAAGTCGTGTTTTTCAAAGTTGTTTATTTCTACTAATCTGTTTCAAATGAAAGAAAGCCGGATGCTCATTTGTGAGTTAATAGGTCATATTTTGTATAAACAACAAAACATTGTTCAAAAGTTGTTGTCTGAAGGTTCCGCCAGAACAAACAAAATGGCAAAATTTCCGAAATTTACAAAAACCCCGTGTGTTTGAAAGGCGTTTATTTTTGCTAATCTGCTTGAAATGAAAGAAAGCCGGGTGGTCATTTGCGAGTTAATAGGTCATATTTTGCATAGCTACCAAAACATTGCTCAAAAGTAATTGGCTTGGGGTTCTGCCAGTCCTTTCAACTCGGGCATAGATTTACTATAGAGTATGACGTCATTTTTTGCTGACAAGTCATTGAATACCAATACCCGCATCTGATGTCTGTGATTTGTACTACTTCACATTTACTAGATCAGTGCATCAATATCGTGAGCAGTAAGCTTGCATGTATTAAAAACATAGGCTATAATTTGGATGCAAATCGGTTCAAAACACATTTCATTGTAAAAATGCTTTTAGTTGTAATCAATCAAATATGTTTTTCGCTCAACAACTTTCAGGATATGTGCATGCCCCGTGTCTTGTAAAAGTTTTGTTATCATACAGTTGCGAACACAAATCCACGACATACGTGGAATAGACCTAAACAACATGCATCAAAAAAATGTTAACGAATCAAAGAACAAAGAAAAAACAAACACGGCTTACGTAAACGCAAGAGATTGTAAAGAAATTTCAAAAACAGTATATGCGATCAACACATATAGTCTTTTTTCGTGTTGAATTTCGGAATTTTCGACCTTGAAGATAGCGAAGAATTTACATAACCGTTTCGATTTCCCTCCCCTACCACTTTTTGTGCGGCAGCTGTTACCAAAGTTATCATACGTTCCACAGCTTGAATGTGGCAGGGTAGTGCTGGAAAACTAATGGTCGTTTTTTCACTGATATGACTCTTTATTTTTGCGTCAGTAAGTTCTTTAGTCAGTGGCGGTGCAGTGATATCGTTTGCTTGCCAATCGATCATGCCAATGTAGCTTGTTTCAAAATTCTCCTCCAGCCAAGTTCTCTAACGTGTGGTTGGTTATCACTGACCATGGCGATAAGAATGTTTTTCGGGTGCGCAAAATACGCGTTTCTTGCACAACAGGTTTAATGATTGCCAAAACATTTTCAGGAAGTTCGCCGCAAAGCTGTAAGATTTTGTGCAAGTTTTTGGGACCACGTATTGCTTCAGGGTTCATTTTTATGATAAACCATCCAGGTGCATACACAGTTGAGATAAAATTAGCAAATGTTTTCAGAGTTTCAGATGGATCTTCGACAGAAACATACAATCTCATTATTCTATTGGCGGTTGTAAATCAACGAGAATGAGCCATCTTCCCAGGACGTAAATTAGCTAATTTCTCAGACACGTGCCCTGTTTCCACTGCTCTGACAATGTCGTAAAGATATTTTTGATCAGTACTCAAATTTTTCGTAGTTTCCTCAACGCTTGTGGCATCTCTGTTTTAATCGCAGCAAACTTTTGAACAGGAAATGTTTCGCAATATTCGAGTTGCTTTCCAATTTCTCCAGTGTATCCTCGAGGCCCTTAGTTTTACCATCTAACTTTTGAATCATGTGGTGCAGAGGCAATTCATTGGCATGCAGTTGGCATACGAACCAATGAAGGGACCTGTTTAATTTGGATTCGAGCAGTGTAATTATTCCTACTTTGGTACCTGTATTAACCACAGTCCCATCGCAGCCAATTGCTCGAATGGAATCAATTGAACCATCTTGTTCCTTCAAGAATTCCCAAATGGCTGCCGTTATGCATTCAGAACTACCTTGGGTAACCGACACATGACTGAAATATCTGCTATCAGGCTCAGAAATGAGCGTAATGTGTTTCTCCATGACATTGCTTCGATGGAACGTGTCCCCCTTCTTCGTATTGACTAAAGTTTACTCTTTTCGCCCATCGAAGTATATGCCCTCGATTTTTGGAGCCCTGTTTTTGGCAAGCGAGCTAATTTGTTTTCTGATGTCATTTCTAGATCTAATTTTGCTTCGATCGACCACATGCCGAGAAATGTCCGGCGTTATGATTCGGTAATCTTGCAAAACTGATGAAGCTATCATGGCAGCCGCTCTATCAGATACTCCAGTTCTTTCACAGGCTAATGCTAGATTGGAAAGTTGTGGTCGTTTGGGACTTTGAAAAGGCTCGATGTCTACTTTAGGGGCTTTGCATTTGGGAGACGTAGTTCGGCTCGAAAGAAGGAAATTTTCAAACGAAAACTCTTCAGCAGATGTTGAAAAATTCTGCTCCAAAGGTGATGGAGATGCGAGTAGTTTAGATCGTTGTTCACATCGTAAAGCTCTTTTTCTCAGCAACTTGGTAACTGCGAGGTAGCAACTTCCAATAAACATTTTGCGATCTGTTCGCTGATCTTTCATGAACTCTCTTTCAAGAGGGGAAATTAACTCTTTCGCACACTTGCATTTCTCTATCACTTTGCATTTGCAGGAAGCAAAATCAAAAAGTTTGTTGCTTTCGTTTTTAAAATTATCCATTTTGATTTGAAATGCAGCTGAATTTTTCCTTGATCGATTGCTTTTCAATAATCCTTGATACTTTTTGTGGTATTCTATTATTTTAGCTATGATCCGCTTTTTGGTAACACAGGGTATGGAAGCCTTGTTGTAAATTGCTTGCACTTTTTTTGCAACTTCTTTTGCAATGTAAAAAATGGGAAGGTCTCGCCCAGTATCATTTTTCATGTCATTTACAAATGGATAGTATTTCATCACAGCCCCGTAACTTGGTAACTGACTATCGTCCAATTCGCATGGGTCGTCAAATATAAGGCATTTTGAATGTCTCCTTGTTTTAACTGCCATTTGCTGCTGCAATCTGAGAAGCAATATAGATCTCACTCAAAATATTCTGGCAATCAGAACCTTGCTCTGCTGAAAATTGACTGCTGTAACACGGACAAGAAATAATGAATACGAGAAAACAATGACCAGCGGATGATGCATTATTATCAAGAAATAAACGGCGATTATTAGCTTTGTATGATGCAACAGCAAAACGAATCAATATTTCCGAACAGTACAAATATGTATCAAATCTTCTGAATTATGATAAAGAATTGCTTTGATTTAATGGCATTTGCGGAACCCCAAGCCAATTACTTTTGAGCAATGTTTTGGTAGCTATGCAAAATATGACCTATTAACTCACAAATGACCACCCGGCTTTCTTTCGTTTCAAGCAGATTAGCAAAACTAAACGCCTTTCAAACACACGGGGTTTTTGTAAATTTCGGAAATTTTGCCATTTTGTTTGTTCTGGCGGAACCTTCAGACAACAACTTTTGAACAATGTTTTGTTGTTTATACAAAATATGACCTATTAACTCACAAATGAGCATCCGGCTTTCTTTCATCTGAATCAGATTAATAGAAATAAACAACTTTGAAAAACACGACTTTTTCGTAAATTTTACCAATTTTTACAAAGTTTTTGGTTCCAGCAGAACTGGAAGACGAAGACAAAAACATCGGAGATTTTGAGAATAACGTTTTTACACCATTTGGCAACTTTTGTGACCCCGGCTCAAGTTAAATTCCAAAATTCGCATTTTTCGCTCCACCCTAGTATGGATCTTTAGGGGAGGGAAAAATGTGGCGAATGGTTTTCGCAGGTGTCATGGCAACATCGACTTCTGTCTCGTTCAGAACTCGTCTAATTCTTTCTGATGTACCTTGCACATACGGAATAGAAGTGAATTGTTTGAATTGAGAGTTGTGAGTTTGAGAGCGTGTGTTTTTGCGAGAGAGAAAAGTATCTCTGGTAGGAAATTCGTTAAGCTGCAGAATAGAACGTATGTTCCGTAACTCACCGCTTTTGGTTTTTATCAGTATGAGAGATGTGTGTTTCAATGCGGCTGAGTAGTGTCTTTGTCACAGTGAGCTTCTGGTGTTTGGGATGATGTGAAGTGTAGTGGAGATATCTGTCCGTGTGGGTGGGTTTTTTGTGAATGGCTACAAAAATCAACTGCACTGTTAATACCGAGTAAACCTAACCTGCAAATTAATAGCAGTGGTATTTTGTACAACAATGAAAAGATCAGTGTCTGCAAATCAGCGAAGTACCTGGGAGTTCAGATTGATAGTGACTTTAACTTCAAGTCCCACATACAACTCCTTCACAATAAACTCTCTTGCGCTGTAGGAATTATGTTTAAAGTCAAGAACTTTTTTCCTAAAAATGTATAAACTCTAATTTATCACGCCATGTTTAACTCCCATCTGCTCTACTGCATCACAATATGGACCTCAACAGTTTCAACCCATCTTAATTCTATTCGTATCCTTCAAAACAAAGCAGCTAAACTACTAGCTAGTATACATTGGAGACACTCTAGTTCCAGTGATTATAAGTCGCTGAGTATCCTCAAACTCGATGACATGATTAAACTTCAATCTGCCCTATTCGTTCATCGTCATTTCAACAAAAAGTTATCTACAAATTTACAAAACTATTTTACAAACGTGAAGACTTGTCACTCTATTGCGACTAGTCTCAATTATTACATACCAAAGTATAGATCTTCAAAATTGCAACGCTCAATCAAATATAAGGGGGTAAAAATATGGAATTCAACTCCTTAAGAAATAAGAAAATTTAACTTGAAAAAATTTAAAAAGTCATTAAAGGATCTTTATTTGAAGAGTTATTGGTTAGTTATCTGTAAAGTAGCCCACAATTTGTTTAGATTATTATCCATTGTTATCGTCCAAGAATGGCACCTTTTTAACTAATAATAAATGTAAACCATTGATTTAGTTTTTAGGGTGGCTGCTTGACTCGAAGACCTGATGGTGCCTTTGCAGTCTCCTTGTCCTATATCATTTTTAGTTGTGTACTACAAGTATTTGTACTGTTTAACCGTAGGACAAATAAATTACATGAATGAATGAATGAAATGACGTGTAACATTTCCATATGGGAACAAATGCATTTGAATTTGGATAATCTGCTGGCAATAAATGTTGCTTTAAAAATATGCATTACATTGTACCATCCTAGCCTCTTAGAAATACTTTTCGTAGAAAAACTTTAAAGAGAGCATTATTTTAAATATTTTTGGTTGCAATAATATAGTGATTTTTTGCGACACCAAGCAATGCAAGCACGACATGGGCCGGGTGTACACTAACGCTTAGTGTACGAAAAAGGGTAACCGATTATCATTTTTTTCGTCTTTCCAGACTCATCAGGTGCACAACTACGAGAGCCAAAGCTGGCTCTAAGTAAACTAACAAAAATCGAAGCTTATATGCAGCTTGCTGATCAGAAGGGCGCGGCAAGACAGAAAGCGCTTGAGGTCCAAAACTTGATTGCAAACTCCAAGATTTCGTAAACCGCAGAAGCACGGCGAAGCAGAAAGTGCTCGTGGGTTAGTTTCAAACCACACAATTACTGTAGCCATATGATGCGCGCGTAAAAAGCAAATTTAGTTAACTGCGGAAATCGAAGTCGAATAATTCGAAATTATCCACAAAGCGCCACACAAACTCGTGAATTAAGTTCAACAAAATAATTTGGGAAGCAAAAAATGAAGCCAAAGAACACACTATATTAAGTTGTAACCATAGTATAAACTATCAAACAAGGCCAACAGTACGTCGCTTAAAAAAGGAAATTTAGTTAACTGCAGAAACCGAAGTCAAAATCATCTACGAAGCGCCATAGAAACTCGTGAATAAAGTTTAACAAATTACAGTAACTTGGGAAGCAATCAACGAAGCCAAAGACCATTATTTTAACAACCATAGTGTTAACTATCAACCAAGACCAAAATTACGTAACAAAGGCCAAAAACTGCCCGGGATAATCGAAAACCAGCAAAGCTCATGTTGCGTTTCATAGGCACGAACGTATGGAAACAGAAAGGCACAAGAACCTCCTATAAAAGTAGGTTCAGCCCAGTGAGGCGAAGCGAGCTGGTCTCACTGTTTTTGACCGCCATTGTCATGACGTTTCAACCGCTGGCGACATTAAACCAACGTGGCCACCAATAGTTCAATGCACAAGAAACTCATCAGGCGAATAGATATATGGATGAAAACAGCAAATTTTATTTTGCTCATAATCTTCGGATTATTTTCATAAATTTAACACGATCACATATTTTATTGGTAACATATCTTCGACTTTGCAACCAAATATTTTTCTGTATTTAAAAAAATTGAGGATTTCGTGGAAATTAAAGTGTGTTCTCTTGTGGAAACGTTATGTGGTAAAATGTAAAAAAAATGTTTTCAATTTTGATTCTGTAGCTCGAGTAGGGAGATACAGATACGTTCCCTTTTAGGAACATTGCCCATTAGGTGCTACATTCTCACGACTTTTGGTAAAGCTTCTTTTCGAGGTCTTATCATCCTACACAGTGGGTGCACATTTGTGAGCAAAAGAGTCTGTTGTGAACTATGATGGGTATATCTTACATGTGCGCTATGATGGGGTCACAATGACATTACCTACGTATTGATATTATGCCAAATTGCATAGTTATGCAACATGTTTTATTACATCAAAAGATTGCTAAAAATTGTAACAAGTCAATAAAGAACGCAACAATCAAGTAAATATCAGTGCATTGGCACCAATTCGGAACCAACGAGTGTGATAAGCATGGTCTGCATGCAAGCAAGCATTGCGTTTTTTGCACATCAAGCGTGTATTGGCTTTGCACACCTTGCATGTTATGGTTGGTGTTGTAACAGTGTTTTTTGCTTTATGGCTTCATTCATTTGTATTTATCCATGTAGTTGCATATTTATCCTCATATCACGAGAAAGCGATCGAAGCACTGCACAAGCTCGCTTAGGAGTTGCCAGCCATCTGTCTACCTCACCAAGATGGGGGAATCCCGCTAAGTGTCTTTCCCAACGGCACAACAAGTAAACTTGCCAGCTTGTTCTCCACACTGTCATTTTAATGCTGAGCGTCAAGCAGAGAAGCTGTGAATACCAATTTTAAAGTCATTGGTTTGACCTGACTCAGAATCAAACCCGAGTCTACAGCTCAAGAGACAGACGCTCCATACCACTCGGCCATCTGAGCTGTTTGTGTGGCTTCGAGCGAAGTACTTGAATTCTTTTGCTCAAGTCAAGCAGACATTCTGCAAACGTCTAATGCTGATGATACTGACGAGTATAGCGAAAAAATATACAATTACCTTACCAGTAATTTTTTAACTTAATATTGCGATTTTGATCATAATCAACTGAATTGGTCTAATTTTGACGACGTGATACTTCTGCACATTAGCATAAGATCATTGCAAAAAAATTTTTGAATCACTGCATGAACTTATTGAGGCCTGCCCTGTAAACCTGACGTCATATGTTTAACTGAATCCCGAATTAAGTACCAACCTTAGAACTTCCCGGTTACCGCCTCACCTATGTCAGTCCCACTTCCAATGCAGGTGGAGTAGCTGCTTACATTATGCATAATCTCAAATCCAATATAAGTGAAAAGCAATATTCACTAGCTGGTTCGGAATCTGTGTGGTTTGCAATTACTAATATTAGCTCACTAACCTTTTCTACTATCGACGTTGTCTATCGTCATCTTAATACTAATAGCGCTAATTTCCCAACTTATTAGGGACTACAAAAGTTAAATTTCTAGTAGGGTATATAAATCCTTGGGGTTGTTTGGCTGATCAAGGTGAGGCATCCTGAAGAAGTGTACCTTTACCTGAGTGCGGCTGATAAGGGCTAATAGGCCGAAACAGCGCTGTCTCGCTTGACGGTATATGCATTGCTGAAGATGCTTATGCAACTGTTGGTGATGGAGGATGGTTGTCCTTCGACCATTCATGTGGAATGACTTCCTTTTCAGCAGGCCAAGTAGAACAACATTCGATTGAGTTTTTCATTAGGTTGCCATTGAAGAGAGGTTATTAGCTTGAACATCTCCATTTGTTTGCTTCCCAAGTTGTTAATCCAGATTTCCAGCTTCCAAATAAATCCTTCCAGTTTGGAAGTAAAATCTGAAATGGAATTGTTGGGCCCTTGACAAAATAAGTTCATGTTGGTAAAAGCTTCGAATATGTCCGACAGGTAAGCCAACCTCTTAACAAGCTCTTCACTCTCCTTTTCAAAATCCTTTGAAAATCTCTGTTTTCTCTGAAAAACACAGTCAACTCCTCCTTCAATTCAAAAACTCATCGTGTCATGTTTCCTCGTGAAAGCCATCTCACCTCTGTGTGATAAACAAGATATTTGTGGTCGGAACCAAGATCTTTGTAAAGCCTTGCAAGAAATCGCGTATTTAGTGCTGACGTTTTTATAAAATTCACAATCTTAATGATTCGATTTAAGCATGACAATAATTCCGGTGGCATTACTTAGGTACAAAGAGCAAATCTGTGTGTAAAACAATGAGCAAATGTGGAATTTGGTGACATAGCTTTTGCATAAATGAAACCCGAACTGGAATGTGCTGTAATGCCACGCGGGTTTTGATTTCAACTGAATGAAATTTTTTAAAAGCTAACACATTCTATTAATTTTTTCATTAGGTTGCCATTACAATAATACAATACAAATTCATTCAATAATAAGTTAATCTATCTGGCGCCCTAGGCACTCTGCCGGAACGGGTTGTATATGAATCAGGTATATAGTCTCTTGCTTGTTGGCGATCACTTGCACTACCATTAGGTTCGGAAGGTAAGTTAGGATCAGCTCGCTCAGCATGAGTATTCATAGTCTCTGAAAAAGCGTTCTCAGACTCGTTTTCAAACACCGGCATATTTAAACTTGAATGTCTTCGGTTTTGATGAAAAGTGCTTCCATGCTCAGGTTTGATGTTGTAGGAGCGTGGAGCTGGATTGTCAACAACGATTGCTGGTTCCCACGTCTTGCCATCTCGATGGTGGACTCGATCTCCTTTCTGCAAAGGACGTAAAGGTTTAGCATGTCTATTGTAAGAACGTTTGCAATTGTGACGCCTTTGCGCATATGGTTGGCGAACATAACTAGGCTTCACAGTTTTGGGAGTAAGATGTTCATTCGTCATAGGCAACAGTTTACACAATTGCCTTCTCAGTTCCATCAGTAATTGTGAAGGGGAACCTTCGGATTCGATGGGGGTGTTTCGATATTCTAAAATGCTCAAGGATCACGGTCTGTTTTAAGGACTTTGGTCAAAAGGCGTTTGGCAGTTTGCACTGTTTTTTCTCCGAGGCTATTCAACTGAGGGTAGAGGGGACTGGAAGTGTAGTGTTGTATCCTCCAACTGTTACAAAAATTCTATAACATAAACGTGGTAAATTGTCTTGATAGAATCCACAAGGGAGGATACAAAACTTGGGTTTTCCTCTAAGTATGTTAATGCTTTTCTTGTAGATCTGATCTCTGCACAAGCCTGGTGCCGGTTGATAAAACGTTCCTGAAGCAATTTTGATAATGTTTGTAGCAGTGCAATCACCTTATAAAACACTAAAAGATCTTTAACAAATGCTGAGTTAGCCATTTTGTGGTAAATACCTGCACACACAATACCTTGATTGTCAGTGTCATTACTCCGTTCAGCTAGTGTCATCAGTATACTTTGATATCTGTCAACAACAGTTCGGGTCAATTCAAACAATGAACTCCATCTAACTTCAATATAACCTGGAACTTTTCGAACTTTCTCGTTGCATTCTTTTTGTAACTGTTCAAAGGTGTCTGCAGTTTTTAAGGCATTGAAACAAGAATGTAATGACTTCATAACTTCAAGAGTAGAGGGCAGAACTTGAGAAACAACTTGACCAACAATAAGATTCAAACGATGTGCAGTGCAATGGATTTTCACAATCCAGCCATAAACTTTCCGTAAACGAGTTGCAACACCACTGTAAACTCCAAATAGAACACTGGCTCCATCTGTTGTCAAGCCCAAAAAAACAGAGTTTGCACTAAGAGCAGAAAGGAGGGGCAGTATCTTTTCAGCAATAGCAGCAGCTGAAAGGTTTTCTGACAACCGAACAAGGCCAATGAAACGTTCTTTTGCAGTTGAGCCTACGGAATAACGAACACACAAAGACAACTGTTCGTGGCCAGCTTTGTCCTTACATTCGTCAATAACAAGAAAGAACATTCCAGCTTCAGCAATACTTTTACCAATCTGGGTCCTAACTTCATCAGTCATAGCTTCTACAAACTCATTGAAGATCGTCTTACTCCAGTAGTCTTGATGGATTGAATACTGTTTCATGACACTGCTTCTCAAATCTTCAAAAACCGGGTTTGTTTTACAAATGATCTTCAATAACTCCACGAAATTTCCTTGATTCAAGGCATCTTCATCATGCTCATGTAAGTGTCTGTAAGGAATTTCTTGCAAAACAAAGTATCGGATATACTGAAGGAGAATTCTGATATATTTTCAGTTGGTTTCAATGAGCTATGCCCTGTGAGGTACCAACCTATCATCAATGCTGACTGTATTGCAGTGATAGTTGTTCCATAGTATCTCAGCTTGTAAATGATGAGCACTTCGGGCATGTTTATCCAGACCTTTCCGTTGATCACCTACTGCTTTGCTCCAATTTCTGAATCCTTCTTTCGTAAATGCCAGCTCTTGGTGCACTGACGCATGTGTGCTGAAATGAATGCAACAATGGCAATATGCTTTATCATTGGAAATACTATAGATTACCCATTTGTGTTTTTAATACTAAGTTTTCTGGAATGATTTGCAGTATCTAGGGTTTGTGATGTTCGCATCTCGGGGATATACAGGAAGAATTGGTTGAGCTGGTCCAGATTCTTTGCTGCCAATATCATTGGGTAAATAAATTTGTGATGAATGAGATGTATTGCTTGAACGTTCATTTGTGTTTGAAGAACATGAGTCTGGTTGAGATGAGTAGTTGTTATTAGAAGATGAGTCCGGTTGAGATGAGTTGTTGTTATTAGAAGATGATCTATTGTTGCTATCAGATTCCGGAATTGGATTGGAATTTGGTGCATGAAGCCGGGGCCGCTTTCGGAAATGTGACAAAATATTGGTTGCAGGCATACTTACGCTACATATATGTTAATTTTCTACGAAACCCTTTTAAATATTTTTATTGTGAATCAAAATCTAAAAAATAAATAAATATCATGATTTAAAGTTGGTATGGAAAGAAAAAAGATTAATATTCCTAAAATAACAATACATTTAATAGTGACAATCACACAATTGACACCCCCACCACCTCCCTCCTCCTCCCCCACTCCCGCGTGTCGCGGCATTTTGAAATATTTTGGGGGGGTGCGCACCCCCCACACCCCCCCTTGGATCCATCTCTGCTTCGTAGACTGCAGCCCGGGCATATGTTGCTAAATTGGCATCCCAAAAAGAGGAACAAATCCAGGAATTACTTCGTGACAAAAAAATTTTTTTGATTGTGGATGAAGCAGAGGTTGCTAAACAAAAGTATATTAGTGTGCTTGTGGGCAGCTTAGATGCTCCAAATCAGACATCCTCGTTAATTGCCATCCACTTGACAGCGATCACAATGGTAATAGCAGTATTATTCTGCACACTGTGGATGACATATTGCGACAACTTGAAATAAAACGCGAAAACTTTTCATTGTTCTTGACTGATGCTGTTCGGTACGTGTCTTCGACTGGAAAGACATTAAAGAAATTATACCCTTCTTTGATGCATGTCACCTGCGTTGCGCACTTACTACATAACTGCGCTATGCGTGTGCGTGCTCATTTTAAAGATTTTGATGAAGTAATAGCAACAATCAAGGCAGCAACAATCAAAAACAAAGATCGCAAGAAAGATTTTCATGTTGCTGGTCTGCCATCTCCTCCTGACCCTGTAATTACAAGATGGGCAACTTGGCTTAGAGCTGCCTTATATTATAGTGAGGACCTTCCAGCTGTTCGTACCATTGTCAACAATTGGACAAGTGCAGGCCTCTTAGTCAGCAGAGCAAAAGACGCTATCAATGTGGAAGGTTTGGTGTCGGACTTGGTTAAAATTAATCAATACTGGGCTCTAGCAGCCAACGTAGAGTTCTTAGAAGGAAGTGCCTGCACAATAACCAAAGCATACTGACTGCTGAAGAATATGCAATTCGATGATGATCCTTGCGCAATCAAAGATTACATTAACAAACGACTATCCAACTCTGATTTAGAAACAATAATAAACTGTACCAACTTGACAATTGACCCAACAAGCTACGCACTATTGCAAAAAGCCCAGCCAATCTCTGCTGCTGTTGAGAGGTCGTTTTCTATGCTCAATAAATTACTGAGAAAAGACAGGAATTTTGATGTTAAGAACATAAAAAAATATATGATGCTGTATTACAATAAAACGTCCTTGTAATTATACTGCGTGGCTTTCGTTAAAAAAATCATAGACATACTGTTAGTGTACAGTGCAGTTGCGATAGCAACGCAATTTTTGTATTACACACTAATTGATACTGGCACACACAATGGCTCGTTATCCTAGGTTTTAGCGTCATGTGTCACTTTGTTGCATTAGCTTCAACACTGAGTAATTGAGAAACTGTTCGAAGTAGGCTACCTTCTTCTTTAAAAACTTATGTAAATTGCAGATTATAAAACATAGGTATTTAATTAATAAAGTGCAACAAGACATAAATAATACGCGGAAATGGTTAAGTCAAAATAAAGTCAAAATTTTACTAAAATAAAGTCAAAAAAATATTTTTTTAGGTCAAAAACAAAATGGCCCTAGTAATCAATCAAGATTTGGGAACGTGCATCATCTTTAACAGCTTTTTTAATATCACTTAAGCCCTGGTAACACTGAGCGATTTGATCGCTGCGATTTCAATCTCAGCGATTAAATCGCTTCGTGTGACCGCTTTATTGCCCATCGCTCATCGCTCTCACAACCCAAAAATCGCTGCGATTTGCAAATCGCAGCAATTTCTCCAAAATTTAACGATCACGTGAGCAAATGCTGTCATAAATGTAGCGAAATATTCCTGATTTGATTGATCCCGTGACTAAATCACGCGTATAAACTCCTTCTATGACGTAATTTTCGCGCGTTTGCTATGCTCAAGCCCAGAGTTGAATCAAAAGAGCAACATTTTGACGAGTTTTTGAGTTTGAGGTGACAACATGGCAAAGAAACAAATCGCAAGGTGGACTGCAGGAGAAACTTTAAGGTTTTTGGAGATATTTAGAGGATACGAAGCTTTATGGGATGCGTCTTACTTCAAGAAAAATACAAGGGAAGAAGCAGTAAGAAAATTGATGGAAGAATTAATTGCTGCTAGCTTTGACATACCTGACGAAGAGTGCTTGAAAAAGAGAATAAAAAACATATAGGACTCTTATCGTGCTGAACTCAATAAAATCAAAAGATCGAAGAAAAGTGGAGCTGGAGCAGAAGATGTATACAAACCAAAGCTGCTATGGTTTGAGAACGCAGACGCGTTTATGCGAAATGTTATATCCGGAAGAGATTCATCTTCAAATTTGATAAGTTGTGCGTATAGTACGTTCATCTATTATGGCCTGTGCTTATTGGTATGTATTGTTTTCTTCATTAGCAATATCGATCTATCTTTGCAATAGTCCATAAACCAACTCGCAAGCCTTGTGGGCAAACTGAAACTCTAGCAGGTAGCACGATAGGTGCCTGCCATGTGCCATCACACGCGTTAATACTCGGTAGAGTTAGTACTCAGTTTATTTATTTTACAGTCCAAAAAATATTTTTGTGGTGAAAAGTGAATTGTGGTCAACAAGAAAAAAGAGCAATGTTGAATTGTTGACTCACCAATTGTCTTAATATTTTTTTCGAAAAACGAAAAAGCGAAGCCATTACTAAGCAGTAGTAAAAGACAAAAATCAACAGGTCTTTGGTGAGAAAGGAATTGTTTGTTTAATATCTTCTCTGCTACAAATACAACCGTTTTAACTGGTACAGATAAATTGGTGCTGAACGCAGCTGCGTATTCGCGATGACACTTCTCCGCGGCAATGGTACAGTTATTGGACAAGCAACCTGCATATGTACGGTCAACAGATAGTAGGGGGTTGATCAACTCCATTCTCCATGCTCCTGGGTTCACGGCAACATTATTTACATCCTCTTCATCAACACATCCCGTTGGAAAGTATTGTTTTGCTGAAGTTATGCGGAGCCAGTTATGAATCGAGCATGCAGCCTTAACGAGCAACTTTGTTGTATCAACTTTCAAATCAATCGGCCTCAGAAAAATGCGAAATCGTGAGGCAAGGATGCTAAATGCATTTTCGACTACACGCCTAGCCCGCGAAGGCGGTAATTGAAGATTTTTTCCTCAATAGTGAGATTTCTTCGGCTAAATGGCTTCAGCAAATTGTTGTGCAATGGAAATGCATCGTCTCTGACACAAACTTTTTTTTCAGGCCAATTTAGAAGATTTTGCTCCATTGCTATATTTAGCGCTGAATTCTTGAATATGGTGCTATCTGAGGCTCATCCATCACTTCCCACGTCAATATATCTAAAGCAGTAGTCAGCATCCACGAGGGCAAACAAGATAATGCTGTACGTCCCCTTGTAGTTGAAGTATGTCGCAGTACTATTTGGTGGACGAATAATGCAGATGTGCTTACCATCGAGAGCACCACAACAATTGGGGAAGTTCCACCTTGCATTAAAGGAGTTTTGAATCGACTTCCATTCTTTCACAGTATTCGGAACCTAAAAATAAATAATAATAAAAGTAAATAACAAAAACGAAAAACTATACCGGCAATTAGGTATATGCAATAAGCAAATAAACTAAGCGACTAGAAAGAGTGGAAATTTGCTAAAAACCACTATACAGTTTTTATTATTTCAAATTTATGATTTTTAGGACCTATCATCGAGAATCCATGCATCAAAACGCAAGCACAGTACTGAAGCTGAACTTGCTGAAGCAGATCATGAGAATGACAACACAACAGATGCAACAGAAGATGATGTTAATGAAAATGCTGCTTTGCATAATTTACCAAATTCAACACCAGATAAAGGAACAAAATCGGTAATTTCGATATCGAATGCAAGTTATCTATCATCAAAAGGCATTTCCGTTTCTGATGATCCTCCCAGAAAAGTGTTAAGGAGGAAGAGTAAGGCTCTTCGGAGCAACCCATCCAGGCTGGAAATGGCTGTATCAAAGTTACATAATATAGCAGAATTGGCAAATCGAGATGTGGAAGATCAATACACAAATTTCGGAAGTCATATCGCATCTCAACTCCGTGAACTACCGTTAAGAAGTTTTCTCATCTTACAAGAAAAGTTCCAAATTTCATTATGCAAGAAAGATTAAACAGTATTCAAATTTTGTACCCATACCCACCATGCAGCAGTTTTCACTCATCCTCATGCACGTCCAGCCTGACTTCTCCAATATCTGTCTTCCCAAGCACTATTCAAGTATCACCAAATACTTATTAACCATCACCAAGTATTTATCAACCATCACCAAATACTTATCAACAATCACCAAATACTTATCAAACCATCACCATGTGAATACCGACCCAGCAACCAAGACACTTAAACTGCAACCAACACAGACAATGAAGTAGCTATGTACTTCACTGCGGCAAATTCTTTGCAAAATAGCTTACTTCAAATGTGAACTACATGGCATAATAGCCCATTTGAAAATATGATATCGATCGGTATGACATGACGCTTTTAATCGACAACGTATCTGGTGGTAAACTCTATGGTCATATTGCGGACTTTTGAAAATTATAAAAATGCTTAGGCCTATTGCTAATGTCAGGGGGTTGGGCCCGCGCAACAACCACAACGTCCCCTCTCAAAATTTTATACGTTAAAAACAAAGTTGTTACAGACTGAAGCTCGCCTGTGACTATAGCTAGTTAATATTTAGCCCAAGAGGAGCGCCTGGGCTTTCACCACTTCGTAACTGTGTATCCAACTGTCTTCCAATACCAAACAATTTTCGAATTCTCTTTCTTCTATATTGATTAGTTTTAAAACAGTGTGAAGATATTCTTGACTCAGCACAAAGCGGCAAAAATTAACTTTGCTTTACCGGGTTAAAACTTCAATAAAATCTTTCAGTTAAAAGCACGTCCTTCCACCATAAAACCAAACGTAAAACTGATTTTGAAATTCGCAAAATAGATGTGGCAAACAAACAACAATCACGTGAACAATGACGTAATATGGAGTAAACCAATCGCAATAAAGTTTGAGAGAGGCGTGAAATTGTGTAGAATCAATCAAGTGTGACGGGCAATCGTTGAAGGATAAACAAACGTTGAGAGCAAGAAAAAAATTTACAGTGAGCAGCAAATATTAAACACCGGGTTTGAAACCTTAAGTCGGAAATAAAAAAAAAGGTTCGGTGCTGAACATACGGCCCCGTGAAACTAAGTCCAGAGGTGAAGTTTCAATATAAGAAAAATATATGAAGCACCGAAAGCACACTAAATCATAATGAGTAATATTTGAGCAAGTGCATTAAGTGATTATGAATAAAATAACATAAGGTGAGAAGGACGGTAGGTAAGCTTTATATTAGAACATCGGTAAAATTTGAATTATGGGCATAAATTATGAATTTCGATAAACGACGCAAAGGAAAGGTAAAAATTCAACAAACATGTCAACAGCGAAACAATTTTCATCAAAAATAGCACAGACGTTAGGCCTACGTCAAAACAAAGAACGCCAATTAACATAGCACAAAGGTCTAAGCCTACAGCATAACAAAAAATGCAAGATTGATCAAGCAACAGGGTCAGGTCATACCGGAGCGATCTTAGAAAGATCCCGGAGTACATACTCTAATTCGGCAGAGCCACCAGGGGTTTTCTTAGACAAAACTGCCTCCGCAGCGGCGCACTATCTCTCTACCCTTGCGGAGCTGAGGGTGCAAACGATGAATGCGACCCAGACGGTAAGCTCCTTTATGAAAAACATCTTCACTATCCCCTAAAAGGACAAGCTGACCCGGGGTAAGGTTTTTCTGTATAGTCCTCCACTTATTGCGACCCTGAAGAGTAGGGAGATATCCCGTCATCCAGGTGAGCCAGAACCGATGTCCCAGGTTAGCACTATACAAAAAGTCCCTGCGGAGATCACCCTTATCATGGTAAGTTCCCACCGGGGTATTGGGTGCCAACTGCTGCCCCAGAAACAACGACGGTGTCAAGGGTAAAAGATCATTCGGATGATCACTAAGAGCAGTCAAAGGCCGGTCATTAACGATACGCACCGCATCCGATGTGAAGGTCTGGAGTTCAATTAACGTTGGCATAGGCCTTGTATCTGAGAGAACCTTATTCAAAGCGGTCTTAAACAACTTTACCATCGATTCCCATGAGCCACCTTGCGAAGCCGCGTAGGGCGGGATTCGAACCCAGTTTATATCTGATTTACGTAATGCGTTCACAAATTCTGTCGAGCCAAGCAAATCCGGTAATTTTACAGAAGCAGCGCAAAAAGTAGAACCATTATCGGAATAGAACGTGTCTACTGCCCCACACAGATTAGTAAACCGAGAAAATGCAAGTAAAAAACTATTTAGATCTAAACTAATCACAACCTCAACATGAATACATCTTGTGCACAAGCAGGTAAACAGAAGACCCCATGCCTTGCAAACGCTCCGGCCTTGTTTAAAGGAGTAAGGTCCAAGATAGTCAACACCACAAAATTTAAATGGCTTGTTGCACAGAGTGAGTCGGCACTCCGGGAGATCTGCCATGAGCTGCCTAATAGGTTTAGCTTTGCGCAAAGCACACTTGCTACAATCTGCAATAAAATGCTTCACGCTGGAAATGCCATGTATAATCCAGTAGCGTTGACGAGCTTTCATGAGCGTGTATGAAGGGCCAGCGTGGCCGGCGGAGCAATGTTCAAAAAGCACAATAAGCCGTGTCAACGGGTGTTTTGCAGGTAAAATTATAGGATGTTTGGTGTCGATTGGTAGCTCGGCATTTTCCAGTCTGCCATCAACGCGCAGCAACGAGTCTGGTCCCACGCAAGGCCTTAAATTGCGCAGAGTTTTTAATTCGTTTACACGGCGGGTGTAGTCTGGTGTGGCAACACGTTGACTCAAACACTTCAGCACAGCTTCGAAATCATCAGGTGAACCCTGACTGAGGGGTCGTATAACATCCCCAAAACGCCGTGCTTGAACATATTTGACTACTTTCACCAGCGCGTGATCCAAAAAGGCAGCATTAAGTACGGGTTTGTTAAAGGGAACTTTCCTAGACCGAGCAACCAAAAATTCCACAAAAACAATAAAGTAACTAAAACGCTTCTTCAAGGTATAGAGATCTGGCGAGGTTTCAATAAGCCTGTCCAGGGTATCGATATCATTACCATCAGAAACATTCACATGACTAACCGCAACGGCTTTAACAACAGGAGCCAACTCCGAAGGTTGAACAACAACTTGTTTTTGCAGCAAAAAGTCGGGTCCACTAAACCACAAACCAAGCGAGTGTAAGTTTTTAGTAATGCCGTCGCGGGTTCCAATATCAGCAGGGTTAACGGAGGTGTGAACATATCTCCAGCAATTAGAAGGTGCAATGCCAAGTATCTTATCAACACGTCTCTTTATAAAGCGAGAAAGATGCAGATCAGGATTCGTAATCCAATTTAGCACCACCTGTGAGTCAGTCCACGTATGAATACTGCAATTTAGATGACTTAACGCTCCAGCGGCCTGAGCCAGTAATTCACAACACAATCTCGCAGCCTCAAGTTCTTTACGTGATATTATCCAATTCGTTTGATGACGTAGTACCAATCTCGATTTACCTAACACAAAACTCACTTGGACCTTACCGTCAACTACGTGACGCAAATAAACCACGCTGCAAAATGCCAAATCCGAAGAATCACAAAACGCATGGAGCTGATAAATAGCGGTTTCAACAGGTTCAACACTAACACTACCAGCAAAACAATAACGCGGAATCGAAAACTTTTCAAGCATGTTTAGAGTTGCTAGCCACTTCTCCCAAGTATTTTTAATGTCGTCTGGGAGGTCGTCGTCCCATCCAACGCCCGAGGCAGCCACTTTCTGCAACATCAACTTTCCTCCCAAAAGAAATGGGGAAGCCATTCCTAAAGGATCAAATTGACTGGCAAGCTGACTCGACATCCCTCGCCTAGTAGATGCCCGAGAAAACTCGCGGCAGCGTACAAGCAGCTTATCCTCATTAGTGTCCCAGATCAAACCCAATGCTTTCGAGTCCGGCAGGGGCTGTGAGCCCAGGTCAATCTCACCAACACCGGGGGCGAGATCACAATATGGAACACCCAACAAGATATCTTTAGCGTGACAATTTGCAACCCATTTACGAAGTTTAAAGCCACGACTATCAAACAGTTCCGTAGCTTCTTTAGCCACAGCTTCTAATTCAGCATAGGTGTCACACGAAAACAACAAATCATCCATATAGCGGTGGTTAACAACAGCATTTAAAGTAAACTGGCTAGCCCGAGTAGGGTTTTCCTCTACCAAACGCCTGATAGCAAGAAGCGCAATATAAGGGCTAGAATTCAACCTCCAAACATGTCTGGTAAAACGGTAAACCATCGTTTCACCTTTGGAGATGTCATTGTCTTTGAACCAGACAATCCGAAACAAATCCTGTTGCGAACAACTTGGAAAAAACATCCGAAACAACTTGGAAAAAACATCGGCTAATGTCCGTCACGAAGGCATATTTGCCCAAGCGGAATCTTATCAAGACTTCCACCAAGTTATTGAGCAAGTTTTCCCCACTCAACACGGCCCGGTTAATGCACATACCGTTAGTCATGGCAGCACCATCGTACACAACGCGAGGTTTCTCCGATTTAGTGACAAAAAATGGCAAATGCCATACAGGACCAACAACTCCAGAGTCTTCTGCAGGCACAATCCAACTTTCGCGGATTAACTCAGAAAAGGTATCAGTTAATACTTCCCTAAGTTTCGAGTTGTGCAGAGCAGAATTGCGCATGGACATAGTGCGTTTTAAAGCATTTTGGTAGTTTTCAGGTAGTTGTTCGATAATATCCGGCTTAAGAGGGACTGGCATTTCATACCGGCCGTCAACAACCTTTATGTTGGGTTCAACAAGCTCTTTGGCCATCTCGTCACTTACGGAAGGCATGACAACCCATGGCCAACTAGAACACGGCCAGCCAAGTCACATTTTAGAGGCTATTTCTAAGAGGCCTACAACCCTACATCTAAAAATGATAAATTTAGTGAATTAAAAGGAAAATCACAGACTTGCTCAAGCAAAAATGATGAAAAAGGCTGTGTAAGGCAATATTAGACTCAAATTGCATAAATAATACGGTACTGTTTGTACACTGACACTCTTAACAGTAATAGTTTACAGAATAGCACGACGTATTGAAAACACTGATTATATGTAATGATTAAACTACACTACAGCTTTCTCAAGTAGTATTCCAAATATTAAGTGTTATAACAAATCAACACTAGAAAACAGTATGCAGTATAAACAAAGCAAATATAAAACTAAAAAATTCAAACATGCAGTAATGAAAATATACATATCAAATAGCTATTGTAAACAAACACACTGTATAAAAGAGATTCCACAATGACACTGAGAACTATTTTTCTCTTTGTCGTTTTTTAAATGCTTTTAAGGCATCTTTTCGAACCCCATCATTTTGATGCTTTTGCTTGTTATTATAAAAAATATTAACAATAATTTTTCTGCTTTGCACCCCACCCCACTCGACATGGCTCTCACAAGTGAAGTCAATATTGCAGCAAAACGTTAGCATGACGGATAGGGATTTGTGGATATTGCTGAAGCATCAAGTCTGCACAGTCCAAAACAGCAAATCCATTTGCGACATACTGGGCAAGGGATTCAGAAGGCAGAGTCAAACCACCTCGAGACAAATGAAAAAAGTAGGAGTCTGGGGCTGCAGTTTTGTTGGAAATCAAAAGTTCTTCACAGTTTTTGCACTGCGATTTACCAACTAACATTTTCGCAACATAACCGGCTACTACAAGCGATACTTCATTGCTTTCGGGGTTCAATGTTGCCTCCTGGAGTTCGGAAGATTTGAGAGCCAATGCAACCGTCAAGTCATCCATAAGCTCTGGATTAGGCACAATTTTTAAACTGTCGTTTGAAAAAAAGTTTATGTTTTCTTTCAACAAGGTGCGACAAAGCAGTGTTTTTTCAGAGTCAGTTACCTCTTTCAGGCTGACCAAAAAGTTCCCACCATTGAGTTGGCGATATTGTGAAAATCGCCTCTCAATGGAGTCGCTCTGTAGCCTGGCTGTAAGAATGTATGCATAATCTTCCTGTAAAAGCTCTTCAATGAGGAGTGCTTGAGCACGAAGAGTGCGAATCAAAGCATCTGAAGTTTGCTTCGTCAAACAAAACATGCCAGAACCACTCTTACTCCAATTTTCCAGCCAGATTGCAAATTGATTTAAGAAATCAGTTTTTCCATCGCCTGCCACTATAGCATTGCCCATGCAATTTGGATGAAATTGTTGCTTAGAATTTATGATCAGCCACCAGTTGTTGATTAATGAAAGAAATCCAATCATATCCTTTCTATCAGAAAAATACGTTTTACAAGCAGCAATTGTTGTTTCGTGAAACACTGCTAGGGCCAAATTTACATTCTGCTTATTGTTTCCTGGGTGTAAGGCATGAAATGTCAGCTTTGTTGCTTTTCTTAAATTTGCCTTAAGCTTAGAATCCGCATCATAAATTGAATGTATATCTCTCCAGGAGATATATCCATTTTCCGATGATGCAATTAGCTGATCTTTAACCAAAAACGAGAAAGATGGAAAAACAAACTTTTGGGCATTAAGCAAATTGTTCCTGACATTCTTCAGTAAATGAACATTATCAAAAAACAAGTGGGTCTTTGAAGAATTCTGGGGATGCTGAATGAACAGAGTGTTACCGGATGGATACATTTCCAGCAAACGGTTAAAAGCTGCAACATTTGCAGAATGGTTGTCTGTTACTATGCCTCGAACTGTAAAACCAGCTTGAATTAAACCAGACATGCACTCTGAAAATTCTTCGGCCAACCATTTGCCACTGAGTGTTGTTTCTGGAGAAGCTCTAACAACGACTGGAACAGACTGCTTTAAACCTTGAACCATAAAGACCACTACACCTTTATATAAGTTTCCAGTTTCGTCAGTACCAATATAGCGTCCACCTGCGTATTGCACACTTTTTTTAATATACATTTCATCAGATATCAATACGATATCATCGGTGATAGACCCCTTTTCTCTCAAAATTTTAGCAGCTTTAAGAATATCCAAACTCCCAGATTTCAATCGTTTCAGCAGCGACAGTGATGGCAATGGAAACTTTTCCAGCAAAAGTTTGTAAGCCTGTCCTGAAGTGTAACGCAGATGTAAAGCAAAGCGCATCATTTCACTCGAATAGGGAGGTCTTCCTTTGGGGCTATAGTGTTGTCGTTCTTGCAATTCCTTTAATAAGCTATCTGCTTTGTAAGATAAATTTTGCAAATAGGCTGGAAAATTGTGCAACATTGAAAAACTTGTCAACTTTGCATTTCTACCCACTGTAAACCATTGTGGTAATGGCACGGAACTGTCACAAAAACGAAGTTCAACATGCAACTGTCCATCAATTTTTATTGCATCTTTAACCACAGGGAAGCCACTATTTTCGTCAAAGCAAACTTTGTAGTAAATGACATGATCACTTGCTTTACGAAACAGATATCCAGCAGGACATTGTTTTTGAGATAAATCATCAAAGTCTTTGATTGTGTCATTTTTGGAAAAGCTTTCAAACTGATCTTCTGCATATATACGTGACTTTGGGGGCTTTCTTGGTGCAGAAGGTGTTTGCAAAGTTGAAGGACGTTTTAAAGCATTTGCAGTATGTATAGATGGTATAGGATTCAAATTCCACTTCAACTTTGTCCTCTTTCCTTTGTGCAAAAATTTTTCTTCAAAATGGTTAGAACAAATAACAGAGTTTTTTGATGGTAACCAGTCTGCTCTGTTCACAAATCGTGTCCACTTTTCTAACAAAACTTGCTTTTCAAATGGAAAGCGAAACGCTGAAACGTTGTCAGTACTGATGCTAGCATATCCAGATTTGCACCCGAACACAACGCACTTGTTCACCATGCTATCAAAGCAGTTCAATAATTAAAGTTAAACATGTAATGATTAAGTACCTCTAAAAATATTCTAAAACACAGAAAATAGCACACCATTTCTACAACTTTAAACACTTCGAATTCTGTTTATTTAGTCTTTGGACAGTGCCTATTGCCCATCGCGTAATCTGCATACATGAGTTTAAATTGAACCATGAGTTAACCCAATGTAATATTATAAATACGTATGTTTTCTCTCCTTTCAGTTTATTGATTTAAATTAACTTGCTTAGTAATGAAAACGGTACCAGTAGTACTGATTTAAAACTTTACTGCAGGAAACTACTTTTAGTAAGCCGCTGTTCCACTAAACGGCATCAATTTACTGGAAATTGCATGCCAAATAAATATTTAAAGATGTACCTTATGTTTCATATATCCTTGGCTATTCAAAATAACTCGCAATCTTACACAAAATTATTTCTATATACTGCATTTCACTCATTATTCAACCTAGTGTGCTTCTCAGCTAACAAAACCTTAACTCCTAACACAATCTTAACAAAAACAAACTGTTTGCAAATCGCGGTGACACAGATATGCACGTGGCGCATGTATTACAATTCATTAGGACGTGTAAGCTGGCGCGCGCGAGCCGAACACACAATTCGACAAACTTACTTTTCTCTCGTGATCACAGCAGGCCTCTTAGCAAAAGAGCACAAAATGCAGCTTGGCTGGCCGTGTTCTAGTTGGCCATGGACAACCTCATCATCGAGTTCGTACTGTCGCACAGTTTCTTTGAGAGCAACAATTTCTTTTTTTAGCTCGCTGCATTCACAAACCGAGTTCCCCGGGTTCGTAGTTTGAACTCTCAACGAGGACAGTGAATTCTGGTGAGCGGTAGCCAAAATGCGTCCCCCACTGGCAACGGGTCCAAGTCGTGTCAGGACATAGTTTGGTTCCTCAGGGTCAGTGCCTTCACACTCGTCTAAAACGGTGAGCAAGGTTTTATCCGACTGACCAATTAAGATATCTATTCGTCTGCGCCCGGGTACCACATGGAATTCTACACCACTAAAGTGTTCGAGTGCAGCGGTGTCCACAGCATGAGGCAAGGTATGGTCATCGTTGGGAAACTCAGGTACCACCAAAGCATCCTTGATGGTAAATTCTTCCCCGGAGTATAAAGATTCAAGGACGAAATTAGTGCGCCCACCACTGTCAACAGTACAATCTGCTAAGGTTCGAATCTTGACAGTCGAGTCAGGTCCTGCCTTCAACCCAAGCTCATCTTTCAAGTTCTCTGAAATTAAAGTAGCTTGGCTGGCAGTATCGTGTTGAGCATAAGCCAACGCTGACTTGCCGGTTTTAGGGTTAACCACTTTAACTGCGCTTGTGCGAAGCAAAACCACACGGTTATTTTCGTGTCTAATTTTGCGCACGGTCACGTCTTTTCGGTCATTACCATTGGATTTTACCCTATTTCGGGGAGCTGGAGTGGGTGCTACAGGTTCATTCCCCGCAGCGGCCCCGGAGCTTCCACCGAACGTGTAGTATTCATGCAGCGCAGCAGCATGTTTATTGCGACATTGCGGGCCACACAATCGACACTTAGATGGAAAAGAACACTGGCGAACGAAGTGGTCAAGAGAAAGGCAGTTTAAGCATCTCTTAGCTTCAACCACGGTCTTACGTTTTATTTCAGGTGCAAGACTTTTAAACTTCTCGCAATCCGCCAGATAGTGTTTACACGTAGACCGAGAACAAACGAAGCACACAGGAGGCGACTTATTATTGACACGCCTAGCTTCTCGTGGCTGACCTGTAGCAAAACGCAATTCTTGATTTTGTTCATCGGTAGCTGAAGTATGCTCTACTTCCACTGGCCGAGAATCGAACCCATTATCGACAGCAACCTGACGAACACGAAAGGTTTTGGCACCAGACGGTTCACGAGCCACTTCCCGCTCGTCAGATTTAAAAAACGCTTGTGCGTAGTCTGACGTCATGACACCAATTTCGTGCACAACAAAATTGCGAAGCGAATCAAAACTAGGTTGATTCAGGTCAATGCTCATTTTATCAAGGTAGTCGAGATAGCGTCTTTTCAACGCATTAGGCAATCTATTGGCAGTGTCTAGCATAAGTTGCCCTGAAAGTTTCTCGACTTGATTGTGCGCATGCGCTAAAACTTCCAAAGTGTTTAAGTCCTCATTGAAAAGCTTAAGCGATGCAGAATTAAACAAGACTTTAGGGCCCTTACGAACGGCAACCACTTGAGGTTCAGATGTCACGCCACCAGAGACGCCATAATGTTGCCGCAAGCGATCGATGGCCTTCTCGATGCGCTGCATTGTTGTCATACTCCTCAATGGGGCGCAAAACAAGTTGACCATTTCACGCGGTTGCCCAACGCATGACGCTCTTAGCACTTCGAGCTTACGTTCATCATATGGACTTTCGTCCATAAGACGACGAATTTGGTTTTCATAAAACACAAAGGCCATATTGCTGCCGTCGTAGCGAATTTGAAAGGCAAGGTTTATATACTCGTTTCTGCCTTGCCTGTCTAAGTAAGATCGCAATATAAGGTCATTGTTACCCACTGTAGGAACAGTAACCTGACGAAGAGGCAAATGCGTTTTAACCTCATCTTTGACAGGCTGAAAACAACCAGTAGGAAGCCCCACTTCCGGAACGCCACCAAAACCTCGAGAAGCATAAGCATGAGGTTCGAGCCCAGGTTTTAGATTCCTTTTAGGTAGGGGTTCAGTTAAGGTACCGGTATAATAATTGGTAGTAGTAGGTTTACTTATTTGATCAGAAGCAACAAATGGCTTCATATCAACCGTGCTCTCCTCACGTTGCAAACCAAAGCCAGGTGGAACAGTGGGGACAGCCTTCAAAGCGCAAGAAGGATCCACTTTCTCAGCGCGAGTCGTACCTGGTGTTTCATACTCTGCTGAGCGGTTCGATCTCGCTTCTCTGGCTCGATTGCTTGAGGCTTCGAAGCCCGAACGAACACGAGAGCGTAGTCCTGAGAGCCCAGAGACTGACAAGCCCTCCTGTCCTACGCGCTCAATGCCAGGGCTCCGATTAAATTGATTCCCAGAAAAATGAGGTGCATTCTCATCAGTAACAATTACAAAATTACCCTGACCATCAATTCGGTCGGTTTCCGACACCGCATCTCCGGTAACCCGGTCGAGAGGGTGAGGAGTATCAGTAAATTTACAATTTTCAGCCATATAAACGGTAGAAACGGGATAAAAAATTAAGTAGCATAAACGATAAAAAATGAAGTAGTACAAAGTTAGTAAACACGTCCGTGCATAAATAAAACGTTGCTGCTCAAGGTTCGTTACACACAAAAAATAGTAAAGTAATGACGGTACCTTCACCGTAGATAGCAGTCGCAGTAAAGTCCAAAGTATCAAGTTCTCAGCACTGGTTCGAGTTGAGGGACAGGAGCCTAAGGTTGACGAACCACGAGACGGAGAGCCGGAGAAGCGGACCCGCAAGTTGCAAAACGTTGTCGAATGGAGACTCCGAGAAACGACGTCAGTTGACGGAAGTTAGTAGCAGTAGATGAAGCGTCCAAACAAAACGTTGCCAAAGGGATGAAGTTCCAGGTAACGGATAACTTCGAGAGTGTCAACCAAGACTAATGTCGAACAATGACGAGGAACCAGTTGAGAAACCACGGCAGGACAAAACGAAACCAATACGGGAATGGTGTAGCTTTCCAAGAGCAGTAGAAGACAGTATTTCTGCAGGTTTGAGAAACTCTGCACGTCGTATAGATGTAAAAATGAAAGGACGGATTTTTCCTCAGCAGGTAAAAAGTTAATTTTCTTTATGTTACAGACTGAAGCTCGCCTGTGACTATAGCTAGTTAATATTTAGCCCAAGAGGAGCGCCTGGGCTTTCACCACTTCGTAACTGTGTATCCAACTGTCTTCCAATACCAAACAATTTTCGAATTCTCTTTCTTCTATATTGATTAGTTTTAAAACAGTGTGAAGATATTCTTGACTCAGCACAAAGCGGCAAAAATTAACTTTGCTTTACCGGGTTAAAACTTCAATAAAATCTTTCAGTTAAAAGCACGTCCTTCCACCATAAAACCAAACGTAAAACTGATTTTGAAATTCGCAAAATAGATGTGGCAAACAAACAACAATCACGTGAACAATGACGTAATATGGAGTAAACCAATCGCAATAAAGTTTGAGAGAGGCGTGAAATTGTGTAGAATCAATCAAGTGTGACGGGCAATCGTTGAAGGATGAACAAACGTTGAGAGCAAGAAAAAAATTTACAGTGAGCAGCAAATATTAAACACCGGGTTTGAAACCTTAAGTCGGAAATAAAAAAAAAGGTTCGGTGCTGAACAAAAGTAAAGTATAAGAGAATGCTGTGTGGTTTTTAATCATGTTTTAATCAAAACGTTGCAATTTCATAATTGTGGGTAATTTTCATTTCATATCAAATAACTAGACATTTTGCGCATGTCTGATCAACACGTTGTGGGTTTTTATCATGTCTGTCTTGTTATTTGCTTTCCTAACTTATTTTACTGCTATGCCTTTGGTCATGACTCTTGTTTGGTAGTTTGCAGAACGCATGTAATATATCGCTAATTGCTTTGGATTTCTGGCTGTATAATATTGTACATCAACAAGCTTTTTGCTCGTTCTTCTGTCCAACTATTGTAATGGATACAGTGCTTGTTCATTTGAATTATTTCGTTGTTAATAAATTTCAAGAATAAACACAGCATCATACCTTATCGACTAAAACAGGATTCATGTTTAGAACGCTACAATTTGAGTGATGAACTTACCTTGATAAACGATGCCAAAGAATCGTATATCGCTGCCATTACATCCGTTAGAAAAGCAGAAATTGTATTATGTGGCACTCTGAATAGTAAAGCAAGTGAGCGAAAGCTGTCCCCAGTTGCCATGTACCGAAGCGTTATTTCCAGTTTTGTTCTGCATGGTATAGCCATCCTCATAACACTTTCTTTCCTATTTTAGGTGTTATCATTGAAAGTGACTCCTCAAATTTTTCTAAACCAATTCGTAATACGTTTCTATAGACACCTGCATCCTCCAGAGCCATTTCTTTAAGAAGATTATTGGAGGCCCTCAATTCCTCCCTTCTTGCTACCCATTTTTTTACCCACATTCTTGGTTTTTCTGCTTCCAGTTCCTTTAGCATTTCTTGGCTTATTTCAGCACAAGCAAGCTGGACTAGTCGATTGATAACCCGGCGTCTTTCTTTCGGCATATCTGCATGAATGATTTACCAAGAATTGCAAGTCAAAGGAGCGATTAAAAATCGAAAGTAATAGGAGCGATTAAAAAGAGGCCAATCGCTACGTGTGACCACTGTAGAAGCGATTAATCCTGGCGATTTCGAAGTAGCGATAATCGCTGCAATTCAATCGTAGCGATCAAATCGCTCCGTGTGACCACGGCTTTAGCGAGTCATTTGAAATGTTCTATGATTTGGTAACCATTTGCACGTGGCTCTCTTTGTCAACAATAGGATCAATAAACTGCTCTCCACGAATTCTAGACAGCAATTCTGCTACAGAGATTGTTTTGCCTGGTCGAAATTCATCTTGCTAATCGTAATCAAGATGGCGTTTGAGCAAGCTTGGTTTCATGGCCCCGTTTAAAAGAGTTTTTATGCATATCACACACTGGGGTAAATCGTCTCCTCCGTTGTGGATAGCCACGAACCCATACCAAATATAATCAGGGTTATACTTTCTATTAGACATTTTTTTGAGAAATAAAGATTAAACAAAGACTTACTGGATATTATTCAAAAATCTTAAGTAAAACGTAGGCTACAGTGGGATGTGGAACCCGGCAACACGATCACCGCTGGGACTACAAAAAAGTCTGGAAGTCGTGTTACCTAGGTGGCAGCATCATTGCATTAAATTAGAACTACAGAAAATAGTTTGGGGTTATTGAAAAAGCGTTCTCTAACCGGGAGTGGTCAGTAGTCTCGTTACTGGGGTGATCACCAGCTGGAGTTTCACTGCTTATTATAAAACTACCAAAGAACGCGCCATCGTTTTCAGACTATATCGTCATGCTTACCCATAGTGCACTCTGCCTGAAAGCTACAAACTTATTAACCAAGTCTGATGCCATAAAATTAAAACAAAGCGCTTAAAAAAGGAAGGGGCAAGGTAGTGATTGTGTTATCATAAAGTACCCAAAAATGCTGTTTTGCAATGACGATTGAATGGAAATTTGTCCATGTGAAACGCAAAAGTTTGTTGCGTACCACCTGATTCAGATTCAGTTTATTTTATTGCAAAAGCAGGAATTATACAATGTCACTGTAACAGTAATAATGAATAAATAATTAAACATATCTATTTCAAAGAAACAAGAAAAACAAAACATAAATGAAACGGAACAATAAACGTATTTCATTAAGTATAAGTGAAATAACATAGAACATGGTGATGAATGCAATTGCAACAGGGAAGCTGCGAAGTGACCATCCAAGGGTCTTCGAGTCAAGCAGGCTCCCTATCTGTGAGCTTTTGGTATGTTATTGCAAGAAGTTAAGTTAATTAATGATGATTAATCGGAGGTCAACTATAACTATAGGTATGAGAAGTAGGGAAGAGATTTTAATTGTTATGTAAGTGAGTCTTCAGTTGTTTAATAAATTTGTTGTAATTGTTATTTGTAATGGGATCGAGTATTTGTTCGAAATTTTTTGTTCCTACATATTTGATGGAGCGCTGTAGTCTTTCAGTTTTAAATCGTGGAACATAATACTTTAGTCTTGAGGTATTGCTTCTTGCATTGAGAGAATGAATTTCGGAGATTCGAGTGAAGTATTGTGAAAAAGATCTAGGAAGTTTCTTGCTATAGAATTTGAAAAGCAGCCTTGCGTACCACAGGTTGAGAATCACTGCTCTAGATGCACCTGCAGTACTATTTTCTCTGATTGTAGCGCTTTCCTGCTCTAAGTATTGAGTGATCAACAGCTTGAGCCACTGTTTCCCGAATATCTGTAGGTTGGCAGTGTATACCCAGTGGTGATAAGCTTTTGTACATTTGTAGCGGTTGATATTTCTGAAAAAAATGAAAAACGTTTACTTGGTTTTAATTTTCTTGTAGGACTTTGAATAGAACTCTACAGAGTCTCACTCATCTTTATCTTGCATGCTCCAATATTTATCTTCCATCTTTATCTTGCAGTCAAAACCTCTCACTCACTTTATCTTGCATGCTCCAAAATGCAATTGAGTTGATGTTGATTAGGCTGGCTTAAAATCATGAAGGAACAACCGAGCACT
The DNA here is from genome assembly GCA_964006365.1 of Trididemnum miniatum. Taxonomy (NCBI): domain Eukaryota; kingdom Metazoa; phylum Chordata; class Ascidiacea; order Aplousobranchia; family Didemnidae; genus Trididemnum; species Trididemnum miniatum. The sequence continues at coordinate 17,639,701 of OZ023251.1, read as the reverse complement.
GTGGTCATCGCAGTAGATGGGGCCTAATGTGTGCTTTAAGTCTAAAAGAAGTTGGGTAGGAGTCCGATCACCCATGTCAGGAGATTGGCATAACTATCTGAAACGCTGGTAAAACGGTACATGAAAAGGATCAATCAGTGCTCGCTTTATAACTTGGTACATTACTGTGAGCTGAAACCCTCTCAAAATGCTTGCTATTCAAGCACTTCAGCAACTTATAATACAATTGTTCATCACTCAAGTTTTGACCATGATTATGAGCCTCAAAGATTCGAAAGAAAAATGGGAGATTGTTGGCATCAAATTGCTGTGTAAATTCACTTCGAAGAAAAATTCGTGGCAAGTTTGAAATTAATGCCGATTTCAGAATGAAATAATCGGATGTGAGTTACCAAATTCTACTTATATGATTTTTGATTTGTCATTTACGATGGAATTCAACTTTGAAATGTAATCATTGGAATTAAGTATAGCAACTCCTTTGCCTTTGTTAAATCTGCATATCTTTAGGTCCGAATTGTAGAAAGAGAGCGAAGAGTTTCATGAGTAAACTGATTTCGTTTTGTTGAGCATTTAGAGGTGCCATTAATGATGAATTTTTGAAACAAATTTAACCTGGTCTTCAATTTCATCATCAAAGAAGACAATGTTCGATTTTCTCTTAATTTAATAAAAAAGGTTATTTTAATAAAATTTGTGAGAGATAAGCACCAAGGCTTTGTCTTCTTTAGAGCAAATAATATTTTATTGCCATGAATTCACAATACTCTATGCAACAGAGTTTTACAGTGAGTGTGCAACTATACCGTCAATTGCCTACGAAACAGATATTTACGAGACACTCCAGTTCTAGTTTTATGACATCACAAATAGCATGGTTATGAGTGAAACATTGAGACTTTTAGAGTAAAAGTGCATGACAACATTTGCCATCGAAGTTTCTTCATTTTTATTTTGAAAATTTATGTTAGCCCTTTTAAAATGCCAAATTACTCCTTTGGGGGTAATTACCCACAGGTTAAGAACCACTGTCTTATAAGAACAGCGATGGTCCTATTGTACCTGCTTAAAATTGCACCAGTGCGTAACTGGGTATGTTAGTAGGTTTGCATCCAATTTGCCAGTTATCAAAACAGTAAAAATAACTTAATGAATGCTAAGTTTAAGCTCTTTTTGTCTGGGTTCTTGGAAAGAGCATGGGGAATAAAGAGAGCAATAATTACTGAACGGAACGTTTGCTATTCTGCAGGATAGCGATTGTGAATTGTCAAATCCTACAGGTTTGAAATGAAAGTATGAAGCTTCGCAATGTTGTTTAGTCTTAACTATACAATTTTTTAATGCTAAAGTATTGAATGGGTTGGCATAGTGGTTAGAGACATCGCTACCAGTTCAGGAGGTAATGGGTTCAATTCTCGGGCTTGTCAAAGTTGCTAACAGCTTGCCACTGCTGCGGTATTTTTTTGGAACTGTGTTGCCCAGGTTTCTTAGCTGTGGAGATGGGCTCATCCACTTGTTACATGCTTTGACATGAAATCGCAAGTATAATGAAGATCTGAATTTTTTTAGTCGGTTCTTTTTATTTGTCTTTGCTTATCGATAACTAAAAACACTGATATGCTTATAAAAGTCTTGTAATAATCGTGTTTAAAAATCAACAAAAAATAAAGAAGAGATATAAATATAAAAATGAGCAAAAAAGCATTTCGCCCCCCCCCCCCCCCCTAATCTCTCGTGTCTTTGCACTCAAATATCGAGTTTTGCCTGAAGCCTTGTTTTTCAATGAATACACTATTAAGCTGGAGAAGTCATCAATTTGAAGGTGATAATTTTCTTAAGCCAGTTAAAGTCTATCGCGAGCCATGTTGTGCACCCCTGGTTTGCAGCGTTCATTTGCACATTTGAAGCCCCATTCAGAAAAAGAATACTTTTTGTTGGAGGTGTTTTTTAAGCTAATTCACTGCGTTTCTTTTCCTGTTTATATATAAAAAAGTCATGTTACTTATACAAAAATTTATTGCAAAGTCATTTGTCCATTTCGTGCATTGTCCAATAATTTCTCCATCGTGTGCATTTTGCAACAAAATAATGGTGAGTTGTCTGTATTAGATTAGAGCATTGCTTACTGACAGAGCAATTATACCTAGAAAATAAAGATATGATTTGCATCCTCTGGTATAACTTGTAAAATAAAACATTCTCAAACTGAGTTTTATCATCTTTGTGCCAAAAACATTCAGCAACTGAGTTGTTCCTTTTTTTACACTCGTTGCCGGTAATAAGGTAATGATTTTTGATAAGGTTTGTTTGCTTATTTACGAAGACTGTGGCGTAGCCAAGGGAAGGGCATCGAATCCATATCCCTTCCCTTAAATTCTTGCAATGTTACAAAAAGAGAAAACACATTTGCTATTGCAAGGCCAGTTGTGACCTGTGTTGCTAATTAAATGCAAGAAACAAATGAAAAACTTGTGGGGCAGTCTAAAACCGGGAGCATTGAACAATCCTGCTTCCATAAGCTTTCTGAAGGACTCAAAATCCTCGTGATGGAGCGGTAGTACCAAACTATTTGCGCATGTGTTTCCCAAAGGGAATTTTGACTGCTCTGTGAATTCGAGTTGTTGTGGAGGGTCCAATGCGAGAGGGGTTGTATCATCAGCCCCATTTAAAAAAATTAGCACATCTCCGAAGGTGCAGTTGGAAGTGTCTTTCAAAATAAAAATGTTTTGGTAATACCACAAACTAAATACTTTTTAACTCCTTAGCGTACAACAAACCTCTTATTTACTTGTTCATAAAGCACTAAAAAAAAGATAACATGTGGTTTTGTCAACGAGCAAACGCCAAACGTGTCTTACGTTAGTCATCAGTAGGTATTAGTCAGTACCTTTTACGTGTCTTACGTTAGTCATCAGTAGTTATTAGTCAGTACCTTTAGGCGGCGGCGTAGCTCAGTTGGTAGAGCACCAGAGTTTCAATCGAAAGGTGGAGGGTTCAATACCCGAACTGGGTGTAACGTCGTTGTGTCCTTGGGAAAGACACTTCATCCCAATTTCCCAAACGGGGCCAAGCTGTCTACCCGTCGTGGTGGCCCAGTCTGACTAAAGATTAGCAAATCGAACCCAAGAAAGGATAATTTAGCGTTGGTGTGGCAGACATACGCTAAGTGCCTGGTTCATACATGGCCTACTCTAGATACAGCCAAACAACTTACATTTAAGAGGCTGTTTCTAAGAGGTCGATGCTTTTTTCCATGATAGGAAAATTTTCACATCAGATTTCACATTTTTAACTTTATATCGATTGCAGGTGGTGATAAAACAATACGTTGAGATATCAGGCGTTTGTTCCGTGTTTTAATCGTTTAAAAAACATATACAAACAATATCAATAAACAAAATAAACCTGGTATTAATGTTAACAGCAAAAAAATTAACAACTAATCGACGCAAAATAAGAATTTGATCACGGCTTTCTATTGAAAGATTCAATGTCAAAGTAAATTACAGCACACAAAATAATCAATTCAGTTCTGGGTATCGCAAAAAAAAACTGTTAAACGCTCGAAAGTAGGGCCAGCGATCTAGGGTTTTTTTAATCGCTGTCGCTTTTTGAACGCTTTCAAGGCTTCGTTTTTCACTGAATTATTAGCAACTTTTAGCTTGTTGTTCAAGAATGTATTAATCACAGTTTTTTGAAGTAACTTGGTACCTTTAGAAAAATGAGCATCGCACAAGAAATAAGCAGTGTTGCACTGGCTTTGTAAAACAAACAGAGCAGCAGTACGAGTAGGAACATTCGAACAATGCTGTAGTATAATCTCATCAGTAATGTCTAGAATTGCAAAGCAGTTCGAAACATACTGCGTTAATAGAATAGAAGGTGCTATTAGCCCTCCGCGAGACAACAAATCGAAATAAGAGCGTCTTTCAGCCTCACATCTGGAAGAGTTTGACAATTGCTCCTCACATGATTTACACTCAATTCTTTCTTTCAATTTTTTGGCAACGTAGCCGGCAATCAGAAAAGCAATTTCTTCGCTTTCAGGAGAAAGAGATGCTTCAGAAATTTCGGTAGATCTCTCTTTCAAAACCTCTTCAAGCTCATCAAAATTCACGGAAGAAGTCCCAACCAGTTCCGTTTCTTCCCAAAAATTGATTTCCTCTTTTGTCAGAGAACGGCAAAGCAGAATTTTGTCAGAGTTTGCCACTTTATTCAAACTCACTAAAAAAATGGCCCCCATTTATCTGACGATACTGAGAAAAGCGCCTCTCAATTGGATCACTTTGCATTCTGGCAGTGAGAACAAATACATAATTTTCCTCTAGCAAGTCTTTAATTAACTGGGCCTGAGCACGAAGAGTTTTGACCAATGCTGAAGACGTTTGCTTGGAAAGACAAAAAACTGAGCCAGCGGTTTCCCTCCAGCTTTCAAGCCAATCAGCCAGTGAGAGGAAAAATTCTACTTTGCCATCCCCTTTAATTATTGCGTTTCCAAGAGTATTGCTATGAAGCCGCTGCTTGGAATTCACCATTATCCACCAGTGGTTTAACAATGTTAAAAATGATGCAACATCTTCTCGAGCCGGAAAATATCTCTTGCAAGCCGCTATCGTTGTGTCATGGAAAATGGCCATTGCTAGCCCAACATTCTGTTTGTTGTTGCTTGGATGGAGAGGTCTGGGTCAATTTGGGGGCCATTCGCAAATTTGCGTCATGTTTTTGATCTTCTTCGAATATGTCGTGAAAATCGCGCCATGATATATATCCACTGGTGGAAGACACAAAAACTTCATCTCGAAGTGAAAAAGAGAAAGCAGGAAAAACAAATTTTTTAGAATTTAGAAGGTTGTTGCGAATGTTTTTCACTAAATGCACGTTATCAAAAAACAAGTAGATTTTGGTTAAATTTTCAGCATGTTTTATGCTCAAACCATCATCAGAAGGAAATCTTTTTTGAAGATGATTAAATGCCGAAACATTTGCCGAATGATTGTCCGTTACCAAACCACGTACCTTAAAGCCAGCATTTCCAAGTGCTGTTATACAATCGGAAAGTTCTGATGATAACCATTCTCCATTCACAGAAACTTCGGGTGAAGCCTTTACCACAATAGGAACTGTCTGCTTCAATCCTTGAACCATGCAAACAACAATTCCTTTATATAAATTATCCTCAGCAGCATCAGCACCCACATATTTTCCACCAGAATACTGCACACATTTCTGAAGATACCTTTCGTCGGCCATCAATATGACATCTTCAGAAATAGCACCTTTTTCCTTTAGAAGTCGAGCAGCTCTTACAGCATCAACATTTCCTGATTTTAAGTTTCGCAGTAACGATACTGATGGAAATGGAAAATTCCGTAACAAAATTTTGTATGCTTGGGCAGAAGTGTAGCGAAGAAGGAGAGCGAGTCGAATCATTTCTGACAAGTACGGAGGCCTTCCTTGTGGCTTGTAATGTTGCCTGCTTTGAAGTTCTGCTAGCAGTGGAAACTTCCCATCCTTCAAGGTTTTTAAATAATTTGGAAAGTTATCGAGCATTGAAATGCTTGTTAGTTTTGCATTTCTACCTGCAGTAAACCAAACTGGTAGAGGGGTAGGATTTCCTGCAATCTGCAGCTTAACATGAAGATCGTTGTCAATTTTTATTGCTTCACCAACAGCTGGAAAACCAGTTATTTCATCAAAAGTGAGATTATAATATACAATATAACTGCTTGTTTTGTGGCACGCGAATCCACCTGGACAATGATCTTTAGATAAATCCGAAAAAGAAGAGATAGAATCTTTTTTTTCAAAATTGTCAAATTCGTCTTCTCTGTACACACGAACTTTTGGTGGCTTTCTTAACTCTGAAGGAGTGCTTAACGTTGAAGGTCTTTTGAGAGCATTAGCTGTGTGAATAGTTGGGATTGGGTTTAAACTCCAGTTTAACTTCTTTCTTTTGCCATCAAAAATATACTTTGTGTCGAAGTGTTTGTAGCAAATAACAGAATTGGAAGTAGGAGTCCAGTTAGCACGATTTACAAACTGAATCCATTTTGTCAGTAAGTGATCTCTTTTAAAAGGAAAATGGAATGATGACGCATTATCCCCGGAATCGTAACCAGACTTGCGCCCAAAAACAACGCATTTATTTACCATTGTTATCAATAAAATTTCCTATGAAATAAATAATTTGTATTGTCAGATAAATAATTTGTATTGTCAGATAGTGTAGTTAGTAAGTACATATCTAAACGAAGTATGGATAAAAGTATAAAAAGGAGCGTAACTTGATTAGTAAAATTTGATATATTATATACAATGCCTACAACCAAAAGTTATGGTAGCTTTTGCACCACTCTTGCACAGTAGGATTAATTAAAAACATAACAATTGTTTAAGGTAGCTGCTATTTGCTAAACCAGTCGTTCTCAAACTTTTTTTAAAACTTGATTTTACGGTCTTTTTTTTCCACCGCTCACAGTCCTTTATTTTTAAACAAAACTTCTGGTTCAACAACAGAAATAAATTGCAGTATTATAAAACTGTACAACAGGCTGCATAAACATGTTAGGATGAAATGCGATGTGCACTAAGCAATTATGCATGTATATAGCGAGAAAATGAGAATGAAGCAACTAACATTCATCAAATTTACAAGCTCAGTTCAACGGAATGATTTATCGGAACTCCACGAACCTTTAGTGGCCCCTCTAACAGTCTAAAACTGATTCGCAGACCCAAAAGAGACCACAATCCCCAGTTTAGGAGCCATTGTGCTAAAACATTTATCTAGTTTCTACTCATGCATCTTTCATATGACAAAGCATTAGGCTACACAGCATTGCCTAATTCGTTTCATAGAAACCAAAAGCTGATAAATTCATGTGATAACTTGTATACTTCAGCTGTTCAGATTGCAAATAAATCAACAAGGCAACATTCAACGAAGTATTGTTTAGAATAAAGTTTTTTTTACTTTTCACGACCACTAACTGCTAGTGACTTAAGATAATTCTGGCACTATAGCCTAGAAAAGTATTTTGCTTGAACATTTGCATTTCTGAACTTTATTAGCCAACCGCTCCTTTTTGAATCTATCTTAGTCGTCTATTCGTGTTGGAAGACGGTTTCTTAAAGTCTTAAACATTGATCGCTCATAATTTTTTTACTCTGAAATTCATACGCTAGCTTTGCTTTATTCTAACCAAGATTTCTGTTCAGATTTACTGACACGGTAACCCAAAATTCTTTCACATTACAGCAGTCACTAGTCACTGTTCTACGGAGATTTAGCTTTTTCTCTATTGCAAAGTTGCTTTTCGACAGCTGCAACAATTACGCATGTCTATAAAATAAATAGCGCGCGTGTGAGTTACACACTGACGAGCGCCAGAACAGCACACTCACCATCTCTTCTCGCTTTTTCTCTGTTCAGAAAAGCCGGCCTCTTAGAACGAGCGACAAAAATGCGTCTTAGGTGGCCGTATCTAGAGTAGGCCATGGTTCATATGCGAGAGAGAGAGAGTCAGTACCTTTAAGATTCAAAAAAAAAATCTCTCCAAAACGCTGTGACACTCGTTTGATACGTTAATTCGATCTAGTTGGAGCGAGATCGTAGCGAAACAAATTGGCTATGATGCTGCTTGTCAATGGAAAATCATAAATGAAAAATTGTTTAAATCCAATCGAGTCGTTTTGCACTGTGTGCATTAAGTTCGTAGCTGCTATTCCGTCTTTAAACCAAGAAATATTTTCATCTAGTCAGCAATACGCTAAAGCCTGGTTCACACTGGCAAACGAAACGACAACGATGCAATATGACAACGATCGCAACGATTTTGAAATGACTGTCTGACACGATCGCGTTACGTAGTATCAGCGAGCAATTCACATCGAGCCCGACTCGATCGTTTCGATGGGAAACGCGTAGCTGCAGTTGAGCTGCTGGCTGGTAGGTTCTAGGTTGGTTGTTGGTCTTGGACTCCTGTTTGGCACTGGTACCGAAGTCAAGCAACTATATCATGGTTCAAAGATTGTATCACATTATTCGATATTTCAAAGATAATAATCTTTTCACTCAACCACTCTTGCGAAACAAAATTGCTTAAATTCCAGTACCTATTATTAGAGCTAGTCTAGGCCTATAGAAAAGTATATTAATTTTGCTGCTGTGCTGGGTAAAATTTGCTATTTGCAAGTGGGTAAAGTTCGAAGTCATGCCGGCCTACACCTGACTAAACAAAAACTACTGAGCAAATTCCCATTTTATTACGTAAAATTTCTAGGTTGTTTCATTTCCCTCTACTCTAGTCTATCATTGGCTTAAAAATGGTCATAAATCGAACTACCGGTATTTCTAAACATAACTGCAAGATAAGCTCTGAATAATTATACAGAGTTTGCATGTCTTTTGATAATCACAGAGCCAAAGCCAACATATCAGAGTATAGTTACTATTACAAGATGTTGTCAAAAACCTCATCTGATGAACCCAGTAGTAGGGGGAATTAAACAGGCTGTTGTAAGTTTTCTATATTTTTATCTGTTATTAAACCATGACTTTGCTCTCATTAGGTAGATGCAGTTAGGAAAAAGGATACAGTATATTCATTTCTACGATGCATACACTGCAGTTACATCGCTTAACAATGTTTAAAACAGCAAAAAATGTATTTTCGAGAATTTGTGAAAACAAGTGAAATTGTCCAGTGAAAACAAATCATATTGCGGTTCGAAAATAGCTACGCAACTGCAGACAAAGAAGTCACGTGACAAAAGCAAGGAGTGTTTCAAAAAACAAAAAAAACAGTGTAAGAAGGAAAAGCCACTGCAAGCTTATTGCGAAATCATAAAACAGTGAGTGTCACAGCAATCGTTAAGCAAACAAATATACCGACAAAAAGGAAATGGCAAGATAAATACATAACTTACAAACTGCAACGCAAATAACACACTACACATCTAGACTCAGAAAAAGCAATTTGTGCATACAAAACATTGCAGATCTGCTGCATATATATTGACACTTCGCTTGCGCTTTTGCTGCGCAATTCGCTAGCAACAAAAGTCCCAAAAGCATCCATCGAAACGATCTTTTTTCCATCCCTGACTTCAACTGATCCTCTTTGTTTCGCAAAAATTTCATTAATTCACTCTAAAAAAATGAGAAAGTGAAAACGTTTAGCATGGTTAACTTACAAGCAGAAAAGTTCGTCGTCCTAGCATAAACGCACACAACACCACGCATAAAATCAAAGAGAGAAGTAAAGAAAATTAGGTCGCCTTACAAGCAACTTGTTGAAAACAAACAACTGCAAATGTACCTACCAGCATAGAGCTGGTAACAAATCGGAGCTCTCTGGCAGTTCGAGTAACAGTCCTTAAAAAAGTGCGGGTAGGCAGCAGGCTTATATGCTGAGTGCAGTGAAGTGTCATTACTCAATTTCAGAACTTTGCTACCTTCATATCGGATTGATCAGAACTTGACTTTCTCCTTTTTTTGCCCCCAGACTCTCTATACACATCGGTCTGAAGTATTGATGATGTTGACGACTGCAATGAAGCATTTTCATCCACCGATACGGTATTGCTGGTGGTACTTTCTAATAAAAAAAATTTTTCTTTTAACCAAATGTTGTTAGCTAAAATTTCTATCGGTGCAACATGTGCACTGCACTGTGCAGCAGGCCTATCACAAGCAATCATTTAAAAGCATGTTATGGAGGTATAGCTTGGAAAGAGTTGATTACCTGAACTAGGAGAATCTACAGAAAACGAGCATCCTGCCTCAGCTACCTCGTCCACAGTTTGAGGGAGCAATTCCTTGTCAGTGGAAAAATTCAAGTCGTCCGTAGACCTACAAATCAGACAAACACATTAACAACCGAGCACAACTTTGTATAATACTTTCGTAGTACTTAAAGATTGAACACAAGATCGCCCAATTCGTAACTATTCAAAACAATCTCGTCTTGAGCATAACCTATGATTTATTTCGCATCATATTGCATATATACTTTCTGGTAAAATGTTACTGTAATTATGTACCCTCTATGTTTTATGTACCCTTCCAAAAAAGAAAGCTGTGAAAAATATGGCCATTGCTCGCAAGCTTGTGTCGCCGAACCGCTCGCATGCTCGTAGTCTTTTTGTGCTTGCGGGAATAGGTTGATTGGAGATTGGACCATCTCGTCTGACAAAATGGCACTGCAAAAATATTATTAACTTTTAGCGCTAAAAGTTATGTGATTTAACAACGCCCTTTGTTAATCATTCGGGGATACATTACGTGTCACAAAAAATTAAGACATAACACGAAATTAAGACATAACATCCTAACATACATAACACCATCCAACACACAATTAAAAAAGTTTTCACTTGTTAATAGACCATTGCCAGTCTGCAGATCCAATAGTGTTAAAATAATTGCAAAGCGAAAAGCGAATCAGTCTAGCATTGTTCGAGCCGAAATTACAACCACTGCCAGTGGCGACAGTGTCGCCACTGGCAGTTCTACAGAAGTTGATTGTGGAGGGAACTGTTTGCCTCCACAAACCCGCAGTAATTTCCCCATCAGGAGAACATATATTGCCAAGGTCACTTTGTTCTCTTTGGAGGAAGTTGTGAAGGACAATTGCTGCTTTGACAATGCGTTCGGCCAAGTCCGGTCCACACTGCAGCATTCCATAAAATATCTGCCATCGAACAGCTAATATGCCAAACGCATTTTCCATGCATCTTCTGGCTCGGCATAGACGATAGTTAAACAGGTTGGCATCATCTGCCAATAACCTTCCAGGGAAAGGTTTCATTAAGTAATGTTTTAGGGGGAATGCATCATCCCCCACTAAAACGTATGGCGCGAGAATGGACGACCCAGGCAAAGTAGATGGTTTTGGAAGATCAATTCGATACAGATTAAATAACTTTCTAATTTTTGAATTGGAAAAGACCCCACCATCGCTATGCCTTCCTGAGTCGCCAATGTCCACCAAATGCATTGGGCAAAGTTTTCGAAGCTAAAACTAGCCTATGCAGCATGCAGTGAACACCCAAGTGCACGATGACTGACTTGATGCTTGTCTGCTACAGCACACATTGAAGGATTTAACACTGATAACTTTGGCTGTTTACATTTGATCTTTGATTCTTCTATGATGTCTGCGTCACTATCAGTTTCAGAAGCATTACTGCTGGTATTTAGATCATAACATTCTTCATGCTCTGCCAGTTTTCTTTGCGCGAATTTTCTTTATCTGTGCGCTTTCTTTTGTTAGCAACTTTACTCTGGTATCTTCTGTTCAAGCCTCCAACTGTTGCAGTGTGATTTGCTTTTTTGATTTCTTGTAAAAAGGCGTAGTCATTTTTCACTACAGGATCAGTTTTTTCCTGTGCTTTTTTCAGAGATGGGCACTCGCTACTACAAAGGTAGCGGCGCTACCGCTACAGGCTTAAAATAGTAGCGGCGCTACCGCTACTCGCTACTACACTAAAATTGTAGCGGCGCTACCGCTACTCCACCAAAATTGTAGCGCGCTATCGCTACTTTAACAAAAAGGTAGCGACGCTACTTCATGAAAAAGGTAGCGGCGCTACTCGCCACTATTGCGCTTTGGGCAGGTAGATATATCTTAAGTTATAACAACCAATATGTTTTTAGCCCAAATTTTTATGTATTAGTAAAATGAAAACAATGCCAATAATAACATAAAACACGTGAAGGTAATAGCGTGGTGCAATTTAAATAGTGAAAATACTATGTTTGAGATAAAGCCATTAATTGCTGTACAACTTACAAGTTTGCTGAGAATTAATCATCGTGGTGTTCTTGGATAAGATGCTTTACTCATGGTCTAAACTAAAATTTAAAAAATACTAAACAAAAAACAAAAAGAAAAAATTTGAAATATCACATGAAAAACAAAAACTTTTGATCCAAAAAAAATCTACAAATAGCTTCGAACATTTATTTTAAAAACACGAGCATTTCGAAGTGTTTGTCACTAAGTCTCCCGCGTTTTGGTTTCAAAGCATCTTTTCCTGGTGAAAAGAGTCTCTCCACAGCAGCGCTTGATGGCACTGCTGTGTTGTACGTAATGAAAGTGGACATAACAGTCGCGTCATCAAACGACAGATGGGAAATGCTGGCTGGCCGAACAGGAAATTTTCTATGCAAAAAAGTTTCTACAGTTTCCCTCGCATTTTTTTGCTTTTCCTCTTTTGGGGGAAAAACGGAGCTGAAGAAGTCTTCTTCAGTTTCCGAGTCAGTTGTCGTTGTCGAATCTGTTTCTGGAATCAACCCTACTTGCGTTCCGCAACTACTTTTGGAAAAAGTTTCTTGTACTACTGACACCATTTTCTCCAACACTCTGGACCGCAAAATTTCTGCTTCTCCTATAATTGGTGCGAGTAGATGTAGCCAACAAAGCTTAAAATTTGGATGAAACGCTGATGCCAAAATGAAGTCCATGTAGCTGAAAGATTCTTGAAAACGGGTTTTTCTCCCATCTGCCAATGCAACTGCCAAAGGCCGGCATATCATTTGCTCGTTCTCGTTCACAAAAACGTTCAACTTTGCCAAACATGTTGTCAGAGTAGGCAAAAGAATGCCAAGATAGGCTTTTTCTTCTTGGAGAACGTCCAAAGCTTGACATACCGGCTTCATTGTTTTCACATAGTCTTTAAAAAAATTCACGTCCACTAAAAACACAGAATATATATACGTTATTAGCATCTCAAAAAAACACGATGGGAAAATGAATTAACAATAATCGACATGATTATAACATCGTTTATTCTACACATAGACCTTCCAGTCGATTAAAATTTCCCTAACCTTAGGTGCGCTTGATTGGGTGTAGTTTAAATTTGCGTGGCCCCATCCCCAACTTTTCGGCAACGAGCTGATTTCTAAAAAATCGTCACAAGATATTGTTACAAGGGTGCGTTCCCCCTTAAATGGGCACTCCCATGCCACGAGCATTTCTTGTGTTCTTAAGAATTGGCGACAAATCACAACCGAACGAAACCGATAAACAGTATCGGTGTTGGAGCAGCAGGCTCGTCAGTCGTACGGTAGGCCAAGTTTCATGTTTATACAAGCGATTACCAACATAGTAGCCTACGTATGTTAAATATTTCCTTTGAGTGAAAACATTTATATTACCTTGAGTGAATGCAGGTATTTTCAGAGATTCGCAGACGCGATTCAAACTTGAGAGTTTGCCTCGGTCTTGCATAATAAATTCCAATCGGCTTGCACTGTCATAAATTGAATTCCAGCGAGTTGCTACTGGCGTAGTAAGCATAATCCCCAATTCATTTTAAATAGTGTCAGCTGCTTGTGTGCTCCTAAATAAAATATGCTTTGGTTATTGGATAAATTACAACATATTATCCAAACTGAGCCTCAAGTCCCTATGTTGCTGGATAATAATTCGAGCCACTTTTCCAATAGGGACAAGCTCCCTTTGTAGCGGGAGCGGGGCCTCATTTGATAAAAGAACAGCAAAAAAACTGAAAACGTCTTCGTGGTTAGCGCAGTTAAGATGTCAAGCTTATACGAGAATTCCTGCAATAGTGCAATATTCATAAGATTGTACCTGCATTGTTTGTTCCAGAGTTCTTGCGCTTTTCCGAAAGCAGTCCAGAAAACTTCCTTGTATAGAGCACAACTTTCAAGAGCTTTACTTCCATTTACTGTGGCCACCAAACTCAACGTATGAGCAGCACATCTCATGTGCCTAGGCAAAGCATATTCAGTTTCAGTCAAGTTTTCTGCAAAATTAGTTCAAATCTTTTAGGGCTACTTCTAAATAAACCGTCTGAAGAAGAATTATAAATTATCAATCATAGGCAATCTTTTCTGCAATGTGCGTACGAAGGTGAGAATCAATCTCGTGGTAGTAAAATGCTTATTTGGTCTCATTACTTGCAAGCCAAGTAAGTTAGTATTGCGATTCAAATTTGCTAGAATGATGCTCAGCTTTTCTTGAAGCGTTCATTATTGCAAGGTTAGCCTGATGATTAGAATACTCGCTTATGCAGTTGGTAGACTATGCTCGATACTCCGTCGAGTCATACCAAAGACTTGAAAATGGTATCCACATCTAATCAGCTTAGTGCTCGGCTTTACAGGTAGTGTGGAAAATGAAATCGATTGAAGCTAAACAAATATAATTACTAGTCAAGCCTTTAGCGGTTATAAAGCGCCAAAAGACAACCCTGCATTTTGTAGCGATTGAGTGCTTTAAATATCGTTGCAGTTTCATTTATTTTCCCTAGCACTTTAGCTAAATAGCTGCATCATAAACGTCAAATGTTCTGGAAAAATACAGCTAACCGAAAATTATCTTGTACCGTAGGCTTCCAGTGAATAGAATACCCTCAAGTGTCTACAGTAAGCAAAACGTGGACATTAGATTACCTTCCAAAACATGTGAAAGTTCATTGATTTGAATCTCCTCTTCATCATCATTTTCACGTGACAAAATTTCTTCGCCGTAAGTACTACAATGCAAAAAAGTAGCCCAACGATTAGCGAAATAGCAAAAAAATTTCCTAGTTCAACATGAGAAGGTAAGGTTACTGGAGAAAAACTGCGCATGATATAAAAATAATTCGGAATTCCCGTCTTTAATTAAAATACGCTGCGTATGTGGTTTTTGTGCCTTATTATCACGAAAGACATATTGTTGAAATTTTATCTGTTATCGTAATTTTATGAAGAGCAGCATCGTTAACGCTGATTTCAAACGATTATAGTCTTCGATTAATTTTACAAATGAGGGTTAATAAGAAAGAATTGCAAATGTGAAAAACAAAGATAACTTAAAAGCTTTCACGAAATTAGACCCATTGTCTGTGGTGGTCATCACAACTTTTCTTTCGATTTGAAACTCCCAATGGATTTCGCTTATTTCCTTAGCCAAAACATCATATGTGTGGCGGCCAATAAGGCGACGACAAGCTAAGACATGGTTCTTTCTCTGAAGCAATTTTTCATCGATCCAATGAACGGTCATTCCAAGGTATGACCTGTAAAAACAAATGTGTACACATTCCGATTATATCTAGACCATTCCCTATCTATAATCGTGCATTATAACAAGGCTATTCAATTGATGAACCGCGGTCCACGTCCGGGCCTTTGTAATGCGAAATGCGGGCCTCAATATTTTCTTGATTTTGGCTCTAATTGCGCAGTTATATAGCATAGCTATGAAATGTTTACTGAGACAAAATCTCTCTGCCAAGCAAGATACAGTACTATTGTATTAACAACTTGTTGCATTTTCGGCTAAAAAGGGCAGTTTGACGCTAGTTTCAACAGGTTACCCGCTCCCTTAATTTGTGCAGTAAAAAGCAATTGTATTTATGTAAAAGTTCGAGCTTAGTGGCCTTATAGGTGCAAATTGATTTGTGATTTGACAACCAGCTGTGCTCGTGTTTTCCTTGGTTGGTCTAACCACACACGGCCAGTTTAATACAAACTTCAAAGAGTTCAATCTGAGCGTGTGATATAATTTTAGCGAGATTTCGTCAAGAACAAGTTTCACAGTTCTATGACGAATCGACACCTACACCACAATCATGGTCTTGCAACCACTACATTGGAACCTTGATTTAAGGAACTAGGAAGAAATAATAAATGTCATTTTTGGCACCAGCTGAAGCAGAACCGTAAATGTCTTGCTGTTGTTGAGACGTGTTGCATTTGCATAGACTCTTTTAATTATCAATTGTGTGGAGCTGACTCAGCGAAATTTGAATTAATTTTTGTATCTGGACCTTTGCTAAAACTTATTGAATAGAATACTATAGTCCTGCATTATAAGATCATAGTGCTGACTTGCCTGTTTCTGCAAGACCACACGTCGGCAGTAGTAGACACCGAAGAAACGCTTTTCAAGAGAATTTTTAATTGCTCTTTTTCTTCTTTGAACCTTAAAATATGGAAAATTCATAATTCACCAGTGCGAGAGAAAAAAATTCGGGCACTCAGTGGCATAATAGCAAATATCGGTAACTGCAGTAATAATCACAACGCTTACGTCATAACTGGAGTGGATATTATCACTACCAAGTCTAACTCTAAACTAAGTGTGCCACATTTGCACGCCGCAATTTTTCATCCGACTTTGCTTAGCCGTATCGAGCCACGCTGCCCACGCACGTACGTAACAATTATAAAGGAATGTAACAAACAATATGCCGTCAAGATCATTGTTGCGAATCATCTTGGAAAAAGCAGAATAACAAAGGAAAAATGGTAGTGTGTACTGTAAATACCGGTTAATAAATATACCTATCTTCAATACGACGAGTTAGGGTGGTTCTGGATATTGGCTGTGCAGACGGATTACAAGATTGAATCAATTCCCGAAAAGAGAGGCTTTCTACAACAGCTAATGGTAGCATATTGTCAATAAAAAATCGCAGCAACTGTAATGAGAAATCACTGTTAAATCGGAATTGTATAACATACGAAAAAATATAGTATCTGTGTCCTTATCAACAAACAACTAATTTTTGAAATTGCAATTTTATTAAAAGCATCAAAGTAACTTTTCCTTTGGAAAAAATTTAAACCTTGGCTATGTTTTCTGAAACCGATTTATCTTACATCACTTTACCAAATGACATAGCCTAATCAGTACCAAAATTTTATCATGCGAAAATACCTTGTTTTCATAGTTTGCCTTAGAAAATCTTGGTCCGACTTGAAAAGATTGCTTCAAAGTGAGCTGGGTTTCGTTGGATTTTCTCTTCATCAAAACTTCATCACCGCCATCGTAAGTTCCTTTTCTTTTAGATCGCGAGCGTTGGGACCCAGCAGAAATACAGCTCAAAAAAGTTTCATGTGTGTGTGCGTGAACACTTTTAATATGCTTCTTTAAATTAAATTGCGACCTACGATTTACTGAAAGCTTCTTGATATTGGGTTTGCAAAGCAAGCACTGAAATTCCAAACTTTCTTTTCCTCGACTGCCGATGAATTTGAAATATTTCTCGATATACGGCCAAGGATTACTATACTCAGGTGTTTCGCTCGAAGAACTATCGTTTGCCTCAATGATAATAGTTTCGATAGGGGCAGGCTCAGCAGCTGATCTAATTTCATCCAAGTCTGTTTCGTTCAAAAATTGATTCAAAAAACGCTCCATGAAGATTATTTATATATTTAACTTTATCCTAAAAAACAGGAGCAAAAGCTTTATTAAGGTAAATCAATGCAATTTCAGAAAAAATGCTGACGTTGTGCCACTTCAGCAACCATACTGTTTTTACGTTGGCCTAACCTAACTGTCGTCGATTCAACAATAACCTTCTCACTAAATATTAAAAAAAGTGAGAATTTTAACTGAATTTTCTATTCTAAGTGATTCAGATGAGCTTCAGTTGCATAATGAACCGTCGTTAATCTATATCTTAGCGAAATTATTTTTAATTCAAACACTTTGCTTTTGTTCTACATGTAATACTAATTGTATGCACTACACTTTCCTACAAAACTCGAATGAATGAGCTATAAAACCAAAGGCTGAAACTTATATTGATGGAGAATAACTCCTTCTTTACCTCTCTAATACTTTTAACTGCAGTAGTGTTAATCTTCACACTTTCCAAATGACCAAATATAGGCCTATAACATTTGTCGACTTTTGGCGATAATTGCCGATGCGAAAACTTCATAGCACAGGAGGCACCGACAAAGCAATTTACAGTAAGCTTCAAAGCGAACGATTGCGACATTCAAAGTTAGCAAGATTGAGCTTTGAACGGCCAGCTACTAATGATACGATTGATTGACAAGTGTTACATACGACACTAGGAAACCATGCAGTGTAAATATTGATTTCAGCAGGCAAGATACCGTGATACGTGATCACTTTCGATCAGATATTAGAATTAAATATTTTGTGTGGGGCTTTAAGGCAAGTTTGCAGCCTACGGGGAGGAGGGTTGCCGAACAAACTCAGATTTTAATGATCTATTTTTCGTAAACTATAAACGTCACAACCACAGCATTTTTTCAAGACGAAGTAACATTCATTTCACTGTTTATAAAAATAATATATATCATACCTAATTTGTTCATGCTCAACATGATAAAATAATAATGCTAAATGCATTAGTGTTGCTTAGCTGTGGGTTTTTGTGGTATACAAACATACTCAAAAGTCGACCTCTCTCCATAAGAATAGAGTCGGCAAACTGCAACCCGTGAACAAATTTTTTGCGGCTTTCTAACGACCTCACTTTTAATTTAATTAACACATACTGCAAAAAGAAGTGTTGCTGATCAGAACGCTTTATCGTTTTCGATTATAAAGAGAAAACGCATTCGCTTTTCTTTTGTGAATCTTACATGTACAAATATTTGAGTAGCGGTAGTGACATATAAATGATTTTACAAAAGTAGCGGCGCTACCGCTACACGCTACTGAAACTGAAAAGTAGTGGCGCTACCGCTATCGCTACTCCAAAAGTAGCGCGCTACTGCCCATCTCTGGCTTTTGTTCCCACTGAGGTGTCACTACCCAAAATGTTTTCTCACAGTTTTGCAAGAAAGCCACTCTTTTCTGTTCCTAAAATTCATTTTGTAAATTTGTCTTTTTGCTCAGATTTTTCCATTCATTGTGTAATGCAATTATCATGTCAATCAAAGTTTTTTCATTTTTCAAGGAAAATCCACCACTGTTTTTCCACCATAATAATAGCTCAAAAGCAGTTCTTTTAGCAGCATCTCTTCTACTGGACTGTCGCTTTGTTTCCGTTTGAAGATATTGATGTTGACCACAATAATTCAGAAAGACATCTGCAACTGTGGGAGGTCGTGTACCAGTAAATTTTATTTGTTTTTTTTTCATTAACAATAGGCGGGCACTTACCAAACAACCATATTTGAGTATGACCTTTTAACCTTTTTGCCATGGGAACGCCAACAAGTTAGGTAGTTGTAGAGACTTAAACACTTACAATATACCGGAACTATAGTTACCGGTACTAAAATCATCCAAATCTTACAAGAAGGTTGATGATGTGCATTGTGGTGTTTTAGTTGTGCTGTAAAGTTTTTTTACTTGTGGTACTAAGTATAATCAATGAAGAAAATAGGCTATCAAAACAATCAAAAAATAACAGAAAGCAAAATTCAAGTTTGAAATTTTGGTAAAAATATGATTTTTTGCATTATCTCAAAAACTGGTCACCCTAGAAGAAAATGATGTATAAACAACATGTAGAAAATCATATATTCTGCATATTTTGAGCCCAACACCAGGTCGTTATCTTGAGTAGTTTTCGAGTAATGAATTATTTATTAAAATCAGGCCTGTTTTCATAGAAACAGGCAGGGAGACACCGTAAAACAACATTTTTTTTTCAAAATTTTTGTATATTTAGGGTCAGTAGGCCAAGCTTCATGTTTTATGAAACCCCCAAAAAAAATCAAAAACAATTAGCAATTTTTGGTACACCCTATTCAACAGTTCCCAAAATTATTTTATGCTTTTCTAGTTATTGCAATTGCTGAATGTGTCATTAAATGAAAGCATCAACTTGTAGAAGCATTTATCCAGCAGTATAAAAAACAAGACACAATCTCGTTATCATAATATACAGACTAAAATTGCTATTAATTTAGGTCATTGATTCATATATGTCATTAATCTTGCTCGTTGCTTTTTGGTTTTCTTCATTTCTTGAATTGATCATTTTGCATTGCTGGCATGAGAAAATTGCTCGCTCGATTGTGAAGTCAAATGATGATGATTGCGTCATTCTTTCATCTAGTGCGTCATTGCTCAAGTGACTCTAAGGATTTCATGCTTCTGTGGTAAATTTGCATTGCTTCCGGTTGTAGTAAACACGATCGCGACAAGTTTAGGTCAGTCTGATGTTATCTTGCATCGGCACGACAAAGTGTAGATGTGATGTGTGAGTGCGAGGGTGGTGTTGTGTCATCGCCAGTGATATCAACTGCAAAAAATGAAAAAAGCTGTAATTTGTTCACAATAGTTAAAACAATTTACGATTTACAAATTATTCAAGGAAATTTTCAAACGTGAAATGATTGCTCATTAATATAGCAGTATAAGCATCACAGCGCAAGCTAAAGCAAAAAGTATGAGCATCTGCGAACATTAGCATAGGATGGAAGAAGTAATTCAAACATAACTAAATTATAGTAGCGAATATCACAAGATTATAGATTATATTACAGGATCTAGGTTATAGTAGCAAAAGGCCTGAGAGTATAAGGGTACAAAGCACAAGTTTTAAGATAGCAAATCACAAGCTTGAAAAATTCGTTATTTTTAAAGTGTGTGTGCTGGTAAATCGATCTTCAGCTTGCTCGAAGTTCTGGGCATTGGTCGTGGTTGGAACGCCTCTATGGCATCCATGTTCTCATCGCTATCATTGTCGTCATCTTAGGGGAGTTCATTTGTGGATTGACCAGATTTAGTCTTGATTTTTCGTTTTTGATGCCAAGTGACTGCTGCGGTTTTGACTTTGCACAGTAGTTTTGGAGCATCCTTTTTTAGAAATTTAATGGTAATGAATAAGGCTCAAACAGAACCTAAAATTGGGAGAATGAAGAATAACAAAATAATTATTGGTGAAGAAATTTCGCTTGAGGCTAGTAAAAGAGACTGGTAGGCGAATATCTGCAACTCTTTGGAAACTACAGTGATGTTAGAGTTATCATTTTCTGACGATGTAAGCATGCTAATTGCTTGTTTAATTTGATTGCGATCAAGGGCCGTATGTGAAATAGCAGATAAAAGCGAATGCAAATCCGTTAATTCATTTTCGATTTCTGCAAGCTTTCGATGTAGAAAAGAGAAATCTTTGGCCATAAAGTTGTCATCGATTGTTGTAAGTGGCACGTGTGAAAGAGAAACTGGCAAATGAAAATGAGCTGCAGTATAATTTTCATAAAGTATATACCTGGAATTAACTCGAAAAATGAGAGTGCTCCCTGAGTGATAGTTTTCGTAGTATGTGTGCTTACCTTGGATAACGAAGTTTGGGCTTACAAGTTGGCCTGACCTAGGATTGCCAGCGTGATCAGGCCCAATATCTACCTGAGGCAGCAAAGAGAATTTCTGTCCATTATCCAAGGCTAATGAGGGTAGCACGCGTCCTATAATCTTTTGACAAGAAAGTTCAGTTATGACATTGCCAGAAGCGATACCAAATTTGAATTTTTTAATTTGTTTTTATTGTAGAAGGTATTGCGCAAAACATTAAACACAAACTCACGATGATAATCAATAAAGTGCAATTGTTTCTATGAGAGAGGCTGCAAAAAGACCATAGTGTCCAGATCAAAAGAACTGGTGCAGTCACCGAGTCTGCAGCCTCTCTCCAGAGTGTGTAATTAAAAACAAAGTGCTAGGAACAGACGTGCAATAAATACCAAAATCTAGTGATACAAAAAAAAGTGAGAATATACGTAATGTAACAGATATGCAGTGCAAAAATACCGGAATCTATGGCGATACGAAGAGCGGGAAAAATATAAATATACCAGAATCTATGGCGATATGAAGAGCGGGAAAAATGTAAATGCACAATGTTACAGATAGTGCAAAAATACCGTAATCTAGTGATACAGGGAGAAGACATAATACGCAGTACAACATTTAGACTAATTATGAAAAGGAAAATTACGTTGTAACTGTTGTTCTAAAAGGAATGTTAAAATTTTTTTAGTGAAGATTTTATAGTTGAGATTAGAATTATTTTTTTTAAGGTTTGGGTAGATTTTTCCAAAGTTGAGCTCCTTCATACCGGATTGATCGTTGCCTGATACTTTTATTACATTGGATTGCTGTTAGGTTATGGTCTGACGCTAATTTAGTCGGTTAAGTATGGGTTTTGGATGCTGAGCTGAAGTACTTAATATAACAGTTAGGCAAATATTTTTTTTTAATTTAAGCGTAAATTTTAAATCTTAGAGTTTAAAAATGTTGGCAAACTTTAATAGTTTCAATTCTTCATACAGAGGGGAAAGTTTTACTCTGAAAAAAGACGTACAAGTTATAATCCTAACAATTAAATTTTGTAAAACCTCAACTTTTTTGAATGTTTGACAGCAGTGTTTCCCAGGAGGTAACTCCATACTGCAAGTATGGATACGCGAGGCCAAAGTCTACATTTTGTAATACCGATTTTGATGCAAAATGTTTAATTTTCAGTAAAATTCTTCTTGCGACACTTAATTTGTTTCCGATATGATGAATGTGATTAGTCCATGATAATTTGCTGTCAATTAGTACGCCTAGGTATTTGATAGTGTTTTTAACTTCAATAGGTGCTTTCTCAGTATAAATACTAAAATTATCATCCAAAGGTTTTGTTTTTTTGCGAGAAAATGAAATAGTGCTAGTCTTTTTATAATTTAGGGACAGCCTGTTGAGTTTAATCCAGTTTTCTAGTTTACGGAATTCAGTTTCAGTTTTTGTCTGTAATTTTTTAACACTCGGGTCAGTGCAGAGTAAGACTGAGTCATCTGCATACAAAATCATTGCAGAGTCACAAGAATTTGGTAAGTCGTTAATGTAGACCAGGAACAGGAAAGGCCCTAATACGCTTCCTGGAGGTACTCCAATTGTTATAGGAAGTTGGTGTGATGTAATTTGCAATTCCCTTTTTTCAGTATATTGAAATCGATTCGATAAGTATGAACGCAGTAAAGAAAGAACATTGCCTCTGACCCCATGGTGCTCTAATTTGTTTAGTAAAACTTCGTGATTGACACAGTCGAATGCTTTAGCAAAATCCAAAAAAATACCACATATCCCTCTGTTATTGTCAAATATATTTGGCGCAGTTTTATTTAAAAAAGTTATAGCGTGATTGGTAGAGTGTTGTTTTCTGAATCCGAATTGATAATTAGAAAAGAGATTGTATTTTTCCCAAAAACTGCTTAATCGTTTGTGTAAAATAGTATCAACTACCTTGTTATTTGAGGATAGTATTGATATTGGCCTATAGTTTCCCAAGTTAAGTTTAGATCCTCCTTTTTGTGGAGCGATGACTTTCGCAGTGTTTAATGCATCTGGGTAGATACTCAATTCCAAACATTCATTAACGGAATTAGTTAAGTATCCAGCTATTACGAACTTCGCTTCCTTAATTAAAGATATCGTTATATCGATGACACCAGGCCATTTACGATTATTTAAGCTGGAAATAATTTTGATCACTTCATATTCATCAGTTGGTTGTATGACTATAGAGGATAGGTTTCGTTTTCCCAGAAATTGAAGATAAGTTTTGTCTTTAACATCGGGCAAATTAGCACTTAATTTTTCTCCTATTTTCACAAAGTGCTCGTTCGTTTCTTGGCTGATTTTTTTGGGGGCAGGAAATTATGTTACCATTAACCTTGATAGTGTGTGGCATAGCCGAATTAGGAGTGCTTCTACTGCAGTGGTTCTCAAACTTTTTACAGTCTGGGCGCATTTACGATACTACAAATAATTCTGGGCACACTTTATATAAAAATGCACCAGAATGTCATAATTAAGTCAAATACATACCACATAAAAATAACGAAATTATCTTTTTGTTAATGGGAAACATGTGCTTGATGGGCCTGTGAGATTTTCTCAATGTTCGGTCTTATGTTTGAGAGGCAAACTTTCATTTCCTCATCGATGCATTGCAGACTTCCTCTCTTTTTACACTTAATTGTGGCGAGGGTAGAAAAGCCAAGTTCACATAAATATGACGTTGAAAATTGCAATAAAACAGTCAGTGCTTTTTTAGATATCGCGACATGTTCTTTTCTGATAGAAATCCAAAAAGCTTCAAGAGACGACTCTTTGTATTTCATCATCAATCCACGATCTGTGGACACAGCTGCCAGTTCTTCTTCTTCTGTCAGTGTTAAACTATATTCAGAGATACTTTCTAAAAAAGGATTTCTAATCCAGTCATATTGCGCAGTGTTAAGTGATGGAAAGTAAAAATTCAGTTTTTCTTCTAAAGTTGATAAATGTTCAACTACAAGTGGAAGGATTTCAGTTTTGCAAGTATTAGTTACCAATGGGAACATTTCTAAACTACCTTTAATCGCTGTATTTTTCCAGATGCGTAATTTTTTCTGAAACACTTTTATCTTGTCAGTGGATGTAAGAACGTTTTCCCTTTTCCCTTGCATACTCGTGTTCAAAATATTGAGATGCTGAAAAATATCTGCCAAATATTGTAATTTAGCAATCCAAAATTTACACTGCAGGAGGTCACAAAAATGTGATTGCTTCATTGCTTCAAAAAATGCAAGAAGTTCTTGTCGTAACTCGTGTACACGAGTAAGCACTTTGCCTCTTGATAGCCATTTCACATCGGTATGTAAAAGTAATCGTTTGCGTTGAGAATCCATATTGGTACAGATTTTTTCAAATAACCGCGATTTTGCAGGTCTTACTTTTATAAAGTTTACCATCTTAACAACTTCATCTAAGACCTCTCTTAAATTCTCTCCTAAGGTTTTTGACATCAAGGCCTCTCTATGCAGAAAGCAGTGAGTTACAATAACATTCTCGTTTTTCTTCTTTATAAAAGATACAAGTCCCTTGATACAACCTACCATAGAAGGTGCTCCATCTGTGCAAATGCCTACACAAGATTTCCACGATAACTGCCACTTATCAAGGTAGTCATTCAGAATGTTAAAAACGTCCTCACCTTTAGTAGTCACACTTAATTCTTTGCAAAAAAGAAACTGGTTTAGTATTTCGTTTTCGTTAATAAAACGAACGAATGTTATGAGTTGTGCCTGGTTGGTAATGTCCGTAGACTCATCAACTTGCAGAGCAAAATCTGAAGACTGGAGTTTATTACCACTTACATTTTTCTCAATATCAGAAGACATTTCCAGAATACGCCTGCGAACAGTGTCGTCGGACAGAGGTATCTTGCTTATTTTTAATGCTGCTTCGTTTCCTAACATCGTACTGACAATCTTTTTGCAAGCAGGCAAAATAATTGACTCACCCAAAGTATGAGCTTTCATATTTTTAGCAATCAGTTCAGAGACTTGGTAAGAAGCAATTTGAGCTTTATCAGAAACAGTCATTATACTCTTAAAGGAACTTGCTATTTTTTGTTGTTGCTCAGACATTCTCTGAAAATAGCTTGTGGGTTTATCTTGTAGATTAGAGTGTTTATTTTTAAAATGCTTAGCAAGTTTACTTGGGACCATTGATTCATTGGCCATCTTTATTCCGCAAACTAAACATACAGGCAAAGGATTATCATGACTTCCGATCCAGGAAAACCCAAGACTTAGATAGCTATCATCATATTTACGAGTCGGTCGTGGTTTTGCTTTCTTACTAGTACATTTTTTTACGCTTAAATTTTGGTCACTTTCGGAATCAACTTTAACAATGTCACGCTTTCTCTTAAGAAACTTATCCATATGTAAGAGTCAATTTTTCTAAAAAAAAGACATTTACATCAACGAAAATTATTCTTAACTGATAAAATCCACATTACGTTTATTTACAATTATACTTCATTAATGACTGCCTACAGTACTCTACTATTAACACCTCTATCACCTTTTCTATGAACACTAACTCAGCAACTAGCAATTTCTTTTTGCTTTACGATTACATTCAGAATCTACTCCAACAGTAAAAAACACACATAGACAATTGCTATTGTGAGCAACAATAGAAATACAAGTTTTACCGAATGCCTGCGACCGTGCCTGAAATTATCGTAATAATGCTGTTAAACGGAAGGAGCAGATAAAATTGATCTAATATGGTAACTATTCTTTTTGTTTTTCATATTAGGATACGCTGCTGGGCACACCTTTCCCCATGTACAGCATTTGTCTCATCAGCTTGCTCGTCTCTCTGGAATTTTCTACAGATTGCGCAATTATGTTAAAAAAAAAACACTTTGTATGGTTTATCACAGCCTTATAAATAGTAGAATACAATACGGTATTACTGTGTGGGGGACAGCTAACCAAACTCATTTAGAATGTCTACGAGTGAGATTGAATAAAGTACTGAAAATAATTCTGTCATGTGGAATTGAAACCCCAATTAACAAAATGTACAGTACCTTACAATTTCTGAAAATTGATGACATATACGAATTCGAACTGTATAAATTCATGCATCAGTTACATCATGGTAAATTACCCGAAGCATTTTACAAATCCTTCACAAAAATAGCCTCTGTTCATGCCCACGATACTAGATTCAAGCAATCTCCCTTTTATGTCTGATCGCGTGTTAACAAGAGCTTTTGCAAAAACCAACTTTCCTATAGAGGGACCAAATTATGGTGTAAATTGGACAGTAACTATAAAAGCATACATTGGACTTCTTGTAAAAAAAGATTCAAAAAATATCTCTTGGATCGCTATTGACAGTATTTAGGCCTACAGATATACAGTACATTTAATTGTATTTCGAAGTATCAAGTAATCTTTTTTTTTTTTTTATTTACTTTTTCCAAAGTGACTGCTATTGCTTTCGTTTGTGTCTTGTGCTATCCGTAACTTTATTGTATAACTTATATCCTATTGTATTACCACTAACTTGTATTTTTTTTTCTATTTTCATTTTTTTTATTTCACTGTTACTGCATTTGTGTCAGGGAGCATCTTGACGCGATAACCTAACGGTTTTTTGATGCTTCCTGCCATTGTGCACAAATCATTGCATTGTGTGTAACAGTGCTATTACTACTGTATGTGTAATTACTATTATTATTATTTTTTTTTTTCTGTGACACGTGTACTGGCAAAAAAATAAACTCTCTCTCTGTGGAGAACAAGGCGGCAAGTTTACTTGTTGTGCCGTTGGGAAACGCACTTAGCGGGATTCCCCCATCTTGGTGTGGTAGACAGGTGGCTGGCAACTCCTAAGCGAGCTCGTACAGCGCTTTGATCGCTTTCTCGTGATAGGAGGATGAATATGCAACTAACTAACTAACTATACAACTACAAACCTTGCTTTTTGACTCCTGTAAACGCCAGTGGCAACTTTAGTTGCCAATCAAATATATTTTGCATTCATAATGCCATGCATCTAATAGCTTGTGGATAATTGACTGCAGTTAGACCCATTGGCTTCATGCTACTCAGAGACAAATCCGATTCTCAACCTTTTTTACTCCACTCCCACTATGAATCCGTTTTTATGAGAGTAAATTATCAATTCGGATTTTTAGCCTGCTTATTTTTCAACGTCGAAAAAATAATATTTCAAACGGTTTTTTAAAACGATTTGAATTGAAAAAAGCAATTCTAAACATTTATAAGTGTTTTTTTTAAGTCGTAAAACCAAAAATTAATTCACTCACAGTCAGGTTAGTTGATACTTAAAAAAATATACCTCCGTGGCAACTAAAGTTGCTGATGGACATTAATGGGTGATCATTTGTTCTAACAAACGTTACAAATTCATTGAAATACGGCCACGGATCTGCTGAGTGCTGACTAGGGTGATTCAAAAAATACCAACTTTCTATTTTTTTTATGGGGTACCCTCTCATATGGTTTCACCTCATAATAAAATTTTATGAAACTTGATTAAGAAGTAGAGGTCGCTACTAGGGTTGGATCCATTCATTTTTTTTCTAATTTTGAAATTCAAATTCATGAAGAGAAATATTTTTATGTACTATAGGTTTAGCGAGTAGCAACTTGTTCAAAATATTTGCACTCAAGAAATGCGTAAAATAAAGTAAAAGTGTAGCTAACTTCAAAAATGACAGTGCAATATTCAAAAAAACATAACTTTTATTAGAAAACACGAAGAACAATTAACAAAATCGAAGACATAAAGCAAGCACACGAACAAATTTTTAACGGCTACAAAACATTTTTATTGCATTTTATAAGCAACAGCCTCTGAAACGTCTCCGCGCCCAGTGAAACCATTACTATTGAAACCATAAATCAAACGCAGCTATTTCACGTTCAAGATCGCTGCGCATAAATGTGCATTCTACTCTATATGAGAGGAAAAAACATTGTCCGGCCATCCGACCTTTATATTAATAAGCTACTGTAAATCGTTCTTATCTTGCACTTATAATTAATTTTACTAAAACAGTTTGAAGTTGAAACTTCGTATCTTTTCTTTCGCTCGCCTGTTGGTGAAATAAATGAGCTTTACTGATCTCCTGTGGAAAATTGCTGACGTAAAGACAAATTCATTCTCGGCAACTTCAGTTCAAGTTAAAATGCTATAAAAACCTTTAAAGATATGAAATCCGAGCGATTGAGTGCAAAGTCTATTCTCCAGCAGGTGCACTAGGGAGGTTACTGTGGCCCAAAAACAACTTCAAAGCGCCTTGCATCGTCATAACTTTATGGAAGGTTTGCTACATTAACTGATATAAACCAGTTACAAATTGCTATATTTGTTTTGTAAGGTTTAAATCGAAAAACTCAAAGTTCGTCAATTGTTCAATCAAAATTTTCAAATTCATTGACGTGGAAAAAACGAAATTCAAATTTATTGACTTTGACAAAATGAAATTCAAATTCATTGACTTTGAAAAAACACAATTCAAATTTAAATTCATTGACTTTGAAAAAAGAAAATTCAAATTCATCAAGAACTCGTGAGCGGATTTAAATTCAAATTCAATTGAATAAGAGTAGTTTTAAGTGATTCTATTTGAATAAGGTTCATCAACACAGAAGAGCGAATTCTAAAAAGCATAAAAACGCCACAACTTGTGAACCATACATGCTATTGACGTAGCTTAGGTTCTGAAAGTTGCAGGACACGCTTATCTAACTTTTGTAGAAGCATACGAGTCCTCGTAACTTAAATCGATTAATTTCAAACGCACGTGATTTTGTACTATAATGCTATATTAACAAAAATTTTACAATAGATATGTTTCATTATCACTAACAGCATTTGCTGAAGTTGCGGTTGATGTAGACTTATGCACTAAAGAAAGCAAATCTGCTTCTACTGATTCAACACAGGACCTGATGGATGTGTGCAAAGAGCACTAACCTTCATTAGACAGAGAAACAAAAGTATCTGGGACGTAAGATCCTTTTTCGAACTCATTGCCTTAATCGGAATATTTTCGTAGTTTGTTGATGCTTCTTGTCTACATTTTGACATTTTGCCTGATATGTTCACGTTGATGCTGAAAAGCTGAAGCTGTTATATTTTGCCTTCGTTCTTCCAATATTTTTTCAGTGATGGCATGAGATTTTGAACGTGAGTGTTGTAGCACTTTTTTGCTTAGTTTTTCCGCTCTTTCCCCTCAACATCCTTGCTTACCGATATACACCCATTGCTTCTTTATTCTTAAGGGAGCTTGCTGCCACACTCGGGAAATAGTAGCGACATCTTTGCAGAAAGTGAAGCCGTGTCAGACATCCTTAGCATTTAGCCATGGGTGTTGTTTTTTCCACTTGCTCAATGTATCGATATTGAGTCCTGGTGGCAGTGCAAAAATCTCGTTGCTTTCCACGCAATCCTGAGATGACACAGCGCTTATATTACTTCAATTTCATAACACTCATCCTCGGAAATCTTAACCTTTCGGCTTGATCATCATGGACATTAGTTAGTTAATTTTGCTTTTCAATGACTATTTGTCTTTTGGAGGTACAAGAGCAAGCAGTATTCAAATCAGAAAAAATTGTGGCTTGCCGTTTCATGAGTAATTTTTTTTCTGTTCATCAACTAATATTAAAATTTGCTGTCAAGCCTTGCAAAGATTAGTTTGAGCAAAAACAAGCAATTAGCATCTGCATAATAAACTTGAAGTTACCTTAGGCTGCGCCTTCAAATAAGCCTCTGCAATTAATGAAAAGTAGTCATTGTAAGTTCGTCTCCATTTTTTGCTTCGACCAGAATAAAGTATTGTATCTACACTACACCCATATGGAATCGCCTGTACAGACATGAACAGGGTGAATACGTTGGGTGCTTTATTCGCAGTCCCAAGGTGTCCTTCACGAATTATTACCTAGAAAGCACTAGTGAAGCGTTTAGTTCGACTTTATAAATACCCTAGTATTGTATACCGGTAGCACTTAAATAAAATCGCAACTAATATTCGTAATTTTTTACCTCAATGAAAATCACTCATGAGACGGCAGATAATAGCCAGCCGTATGGCCTAATCGTAGTCTACCTATACGTAGCATAGCGTATACCGCCCAATGTTTATACATCACATCACCATCTGTGAGTGTAAATGAGTTGACATACAGGTAGCACTCTTCATTCGCAACGTCTGACGAAATGAAAAGCAGAAACTTACATTTAATATGGGTGCAATTGTAAAACCTAGTGAATCAAGCTTACCAGTAAAAAGTTATACTTTTACTATCACTTAAAATTTAACTTGTATCCTTTGCATACGATTATTTCATAGTTACCGTATCCACATTCCACATGTCTTATTTCCTCTAGTTTCTGCGTCAAAATTGAATTTTTTGTCTCACAATTACTTTTTGCAATTATCACATCAAAAAATTCATCATGATGCTGAAATTAGAACCTCGGTAAGAAAATTACACACGTTGGCAGGATAATTATCTCCAATCAAAGTTGGCTATTATCGCCGCTCTTTATCAGCCTATTCTTCTCATTGTATTCATTCTCAGTTTCTGTTGCTTGGAATCTACGCTTTTTACAAATGAATTATGAGATTAAGGGAGACGGCGAAGTAACTTTCGCTGTTTGAGTTAGCAGCTGCTCGGTGCCTATGCCTGATTTGGTTTTTTCAGTTTTACATCATGGACGACAAAAAAGCGATAGGCCTACGTGGGGCGAATCCAGATTTACTTAGGCTTTGCCTCACTTTTCGAGTTTTCCAGTTGAGTTTTAATTTTAACTTCTTTAATTTGCTGCATTTAGATTGCATCAAGCAAGGATAGTTGTAATTATCATTAAGCATCTTATCCAAGGACGCAACAATTACGAGGCATGGGTGGAAGATGAACCATCTACCTTACAATCATGAGCTGCTATTCACCAGTTAATGAAAATTCGGGGGGTCCCACATCAATGTGATTTGCATTGTTAAAAGGTACAATCTGTGCACGAGTAATTGAGGCCGAAGTAGCCAGAGTTTGTAATAGCAAAAGTCTGCAATTTTCAAAAATAAACGTTTCGGCGTTTTATTATTAACTTGAGTATTTTCGTACACAATTTATCTACTCTCTGATTGTGGTCTGAAGAACTTACTATAACTGCAGTGTTATCTAAACGCTGATGTAGCATGTAATTCCAAACATCTGCGTTTGCCCTCCATGATCAGAACAAACCAAAACGTTTTTTAACTTTTTGAAACAAATTCAATACCATGGAAGCTTTGTTTTTCGCGGAACAATAACAGTATGCAATTAATCTACTGGAGCCATCCATGTACGCCACAATGAACTACCAATTTTCACCTACGGACACTTTGTGGTAGTTGGATGTTATAGCTTCTCATATTTTTTTGTTTGATTGAAAACATTGCTTCTTTAAAATCAGCTTCTGTGTGACTTTTTTGAAAAATAATGAAGCGGATCCTTTTTGAAATTCTTTTACAGACGCAGTGTGTAGGAGTGGTCTGGTTTTTCTGAAATTGCACTCTGGCTTAATCCTCTTTTAAACGTTTTAAAATTTTCCACTTTTATTTCATAGCATCTTGATTTTTGTGCACAGGCCAGGAAATCATCCCAGTCGCATACTTGTTTCATAGACTTCATCTCCTGCTTAACTTTTTGGTGAAATGTGTCAGCGGACATGAAAGTATGTCCCACTTAAAAATGCTAAAGAACAATTTTCGCAGGTCCGTTGTAGGTGCTGTTAACAAAATGAATGAGTGCTGTGTGTAACGTCCAACACTTGTTTTGGCCCGAGCAGTTATCAAGCCATATGACAATGGAGCTGCACTCTCGGAATGTGGTATGTTCCAATGCTTTGATGCATGCGCTTGCTACGTTTTTGTCTTTTCTCCCTGATATGCCTTCATGCCATAGCACTCCGAGCACTTTTTTTAAACGTATTTCCTCCTTATTTAGAGGAGCTAAAGTTTGGTTTAATGCCACTAATCGTTTGGTGAAAAGATTAAGTTTGAATCTGTGAAGGCGAGGTAATAAGATAACTTTTCGTATGTCGAAAGACAAATACAATTCATCTTCGTTTTTTTCCACAGTGTCCTTGTCTGCTGTGTAAGCAGCTCTCGTCTCAAGGTAAGCTTTCCTGTGTATTCTGTGTTGAATACACTGGTCGCAGTTTTCTTCGGAACATATTTTTCTTTTTCAACATGTTTTTTCATTTCTCTTGTTTTTTTCATTCTCAATATTGTTTGACTAATCGTTGACACTTTCACAGGGATTTTCTCTTTGCATAAACATTATGTTGTTGGCATTTTTTGCCTAGTTCATCTCCTAGCTGAGCAAAACTCATGTTCATAGACTTCATCTGCCTTGAAAAGGAAACATACCCGAATGCCTTGCGCTTTCGTTCTCTGCAGAAGTCAAGATGATCAACAAACATTTCAGAGATCGTCAATTCGGGTAGCAAACACAACCTTTTTGGTGCGTGTTCCCTAACGATAATGAAATATCTGAGGATGAAGATACACCAGTATGGATACTCAGTACCTTTCTATGGAACAGGATTATTCAACTTTCTATGCAACAGGGGTAAACATTCTAATGAAAACAATCACCTGAATCACTTTTTGTTATGGTGCATTTTAAGGACATTTGAGTTGGTGCCTCAAAGAATTTATTGTCACATATTTTCTTTGCTAAAGATTACCATCGTCCTCGCAGGATAGTGCACACTTTCCTCCACGGTTACTCGTACTCGATCCAAGTGCTGTGCACTTTCTCAGTGCATAAAAAACATCATAAAATAAACTCAAAAGTTTTTATGATTTGGAAGTATGTACTGTAGGTTACTTCTTTTGGCCAGAAAAAATATTTTTTCCGATGTGGATTGCTTCCTTTTGAGGGGGTATATATGTGAAACTTCATCTATTAAAAAAAAGATTGTTCAAAAATTAAGTTTCGGTCTATAATCGGCATTTTTCCAAAAATTCAATTTTTCAAATTTGTGGAATACTTTTTGTCAGAAAACGGCAAAACCATATTGCCTCCTTCGTAGTCAAAAAATGATTTGATGTGAATTTCGTCAATTAATGACAATACGGAAACATGTTTCGACTATAACAAAAGTCTCGTCAGCCTTGCTACGCACAGCCAATCCAGGTTAAACTCATTCCAGACTGTAAAGACTCTTTTTTTTGCATTGCTTTACCTGGACATCTCGACTTCAATGCAAAAAAACAAGAGTCTTTACAGTCTGGAATGAGTTTAACCTGGATTGGCTGTGCGTAGCAAGGCTGACGAGACTTTTGTTATAGTCGAAACATTAATTTGTCTCTTGCAAATTTCTCATCTAAATACGGAAACAGTTTTATCTTGTGGCAATAAGCATTTAAACTTATTTCCAATGCACTGCAAAAATGTTTCATTGTTCTGCTCTCCGTGACAACTCAGTAGACAGGATAATGTAAATCTGCGAACAGTTGAATAACTTGGCCACAGGCAGTACCACTGTTGCGCAAAGTATGAAATGTGTTTGTGATTGAAGTTCACATATAAACCATATCGCATTGCCGTAGCTTTCTGCTTGATCTGGATATGGCGTAGGCAAAAACAAAATAAGGACCAGTGTTATTGAAACTTTCAGCAGCTCAGATGGCCCCACTCCATCCAAAATCAGCAAGAGATTTAGAGTGTTTTAAAACCTCTTTGAGAGCCACGTTTCTCAGCAGTTCCTTCCTACAACACTACACTTTGTCATTCTGATGAGGAATTGACGCTCAACTGGGGAAAGGCAAACCTTTTATCTCAAATATTTTAGTGTAGATTCAGGCAATCTTCAAATTCATAATTCATTTCTGCATTAGACCTTATAGCAAGTCTGTTTACATTGGATGATTGCACACTTGTGCTTGCAGATTCTAACCCCTTTTGTTCATTAAGCTGCTCTGTTATGAAATGCAATAGTCCGCAACATTGAAGAGGCCATAAGTAATCCTGTAGATCATCCTCTTTCAAGAATATCATGTCATCTAATGATACTGCATCCATTCCCATAAGAAATTCCACACTTTTGTTTTTCCTTTCCTCCAGCATTATCTAACCCATTTGCTATATCCTCATTACTACGTTTGGTATCAGTGTCTATATCAGCAATACTAGTTTGGTCGTTCCTTGTAATAATTATCCAAGGCTCTTATGGCTCATATCATACCGTATGTACCGTAAAAGTAATAGAAATGTACGTGGTAAATAAGTAAAAGTAAGTGGTAAGGAAAGAGCAGTAACAAAGTCAAATATGTCAGCACATGTTCACGCAATAACACGGAGTTAACTTGAATCGTTAACCTAAAAGGAGTAAGGCGCTTGGGGTTATGTTGCACCTCCATTTAGATATGGTTTGGACAGTAAAAGTCTGCAATATTACTAGGTTTTGCTGCTGCATATACGTCGACGCATCGTGCGTGAGCCCAATAGTCACATGTAGTTACATCGCCGCCAAACCACATGTTCTGCTTTTTAAATTTCTCTTTCAATTGTCTGTCTTCTCTAGAGTCATAAATAACTACACATTTTTTACGTTTGTTGTGCACTTTTGCGTACGTTATTATAGGGCCACTTCCTGAACTGCTGGATGACTTTTCAGGAAGGCCAATAATGGAACGATTAATTGTTTTATCGCATCTTTTTTTTGTTTTTGAGCGTGCTTGCTTTCTTTGTGGGAGTTTCTTCAGCTTCTTGTTTAGTTCTGGCACTTAAATGAGAGATTGGGCTCAAGGGTTTACTTTCGTAATATTTCGTAAAACTATCAGTGGTTTGCGTTGCTAAAGTTTTAAAACGTTTCGGATTTGAAACATATTTTCGCTTTTGCTGTCTTTATTTGTAATTTCCAACCGAACTTTTGCTCCGGTTAAAATGTGTAGCTCCTTGGCCTGCAATGCAAGGTATGTAATATAGTTAACATCTCAAGTAGATATTCCCTGATAAGCTAGCACTTGTCACCAATTCTCGTACTCAATCTTCGTGCAAAGATGGCTTCAGCTCAGTTGCAATGGCTGCATTCAACACACCCTTGGCCCTTAGTGGTTAGAGGAGATCAAAAATAGTAAATCACCAGAACACTTTTGGAAATGAATAATATGCGTTGTTTTACGTCACTTTTCACAGAGTGGCACTGAGTGATTATGATAGGAATGTGTTGCAGAGTATAATAATAATCAACGCCCTCTGTATAATACATAATATACAATAATATAATATAATAATAATCAACTGTCCCAGAGTATAATAATAATCAACGCCCTCTGAGGAGTTCATACAGTATTACACTGTGATCACAATTTTTTAAAATGTTTTGTAGTTTTTTTAATTTCAACTGACTGAACATTTCTAAGCAATTGCATTGCCAGTTATGAAGCAACATTTTGTTTGTTGGTAAGCATAGCATTCTTCGCTCGTTTTTGGCCTAATGTGATTTCGTGAAACACTCTAGTTTACGGTGTTGAGGTGCGTTTACACGCAGATCGACCATTTATACCCTGCGCAGGTGCGATTGATACACAGCGCTGGTGAATAGCCAGGCTCAAACATTTCAATTTGCGTTTGCGCGTAGTTAAAATCGCTCCAAGAGCGATTTCTCTGCATTGCAGATGGAATCGCACATGCACAAACTTGCTCGCAATAGAAATCGCCGATCGCGACCTCAACATAATAAAACAAACACGCACTTTTTACACGTTTTGTATTGAAAATGAAGGTTTATGTAAATGACGAGTAAATGGCTGGTCTGTGCAGTAATGAAAAAAATTTGAAAGAGAATCAAGCCTTAAATTTCAATTCTAATTTTGCCTAAGCTTTTGAATCATTAAGCAAAAAGAAAAAAGAGCGAATTTTTGCTGGAGTGTATGATCAAAAAAATTGTTTAGCAAATTGTTACACATTTTATGCACTTCAGTAGTAATTGTTTTCACTTGGGTTGCAACGCACACAACCATCAGCCTACCATAAAAACTCTTACTGGCATGAATTACCGGTAGCTGATTGAGGTATAGCTGTAATTTGTGACGAGAGTTTTTATCCATGACAAATATGTGTTTATATTTTAACCGAAAAAAATTGCTAAATTTGATTCGTGAAACAGATAATCACAAAAACTAAAGTATTAATATCTAGCACGGCACTATTATTCGTCAAAAAATTGGAAAATGGTGCTAACAAACCTTAAAAAGCTGAAATGTGTCACAGTTACAGCGAATCTTGGTGAGTAAACTTTCAACAGCAGGTTATTCTAAAAACTGGAAATGACGCAAGGCAAGAAACTCTTTCGTTTTTGCAAAGTTTTCCTCAAAGGAGGTTTACGCATTTTCGAACATCTAAACAATAGTAGCAGTTCGTTAATTACATATAACTCCTCTATCTAAATGACGATAGTACACTGTTAAAAGAACTTGGTCAACAGGACGAAAAAATCTTGAGTACGTCTCGACCAAACTTAAACCTGGATAGACGTGACCAACCCAAAATATTTTTATGGGTCAATTAACCCAAGCATATTTGGTACATATTTTGCGTAAAAATAGACTTAAAAAAAGTAAGTCAAACGTGGACTGGAATCTTTGCGTCAGATTGCCGAAAAAAATATGAATCACGCTTTTAAACTCCTGTACTGACAAATCTATACCGAAAACTACAGAGCTGGAAATGGCTTAAGCGTTAACAGTGTGGACGCACATTGTGTTCATGCAAACCAATGGCAGCAATGTTTTTCACCAAACATTACTAAAGTATAACTACAGCAAAATAATTAACGGCTAATATAGCTAAATTTACAAGCAATCGTGTAAAAACACAAATTTATTCACTATTGTAAATTGAAAACAAGAGGAATGAACACAATTTCTTTACATAATCAGTCCACATAAATAGTTACATTAAAAATATGCTTCGTTTATCAGGAACACTTAACTAAAAGCGGAACTGCCAATTTACGTATCACTAAAATCTTTTGTTATGTAAAATCGCAATGATAATCACTTTACGTATTATTTTTGTACAATGCAGAAGTTTTAGAGACACGTAAATTTACAAAATACGGTACACTTAGCTACCCAGTCGGAAAAAGTATACTCGGCCATGCTTGATTATCCACATTTATGCCTGGTATCATGCTTAATCATACCAGTTGTTCGGGGATAATATGCTCGGTTTGACACGAAAATGTTACAAATTCACGTTTGATTTTCCTCGATCAGGTTTGATTGTCAGGCTTGGTTGTGCAAGTTTATGCCACATCAAACCTGATCATGCTTAGCAACTCACACAAAATCGTGCTTGTTCAAGCTTTATTTACGCAATTTTATGCCAGATCAAGCCAAAAAAGGCTTTTTTTATCGGGCCTGTTCATACCAAATCAAGATTAAAAGTGCTCGTTTTTCGGGTCTGTTCATACCAGATCAAGTCTAAAAGTGCTTGTTTTTCGGGTCTGTTCATACCAGATCAAGTCTAAAAGTGCTTGTTTTTCGGATCTGTTCATACCAGAGCAAGTCTAAAAGTGCTTGTTTTTCGAGTCTGTTCATAGCAGATTAAGTCTAGACATGCCAGATAATATGGCAAAAACGGACTTTTTCTTGCCTAATTAAGCTAGTTTACACTAAAATATCCTGCAAAATCTGGCTTATTTACACTCATTCTTACCTAACGAAACCTAAACAGAAAGTGCGCTTTTAATGCATTACACCAGTTTACAGGCCGTCAAAGCAGATTAGGTAATTTGGGTATTAATACAGGTGACAGATTTCCAACAAGTGTCTTATTGACAGTCTCCAATACACTTACTTAATTATTGTACATTTGCAGTTGCATAAATTCGTACGTACTTGCAACATATTTTCTGCAAATAGCTATAGATTATATGGGTTTGTGGGCTACTGAAAAATCAATTTAATGAGTGTTATTTCTGACAATACAGTAACTGTTAATGTCATGATTCCTTTGTCAGATTTCCATCGCAATCACCTCCATAAACTTTTCCATCTTGAAATTGCAGACCTTTTTGCAAATACATTTCATCCACAAGTAGTACAATGTCCTTGCTAATTTTTTGGTTATGAAGTAGAAGTTTTGCGGCTTTAAGAGGTTCTACTCCTCCTTTGCTAAGTTTACTTAACAAGCTTAAGGATGGCAATGGAAAATGTTCTTTCATCAGTTTATACGCAGGCAGAGAAGTATATCTTAAAATGAGGGCAAATTGTAACATTTGAGGAGAGTATTTAGGCCCGCTTTCCGGCTTTTTGAATTTAATCCAGAGAAGTTCATCTTGGAGTGTTTCAGTGTTTTTTTCTACAAAACTTCGTGTATAAGAAGGAAAGTTTTCAAGTGTTGATTTATTTTTCAAACGGCAATCACTACCTTTGCGGAACCACTCCAGAAGAGGAACTGGGATTGCTTTCCAAAAGAGTTTTACGTTGAGCGACTCAGTAATCACAATTACTTCCGTGACAATGGAAATATCATTGACGCGACAACTTTTTGTTATATAAAATATCGCCTTTGCTGTGTGAAGTTGCAGTTGATATCCATCTTCTGGGCAGAGACTGTCGTCAATTTGTGAAAAATAAATTTGATTTCATCTTGAAGTTTAAATTCGTTAATTTGGTCAGGAAATGTTCTTCTTGTTGGTGATTTTCTTCTGGTTGTCATAGATGGCAAAATTGATTTGGGCACACCATCCAAATTTGGATAGATAGAAGGGACAGGATTTAATTCCCATCGAAGCAAACACCACTGTTTTTGGTCGGCTGCCACTCCTTGCGATTAACAAAGTTGATCCAAAGCCGATTAATTTCAGGTTTTTTGGTGGGAAAGGAGAATACAGAATAGTTTTCCAGAATCTCATTAACTTTGTTTATTCTTTTTTTATATCCAGTTTTACAAAATGCTACAGAGCAAGTGTTAACCATTTTTTAAAATGCCTGGCTAAAACTGTAGCTATTATTGGTTGGTTTTACAGTAATTTTTTGTATCAATTTCACTCTAAACATTTTACGTCGAAATAATTTAGGAATATCAGGCAGTTACGATGGTTAATTACAACAAACGAAAATTACTAGATTAAGAACAGAGGTGGGCATTTTTTAAAAATTGGTTGAAGCGCAGCGCAACAAAGCGCAAAAGTTCTGTTAAGTCATGAAACGCAACGCAACTAGCGCAACCTAATTTTTAAATTGACTGAAGCGCAACGCAACTTTCGCAATCAATTATTTTTTCGCATTAAAGCGCAACGCAACTTCCGCTATCAATAGTTTTTTTGCATTAAAGCGCAACGCAACTTCCACAATGAGGTTTATACAAAAGAAAAAGCGCAACGCAACTTTCGCAATGAAAAATTTATTAAAGCGCAACGAGTAGATGTATAAGCAATGCAATTTTTTCTTGAGTTATTTTTATAGGTGCTTTTAA
Source organism: Trididemnum miniatum (assembly GCA_964006365.1). Classification (NCBI taxonomy): domain Eukaryota; kingdom Metazoa; phylum Chordata; class Ascidiacea; order Aplousobranchia; family Didemnidae; genus Trididemnum; species Trididemnum miniatum. The sequence continues at coordinate 17,600,166 of OZ023251.1, read as the reverse complement.
CAGCACGCAGTTGGCTACAACGTGACAACAATTTTAATGCAAGTGACTGTAACAGGATTTTGCGTGGTCAATGAACAGGAAAATTAAATAAGAAGCGAAAAAAGATGCATTGCTGAAGATTGCTTTCTTCATCTTCATCCTCTTATTACGAGAAAGCAAAGGAGGCGCAGCTAAGGACGAATCCAGACTCGCTTAGGAGTTGCCTTTGTTTGCGAGTTTTTCGGTTGAATTTTGCTTCTGACTTCCTTAATTTGCCGCTTGCCAGATTTCACCAAGCAGAGATGATCAACGTGAAACATCTTATCCTAGGACGCAACAACGAGACTAGGTTGGGAGTTGAACCATCAACCTTGCGATCATGGTCGTCGTAAAAACGACGCTCCAAACCACTGCACCACTTGCAATGTCGCGTGCCGTTAGAAGCACCTCATCGCGGTAAATCATAATTTGCATATGCGGCGAAGTTCTCCACAACAACAAGTAAAATACGATTTATTCAACACTCAATGATCTCTTTAAGCACTTGCAATTATTTTAAAAAGCAAAAGACTTTAGTGTACCACATTTCTGATGAGCTGAAAATTTCTGCTACAATAAATTGACCTATAAGCCTATTGTACGCATCAAGAAACAAACTGCTATTCGATTAAAAACAGTTACAAAAAACTGCTTACTCCATCACATTGCACTTTAATTAATCCGACCAAGCGCAACGCAGTATTTCAACTTCCTACAGTGCGCAACGCAACAAAGCGCAAGCAACCAAATTCTTTTCAGGTCGCAGCGCAATAATGCGCACACTATTATATATGTTTTCAGTTCGCAACGCAATAAAGCTCAAGAAGGATTTATTTTCCTTGAAGCGCGCAGTGGCTAAAAATAATTTGTTAAAGCGCTTCGCAACTTCCGCACGTGCGGAAGTTGTGCAACTAGCGCTTTGCGCTTCAAATTGCGGAATGCCCACCTCTGATTAAGAATAACTTTCTTTAATACTTGCTTACTTTCTACTTAAAATATCTTTTCGACTGCACGACTGTAAAACTGTGAGGTTGATAAGTCTTCCGGTGTAACTCCATCCTAATCATTCATAGCCTTCGCAAGTTATGACATAATAACATTACTACACCGCTACTCAAAATAATAATTTTTATGTAAACTTACAAATGATAACACATTTTAGAGAATATAACCTTTTCCGTTTAGATTCAAATCTGTGACCAGATACTACATAACTGCTTCTCTCACATTGCATAGCAATTCTGTACTGACCAAAAGTACAGTGATAGGGAGATTCGCAGTTTTCGAAACAGTAGAAAGTAGGTCAAACGTTACAGCAGCTGCATGCTGATTGTTGATGCAGACAATTGTTGCCGAAGATAGAGAGTAGCGATTAGAAAGTTACCCTGCTAATTTTCTGTCGAAAAGGCAAACTGTTCGGTCGTGTTGATTTTAGTAGGCCATGCTACAACATTTGTTACGCATTGCGTGATTCGTCTTCACGAATTCCGAATTGGTCGCAACAAATTTTCAAGTTTTACCTAACTCGTCATTTTTAAACTTTAATTCGTACAGGCTGAAGTAAGTGATCAACTAGGCTAATTTTTTTTAGGCAGTGGCTAAGGTTACGTGACCGTAATCTTCGCTTTCTGAATTTAAAGTTACGTGATAAGCAGTGTTATTGTATTTCCTTTCTATTCTATTATCTTCACGAACCCGATTAGTATACCGTACCTTATACATGAACAGAATATTAAAGAAAATAAAATTGAGGAAGGTTTATTATATAATTGCATATGAAATCGCAACAGTTTCCGCACTAATTTTACTACATTTAATTGGACTCTTTTACCACATTCAAGCAGAAACTATGAAATAATCATAAACCAAAATCAACTACGGCAGGACCAAATATAAACTTTAATGGACAGTGCAGTTACTTTTTAGAATAATGACGAAATGAAATAATGAAAAATAATTCACAGCCCAATTAAACAGTCCAGAGCTTCTGTGTTTGCCATTTAATAGTAAAATGGCAGTGTTATTAACAAGTCAGAAAGATCACTTATTGTGTTGTTGGAAAAAACACTGAACAAAAATATAACACTTATCTAGTGATAAGGAGGTGACCTGCAACTCCGTAAATTCATCACAGCGCCTTTGTCGTTTCCCAGTAACATGATCAAAATGAAGCTGAACAAAAATTATGAGTAAAAAATTCTCCACAAAGTTTTCTATATCGTTTACAAAAGCATACCATGCCGGTTTTGCTGCGTAAGTATTCTACTGCTATGTTTATACACATCAACAAACACGCTTCTACATGCACATAAAAAAACACACATAGGTCATGAATTTGCTAAGACCAGCTGCTGAGCTGATTATCAAGGTAGCCACGGTACCTTCGCACTCTTGCAAAATTTAACAAATTAAAGTTTCCTAAATCAGTTAACTGGGTGTGGAAAAAATTACATATTTGTAATCTCATTGCATGCCCACTTGCACAGTGCAATGTATGTGTGGACGTCAATATTTGAGACATGTAGATTAATTATATCGATAACTTTGATTTTTGATTACGCAAAAATTGCTACAATTTTGAAACCGAGACCAATAAAAGCTCAATAAAAGGCAGGTGAGGTTAACGTGCAGTAGCCTAGGTGGTAAGCGTAACAACAAAATATATTTTTCTCCACCAAAAATTTTGTGCATTATTATTGCAAAACTTTGAAGAATTACTGATAAACCAGTTAGGCCTGAAAAAAAAAAAACTATCGTTCACATCAATGCGTTTGCGTATAGGCCTACGCACATACAGAAAAAATGTGGGGGTCGATACTAGACTTTACCCCAGTAGCTTTGTGATGTCAACACAAAGCAACGTCAACAATCGATAGGTGACAGTACCGGCACCCACAAATGTTTCAATAGGCCTATGTCGTTTTGTCTTATCTTAACTTCTCAATGTAGACTCTCAAATGTACCAACATTCAACGCTAGCAATGGGCCAATCAGCTACTGGTAATACCAGTACCAGCACCTGTATTCAACTAAGATCCTGTAAAACTATGCGCCATTGCGTCTGTAAAATGACTTTTGTTTGCATACCTGCACAAAGTGCACATAAGTGTATTTAAAAAGTTGTTGGATGCGAAGTAAGCTTTTACCTTCGTTCTCTCGGTTCTCGTCAAGGCAAGCCAATATGCAATTTAACGAGTGACGCTGAGAGTAACCATACAGATGCGACTTTACAATATCAATGATTCGGGGTGTTTTATCCCGCAACAGACATTCAAAACTGTTATAGATAAAGGCATTTGGTCTTACATATCGAAGTTCTTCCAAAAGCTTCAAAATCAAACAAATACGTCAATAATCGCTTATTAGAATTTCACGCATAACATTTTAGTAACTTTCTTAGACTATAGCCTCCCTAGAAAATGGCACTCCAGGGTATGACATTGAACGACAATCGTTGAGAAGGCTCCAGCTCGAAAGTCCTGGAGTTTTGGGGAGTGTGAAATGTCTCCTTAGTTTCCAGTGCTCCCAGCATATTGAAACAGCGTCGCTTACGCTGGCTCGGTCACAACCGTGCTCATGAATGATCAAAAGATTCCCAAAGATCTACAACATGGTGAGCTAGTAGGCCACATAGGAAACACCCACCGAGAGACAGCCACTACAATAGAAAGATGTTTGCAAGAGGGCCATGACTATTAAAGCTTGTACTTTTAGTGGTGCGATTCCGTGACATGCTTTAACTGCCTCTTCAAAGTATAGACTTCTCGGTAACACAGCGATGTAATTACAGAGTTCATATGATCACAGTGCAAACAGTAAGGCCAAGGTGATTTTTTTCCACAAAATCGGAAATAAACGCAACAGGATAAACCTTCATGCTTTGCAAGTATATCGAAGCTGCACATCAATTTTTTTTGAACCACACATTTAGAAGTAAAATCGCCAAGTATTCTATACAAAATACTAGGAGGGAGATGAGCTAATTAATTACCAAGTAGCTTATGACATAGTCCAACTTCAAACATGGCCATTCTCTCAACACATCAGATGTACGATGTTGGATGGTGCTTAGTAAAGACTTCCGATGCATTGGAAAAGTCTCTTTGCATAGAAACTTAATAAGCCGTCTATTGCGCTGCCTCGACGGCTTCGAAAGTTCGTTGTTTAATATCTGAAAAAATGTTCGTACTTCCGTTACTCATATTGAATTAAAAAGTCTTTGCCAAAAACGCTTTAAATCATTCTGTCGCCAGTTGAAAATGGCTTTCATGGTATAGCCCAGAGATGGTGAACCACTGACCCACGGGTGAAAAGTAACCCGCCACTGGCATTTCAATGACCCACTTGCAGCTTCAAAAATTGTAAAAAAATGTTAACGAATAGGTAAGTGACGAAAGTTCTGAATTGGCACGGTCATAAAATGAGTAGGCTACCAGGAATCATCTCAGCTCAGTTGTTAGTGCTGCATGTATGGTTGGAGAACTACTTACTATCAACTTAAAATTGCAAAACTTGCAAAGAAAATGCAGCAAGAAATTCTTCATTCATAATATCACTAAATCGTTAACCCACTTTGTATTTCTTTTCGGATTAAGGTCTCATCCATGGCCCATTAACTTAAAAAGGCTAGCCATCCCTGGTATAGCACAACTTTGGTGGTTTTTTGGGAATTTTGCGATAGGACCCATTTTAATTGCAATAATTGCACTATGAACAAAACGCATGCATGCAGCTCCAATGGTATTCGTCATCCTTTTGCCAAGCCCCCACTCCTGACCAAGTGCGAACAACACTGAGGCAGAGAGTTTATCATTTTACCACCCCAGGTTGTTGCCTAGAGCTGGATCAGAAGATAGCAGTGATATGCTGTTAAGCCAGCTCCTGGTATCGTCATTCAGTAGCAACAAACCATGTGCTTCTCTTGGTGCACAATGTATTGCACAAAAAGAGCTAACACATAATCAATCCATTGTTGTCAAGGAAGAGCACACCAACAAAACCAACAACAACAACAAGATTTATTTCAGCCAAATGCACAGTAAACAATAATAAATAGAACAACAGAGCTCAACATTGGCAGGGAGATTGCGAACAGACCTTGCGGTCGTCGAGTCAAGCAGTCACCCATAGCATAAACTTAAAAGAGGCTATATGTGGTGTTTCATGATCAATACGATCGATGCGACAAAATTTGCATTGACCTGGGCAAAAGTTATTGAACCGATAGAGCCTACTTGTAGTAGGAAATTAGGTAAGATTTGTATTCTACCATAAATTTGGTGAAAGATAATTTCTGAATTTCAGTCGGAATGGTATTCCATGTCTTAACACCTGATACTTTATGCATCTGTGCAATCTGGTTGAAGAAAATTTCGGTATATATTAAGATTATTACTAGTAGATGAAGTTCTTGTAATTCGGGAAGAAATATTTAAGGTTTTTATGAAATAGTTGGAAAAGGAGGAAGGAAGTTTGTTGTAGATGAATTTGTACATAAATTTAGCAGTCTCTAATCTTAATAGATCAACTAATTTCAGTTCATCAAGAAGAACGAAAAACGGAGTAACTCTTTGGTAGCGATTGCCACCACCTACTAGTAAAATGGCTCTGTTTTGCAGAACAGCAGGTTTTTTGAAATAACTAGGATACGTTGAGCCCCAAATAATTAATCCGTAAATAAGTTGTGAGTGAATAAGAGCGAAATATAATTGCCGAAGTACGACCTGCGGGAGAAAATGTTTGATTTAGAGATGATGCCAACCGCTCGGCTGACTTTTTCTTCTAGTAACGCAATATGTGCTTGAAAATTTAGTTTGTTGTCAATTTACAATCCCAAATATTTAACAAATGGATGGGGAAGAATTTTAGCCTTTTTTATGGTAAACGCAGTTTCTGCAGAGATGTTAGATTTAGTAATTTTAGGGGGATAATTAAAGCGCTTGATTTAACGGGGTTATTAGTCACTTTGTTGGCTAGACACCATTTATGAATTTTTACCTAGTCTTCATTCATGTCAGACTCCAGTTTGGATAAGTTGAAGTTTCGACTTATTAAACGTGTATCGTCAGCAAATAGTCTAGGAATGCAGTTCACAACGTTAGGTAGATCGTTAATATAAATTAAAAACAGCAAGGGGCTAAGAGTTTATCCTTGAGGAACGCCAAAAGAAATGGAAGCAATTTGGGATGACGTATTGACAATAGAGACAAACTGTTTTCTTTGGTCTAAATAGGATTGCAAGCAGTATAGTTTTGCACGCAGTATAATTTTTGATACCACATTCCACATGGATTCAAAACTTCATATAACATTGCAATGCATAAAACAACTAAAAAGAAGTTACTTCTCTCTTAGAAACTATTTCAATTGAAGATGATCTTTTCATTGATGCTGGCCGATTTAGCGCGCCAGAAGCCGCTTGTTTGGCGTACTTTTTTTCCATTTTCTCCGTTTCAGGTTCCCTAAGCTTGCCCCTCTTCTGCCAGTTGACAAGTTTATTTGCGAAAGCATGGTGCCAAGAGTCCTGAAAAAAAAGAAGATTTCAGTGCACTGTAGGCTGAACCACTTTGACAAACCAACCAAACTAAAAGCAATGTTGAAATCCCTGATTGTTATAATACAGTATATCAATTCGATTTTGAATTCGCAAATGCAAGCAATATTTATTGGTGGCCTCATTGAAATTTTATGTAAGCAGGTGCATGAACTATGTAATCGTACGGTATGTAGGAAGCTATGCTACTTGCTAATCGATAAGACAAATACCAGAAGCAGAAGCACCAATATTTTTTCAGTGACAAGATGAGAAATAGAAGCACGTCTATAACGATCAGTCATAGAGCAAAAATAAACCAGTAGATAGCTACCTGTTTCCGGCAAAATTATATCTACCAAGAAATAACTTCAAGCAACTAGAAATCACATACTATTGCTTCTTTAGCGCCCATTCCCATCTGTAAGCTTGGATACTTCATAACCAGAGCCGCAGATCCTTTTCTTTTTAATGTCAATTTTTGAGATTAGGTATTGCAGGCTTATAACTTATTAAATAAAAAGTTTAAAATCGTCTGTACAAAAATGTATGCTTCGCTAAACAAGATCAGTACGCATATATCAAAGTTGATGCTGACATACGCAAATGACATCAAAATACAGCATACCAACAATCCCTATAAAGACTCGCATTTATTCCAAAGAGGGTATTTTTTCACAATAGATAAAAGCCCAGAACAAGAACGCGCAAAAATACTTGAAAATGAAGAAATGCAATGCAAATATAAAAATTGCAGGCAATTTGGTAGGCCTATTTACTGTTGAAGTGCAGCTTTTGCAATCAAGTGTTTTTGAACGTTAAAGCGCAATGCAATTTCCTCCATGAAATCTTTAATAAAGCGCAATACACAAATGATACGCAACTTTACTTCTTCAGTCAGGGTGGTTTTACCTACATACTGTTAATGGCAACATGAGACTGCTTACAATGTAAGTAAGATAGCAGGGTTCTCTTGAATGATAGACCAAAATAGTGTCAATATAAAGTGTCAATATATAAGCACTTCATCACAGTGCATTATTTTTCAAATTAGAATAATTTTAGCACAAAACCAACACTGATTCATTTAACTCTGAGCAATATTTTAAAGCATTTGCTGTGCAGCTTTTTCACGAATAATTACAAGTCTTTTAAAAGTTTCAAAGACCAGGCTCAAACGCTTTGACCTCTAACAACTGTTCCATTATCAGGCTAATCAGTACAAAAACAAGTTTTTACCAAAAGAATCCTTGCTTTTACCATTTTGAGCTTATTACAGTTCCAGCATTTACTTTTTTAAAAGTGCAGTGCAAATTGTGCAACAAATAGAAAACTCATGAGTAAGTTAAAGCGTTTTGAGCTTGCACATGTTTAGAGCTGCGAGCAACGTTAAATGTAAATTCAGCCAGTGAAATTTGTTGCCCCTTACCACACGGTTAATGCAAATGTTTTCTTTTATTGAAGTATGTTGTTATATATAGAACTTACCATGATGAAGCAGATAATTCGCGAGCAATAAAGAAACCATTGCTTTTGTTATTGCAGCTTTGCCACTTAAAGAGTACTTTCCCGACGAAATCATTTTCTTAGCCTCAGGTGGGAAAATCACTCTATATATGGGAAATTCATTGTATGCTATGCCGGTACTGGTAACTCCAATTAGAGTGCGAGAGCCTGCAAAGCATTTGGAAACATTCCCTTTTGTTACTGGAGTAGAGCATGTTTCCACGGAAGTTGAGGAGCAGGGAAATTCAAATAAAGACTCCGATGTTGCTAGCTCATTGCCTCTTCTGACTCAGGCATTGATGGTTGAACAACAGATGAAGAACTTATACCAGAATCTTTCTGGGAATGTATTTCGGCCAACGAAGATGATGGAGACTTAGGCCTATAAGGTTCAAATTTCCTAAAAAAATCCAAGCACTTGCCATGAGATAATGACGGTATAAACAACCGAAGAAGGTTGGTGTATATACCAGAGAGTAGCGGATTTACTTTTATGAAAATCCTAATCCAATCCAAATCTAAATAGTTAAATTCAAATCCAAAAACTACAATAAAATAAATGCAAATCCGTGTTACTTTATTATATGCTATTATTTCATGCACGGTGAAAAAACTGCCATTGGTAAAAAGTCAAATTCAGCAGGCAACTAACAAAAAGTGTAACCTGTCGAACAAAATGGGCCTAATTCTTTTAATTACACCAAGTTATAATGTTATGGTTTTTCACAACCTGTTTATTTTAGCGAAGATTTTACTATTACAGCATGAACATACCACTAACAATGATATTAATTACAAATCATAATTTCCACGATTGGATTTTTCGATTACAGATAAATGCATGTAGTATTCAAGTACAATAAACTAATTGTTTTCTATTGCAACAGCTAAGTTTTACTTGGCACCTGAAAATCAAACAACTTGTTCTCAGTACTATATTAAACATCAGGTCAAGGTAACACACAATGGTACATTCTTATAACCATATGATTCTATTCGTGGGATATTATTATAGGCTTGCCAAAAACTGCAGTTGTTTATAAATGCTGCTTCAAATCTCTTCGATAGGATGAGTTCATTACAACAAGAGAATCAACTGTTCCAGAACCAAGTTGTGCTCGCTTTTTTGTGACAACATTTCCAGAAAGACTAAAGGCTCGCTCACCGGGGCTGCTAGAAGCTGGAATGGAAAGTATTCCCAAAGCAAGTCTATGCAACCTCGGAAACTTTTTTTTTTATTAGCAGACACCCAATATTTTAAGATATCAAACTTTCCATTTGTGTGGCAACTAGAAAGTGTGTCCTCGTTCAACATAGATTGGACATATTTCTCTACTTCATTTCTTTCACTTACGACAGGCAAAGGACTATGCCATTCGGAAAATTTATCATCAATGGATTGATTGGAAATTCTACCAGTATCTAAGTGGCCTGCAGCTGATGAAGCAGATGTTGACTTAGAAGAATAGTTGTGATCCATAGATTCCAATGCTACTGTTGGTTGAGCAGGAAGCAAATTTATTAATTCATTTGCATGGGTATGAATCAAACTTTTTTCATCATTCGCAAAAGGTCGTAACGCTTTAAATTTTGGGTGAAAAAATAGAGCCGATTTATGAACTGGCTTGATTTGAAATTTCTGCTCAATGAATTTTTGGCCACGTTTGTTCAAAACTTTAACAAAGGCAAAGCAGTTGGAAAATTTTGCATTCGGGAAAGGAGCTTTTTGTACCAAAGATACACATAGTGTATCGTAGGTCTCAAATCACCTTCCAAAGCTTTGGTAGCCTCTTCAAAAGGCTTTAAAAAGTTTATCAGGACTTCAACAACAGTAAAATCAATTGCGTTCAACTTTTCTTCCTTTTGATGCGTTCCCAAAAGAGACTTAAGTTCATTCTTTGCCACCAAAATAGATTTCAGCATAATCAGAATGCTATTTCATCTAGTTTCATCAGCTTGCTTTAATGTATGTTTAAGTTTGTTGTTTAAACCACTCTTTTTCATTCAACTCACCAATGACTTACATGCCGAAATTGTGTTAGAAATAATAGGACCAAATGATTCAATTTCATCTTCTTCTACTCCCATTTCAAAGTTGCCATCCTGATTTATGCACAAAACATGACGTAAGGCTGTGGCAATCATGTGACATGAACATGGTAGTCGGTTATATGTTGCCGGAGCAGCAATCATGTTGCTTGCTTGATCAGTGATGACATAGCAGCATTGAATAAAATGATGCATGTCAATTCCAAGAGAAAAACATGTTTTTCGAGCACTTGCTATTACATTTTCACCAGACTTTTTTTGATCAGGAAATTCATACACTGATAAAATAGCAGATGTTAATTTTTTTTCACCAGGTTTAATGAAGTGAACGGTCATTCCAACAAAATATCATTGCTTTATATTGGTCCACATGTCCAAAGTAAACCCTACCACACCATTTTCCTTCATGGCAAAATTTATTCGTTTTGCTAACTCAACTTGGACATCTGCTGCTTTGTCACAAAGTTTTCGTTTTACCGTGAATTTTGAAGGAAGAATGGAAGCAGTTGCAATGTTGCCATATGTTGCACCAATTTCAATAGATTTCTGCACAATGCCATGCAACCCTTGCCCTTCAATAGCTCTAAATGAATGCATGTCACTTGCCACAAATTTTATGCAAGCATCATTAAATTCGTCTTTAACTTTAACTGGTACATTGGTTGATTTTTTGTAAAAAGAAGTTACTTTAGATTGACTTTGTGGAGTGCTTGTTTTTGGCCGAGATTGCTCATTTAAACAAAGCTTTGAGTGATTGGATAATCTGCTAGTCCCACTTTTCTTTTTGTCATGTGCAAATACAGAGCTGCAATTTTTGCAAATAACATAGCCTTCATATTCCTTGGTTAAAGAATTATGAACTTCTCTAAAATGCTTCCAGACATTGCTGCGCATAATGCCAACATTTTTAGCAACAAATGTTCCATCTTTCAATAATTTTTCCACTCGAGTATAATCAACTTTGGGCATAGCTAAATTTTGTAATAGCAGAATAAACGGTGTCTAAATTAGCCTACTAGTAACTGAGTAAGCAATAGCTCTTCTGCATAAAGATTCAAGGTTGTTTATTTTGTCACTGTAGCAAGCATCAAAGTAACATTGTAATATAACAATAAAAACTCTAAATATAGGTTTAGCCTGCAATGGCTGTATTTACTGTACTTAAATCCACTGTGTTTCTTAAGTTATAGAACAGTGTAGGCTACTAGAATAAGCTATGACATGATAATTACAGGTACCATACAGAATAACATCATTGAATAGTTTACTGCTCAATGTCTGTAGTCTCTCTGGAACACTCTTTGGATATTAATTCGGTTATGATGCATATTAATGTGGTAGCTTCTACTACCGGTATGCGCCTATGCGGTAGCGCCTGGTAACGCAGTGTAAAAAAAAATAGATTTTTCAAACTACAGTAGAATTTGCCTAAGTCGCCACCTCAAGGGGAACAGAAAAAGGGCGAACTGGCGACTTAGGCAAACAACAGATTGATATGCTTAGGCCTACACAGACTTTAGATCCCTTTGTTTCTGCAGAAGCTGAACATTCGAGAAATAAAGAACACAAACAGAAAGGACTTTTTGGATTGTTTCTGTCTTCTTATTAATCTATTCTCTGCTGTAACCTTATTTTTGCCCATTCCCTAGTCACTAAGTACTGTAATTTATTGCAAATGAGCTGATAGCTTTTCTAACTGTCATAGCCAGGCTGCTTCACATGGCGATAAGATGCCTAACTGAACGGAAACTAAACCTGGTGAAAACAATCCAAAGTGATAAAATAATGGGGTTATGAAGGAAGTTTGTGACGCACAGTGGGATTGTGTTACATCAGTCTGACAACTTAGGCAAATTTTTTTGCTCATGGTGAGCAAAAACAGTGGCGAGTTAGGCGAAGACAACTTAGCCGAACTTGATAACACAAAAAACAATGGGCTCTCAGCCGGTACCAAGCGATTTGTGGCGACTTAGGCGAACTGGCGACTTAGCCGAAGTCGACTTAGGCAAATTCTACTGTATTAATACAATTAAATCCAAATCCGTGAAAAACTCTTAAATCTGGCTTTTTAAATCCAAATCCAAGCTACTCTCTGGTTTATACTTAATAAGGATTCTCCATTGACATCTTACTCTGCCAAAACAAAATATATATGTATCTATTATATTACCAACAACCAAAATAACATAATTTTATATGGCTATGAAGAAGTATGATTTGAACAAAAAAATGTTTTTGCCAGAAGCAAGAGAAATAATTGTCGACATCCAAACTTTTGTAATAGCTATATATATTTCAGTTATTATGCTAGGTTTTGTACTTCTTAAAGCACTCATTGCTTTACAAAATACCAAATTTTGGCACGGCGAATTTCTTTTGAAATATGAATAATAGTATGACAACCCTAACGATATAAAAAACACTTCTTGAAAAGTAACTTCTACAACCAAAAAAAAAAAAAACAAATATTTACAATTGTCAAAAGTGCAAACGTTTACCACAAAATTTAGATGCAATTTCAGGTAGATTAAGTGTATTGGATATGAAGTTTTCAACCTGATAAACTGACATGAAGTCAAAGTCTATTTGTGTGTCAGTATTATTAGTATACATCTGAAACAGAAACAATAATGCAAACAGTAGGAAAGAAATTGGCAAGGATATTGAAAAGCGCTTATTAACAGCTGGCCGGTTTGCCTTTAAACAAAAATAGCTAGGTTCACAATCACATATTCATTTAAGTTTATTCGTTAATTTAAATTTTTGGTGCAGAAAATTGTGAAAACACCACACTCATTAACTCCTCTCTCTAAATAGTCTTTGTGTTCACTGCATAAAGTGCATTATTTAGCTGCACAAATTTGAAATAACAAGTGCACAAAGAAGACCAACCAGTTAGCTCAGTTGTAGCAACAATGCAATCTGAGCACAAGATTTGTTTTCTGGGCAGTCAAATTCGACATAGTGTATAGCCAATGGCTCATCAGCACTACAATATGTTTGAAGCTGTGTTGTCCAAGCGCTAAGAAGCCGAGATGGGCCCCGTCATTTTACTATCACACTTCGGTATAATACAGTGAATATGATAAAGATTCGACAAAGTAACAAACCCACAAATTGTGCAGTTTTCAGGCATAAAAACACATGCAAAAGGCAGCTTTTATTAAAATTATTCCAACAATGTTTTTTACAGATCGATGATGTGAAGTTATCTGCTTTTTCAACAAAGTTCAAGCAGGACATACCCGAAGCATAATGCAACGCACAGATTTTTAAAAAATTTAAAAATTTTTTTATTATACCGGTACCAAAAAAAAAGTTAAAAAAATGTTTAAAAAGTGTCTTTCCAGCTCAGTATAACTACAAACAAAAACATTGTGCCCGTGACAAAACTCTCTTACCGGAATGTAGCAAAATTTAAGCCACAATATCTTTCCGGAACTTCAGCAAATCTTTTGCCGAACTCCCAAATGTAATAGGACTCAGGTTTAAGTTCGGAAGACGACCGATCAATGCTTCGGCAATCTGCAAAAACATCCACGTTTAACAAACTTTACTCCGCATACCTAATAACTTGTAATGGAACTGGTAGATGATTCTAAATGCTTTGAGTTGGCATACAAACACAAAGTGTGAAGTACAGTATGTTGTATGGGCTGAAAGTCGTGCTCACAGTTTAATTTCGCTATTAGCACGACATGCATCGTTTGCATTCAGCAGTTATGGCTTTAAATTACCTACAAAAGTCAAGGGCGTTATCACACATTCACTGCAACTTAAAAACTTTACAATTACTTCAATAATTTTCATAGTGAAAAGACTAGGTCATATTTATTCGAGCGTAAATTAAACAGCCATACCATTACCGCTGCAATTAATTATATCGTTAAACAGCTGTTCCTTCAAGATGTAAAACATGGTTTTAAAACATGAACATGGTTTCACCTAAAGAAAATGCGAGGAACCTAATGGGCCGATATGGACTTATAGAATTCCGATTAGTACTTGCAATTTTTCTTTGTTTTTTCTTCAACCTGTTTCTTTAGCCGTATCATATAATCTACTGTGGTTTATCTACTAATTCAGCATTCAATACCAAACGAACCTCCCATCAATTTTTTGGAATTAGCTTGACGTGAATCATGCACAAATGAATATACTGTATGTTGATAGGAGTTGCAAAACTTCAGAAGTTTTTGGTGCACTAGCTGACTGTGTGTTGTAGAGCCTACTCGGATTTGGATTTTACTCTGTGCATTCCACAACGTGCAGCTAAAGCCTGTTTGAATCACTGATGTACCTTTAAAACGTAAATTCCACAATTTGAAGAATTCCTTGGAACGGGATGAGACACGGTTGCTGGGTGCCATTAAATATGTTTCCACAAATTGCTTTTCCCACCAAACTGTGTCTTGAAATAATTTCTGAAAGTGTAATATAGGTATGAAGACCAAATTGATAATGATTTTGACAGAAATTTAAATCGCTTAATTAAAGAGCAACCTGAATATTGCACAGGCGGAAGAAGTGTGGTCAATATCCGAACTGTATGGATCGATCAGAAGCAATTGACGTGATGAAGCGTCCAACAACTGCAAGAGTATTAAATATAGCAGCACAATTAGTAAAACGTTTGTTATTACATCAACTGTAACATGCTAACACGCCAATAGATTCCAATGGTTCCCATTCTTGTTGAACGCTCCAATAATAATACTTTTGTCGGATAAGTCGACCTGCATATGTCAAAGACATAATCGGACTTTAACCAACAAAAGGCAACGCATAGCTTTTGCAACAAACTTGCGAGAAAATGTAAGAATAAGACAATTTTTTTATTATTTGAACAATTTGTTCGTGAAACCAAGCAGGGAAACTGTGAATTCCTATCTTTAAGCATGGATTGGACCCGAATCGTAATCGAACTCGTGCCAAACGTTTCAGCAATGGGTCAGTCACTAGATCGGGCAAAAAACTTAGCAAGTTAGCGCGAATGTTCAATTTGGGCTGTATGGAATTTCTAACGGTTCAAAGGTTAACATTCTCGCGCAACTCGATGCTTAGTCGTGAAATCAATCCAAAAATATCTTTGCTTTGGAGGGCAAAAGTATTTGCTGCCAACGTGGATGAAAACTTATTTATAATAAATTTGTAGAATCACCATGAAAGTACATCTTACTTTCGACAAAGATCTTCTTTTTAGCTGTGGAGAGTCAGTCAATATGGAAGTGCATAAAAAAGAATCCATGACCCATACGGAGCGACAATTTTGCGCCATCATCTTAAACCCGTAATTCAGTATCTGCCGTATTATCAATTCATTGATTATTTTGGCTTACAAAGTGAATAGTGAAAACAAAATTTATGGTGAGGTAAACGTACGTCAAACAATAAATCTTTTTTTACCTACCAAAGCAGTCCAACATTTTAATTGAATTAGATAACCACATCAAAAATTAGTTAGCAAGTAACAACTCACCAAATCATCCAACCAAGCATTGTTTGCCAGAGTGCAAAATGACTCGTGAGTGAGCAAACAACTCTCTTCTGACAAAGAAGCGACATAAAGATTATTTGGTCTGGCACTCCACAACTGTGCAACCTGCGTTAAAATAGCTGAATCAAAACATTCTGCAAAAATTTTGAAGAAACTCAATGGCGAAAGGTAATTAAAATTAAAACAGATCCCTTCAGGAATTGTTGTCAACAAAAACAGAATCCATCAGTGAATACAATTTTTGAAAAAGTAATTAATGTTTCATAAAATGCTCTAACATTTTGTGCAAAATTTTAAATTATAATAATAATAAAAAGAAATTTGTCAATCCCTGGTGATGACAAAGCAAGAAGCCAACATCTGACTAAGGAGCACTTGTTACATAACAAACATATGGTAACACTAATCAATATCAGGCACATCGGCAAAGGCCATAAGAAAATGTGGATTTTCAATCTAGTTTTGAACAGTGAAATGTTGCTAGTTTCTCAAATGTCAAAAGGTAAATTATTCCAAACAGTAACCGAAGAATGTGAAAAAATTGATGCAGATTTGTTAAAGTTCAGTTGACTAGTTGTTTCCAGCAAAAGCATGTCACAGTTACTTCGAAAATCATAAGCAGCAGATGGTTCACGCAAAGCAACTAACTGTTGGAGGTAACCAGGAGCACAATGCTTTAAACACTTAAAAACTAACAATGCAAGTTTAAAGTTAATATGATACCTTATAGGCAAAAAATGCAATTTTTTCAAAAAAGGTAACATATGATAGCGTTGTTGAGAATATTTGAAGCTAAAAATAAAACGAACAGCAGCATATAACACATTGGTAAGTCTATGCAACATACAGACTGGCAGTCCATAAAACAAAGCATTGCAATAGTCCAGATGGCACAAAATCATAGAATGAACAAGTTAAATTTTGAGCTTTGCTGACAGTTTGAATGCTATCTTACCCAAATTTCTGAGATTACTGTAACATATAGACACGACTCTGTTTAAATGGTCTGACAAATTTACCTTGTAATCGAAAAGCACACCCAAGGTCTTAATTGACTCACAAGGAAACAATGCCTCAGCTTCAGAAAAATTAAGTGCAGATATGACACTATTCACATTTAGAGGTGGCACAAATTCAACAAAATTGGTTTTCTGCTCATTAAGTAATAAAAAATTTACATTCATCCACTTTTTCAAGTCAGAAACAAAGCACTGTATTTTTTCGACAATGACCGTCATAGGCGTATCACCAGCAAATCCAAAATAACATTGAATGTCATCTGCATACATATAGATTTTGAAATTGTGCAATTGCGCAACATATTCAACTTCGCGCACATACAAACTAAACAGCAGTGGGCCCAAAATAGTTTCTTGAGGAACACCTGATGAAACACTGACATCATGTGAAGAAGCGTTATTGACTTTGACATAATACTTCCTAGATGACAGGTAAGATTTAAACCAAGCAAAAACAGTATCACTTAAACCATACTTGTGCACAAGCTTTCCTTGTAAAATATGATGGTTGACAGTGTCAAACGTGGCTGATGTCGATTTATCAGCTGTATGACTAAATACTATGTCAAACGCGGCTGATGTCAATTATCAGCTTATAACTGAATACTAAAAAGTTGTAAAAACCAATTTCCATTGAGAAGCTTTTTATACCTTCTGAAGGTGCATTTTAGTTGGATTAGTTCTGTAACTGGGCTTTAAATCCGGCAGATCATCCTTTTCCACATCAAAGTTATTTTGGCTTTTTGAATTGTTATTATGTGCAGTACGTAAGCTTGCATATCTTGATGATTGGAAACCATCTGATGCGGCAATGTCTATAGAATGGCTTGGAAGGATGTCATTATTCGTGCAACCCAGGACACTCACATTCAATTGCGAAGTTTTGAATCGATGAAGAATGACTTCGTTTGGTTTCATAGTGGGTAAATGGTCTTTTTTAGCACTCTCGGGTAGATTCAGAATATTGGTTGTTGTTTTCAAAACCGATATATGGCAAATATCACTTTTGGCGCTCCTTGTTTTTTCTGGGTCAACATCATTCCCAACTACCTTGCTATTCTATCAAAATTCGGGCTCAAGTTTCCCACATGAACCACAGGCATGGGGGTGCTTCCATCTTCAGTGTTCAGTTTAGGAGTTGAAGTGACAAGTTCACCTCTGCTTTTTGGCGAATGTGCATCTGGAGCTGGTTTTACTTGGTGGTCGTAATCGTGAGGACGCGTTTTTTTTTCGGCCAGATTTCTTTTTTTTGCCTTGTTATTTTCTTTTCATTAGAGATAATGAATTGTTCCTGCTATCCTTAATCAGGTTTTCTTCCAGATTCAGTGACATATGCACAGCCAGTATGTGGTAACACTTACCTGTGCTGGGACAAGAACATTTTGAAGGCATTGGAAACATTTTTAACAGAGTGCGTATTTTCATTAAAAGGACTTGCCACGGAAAATCACGATGTGGCTGAGCTAAATCCTATAAGTCCCTTTTTGATACATTGTCGAGCAATTGAAGCTTGTGTCAAACGGTATTGCGGTCCTTTTTCAACACCTTTGGAAATACAAACGTCCCTTGACAATAAATCTTGTAAAATCCTGTCTTTGCTAGCAATTTGAGGCAAATCTACTTCGGTTCTGTTTTTGCGAAGGTTACTGAATGTAAGCTTTAGTGTGTATTCCCCGAAGTTGGCTTTCCCTCTTTCAAATTCATACGCATACCAGTCCTGCAACTGTTTTAAAGCCAATATCATAATGTCAATCGGCAATTCTTGAGAGTCAACCACAGATGTGATTATATTGTTCATCGATTCACTGATATTGTTGGTTACAACTTTGTGATGAAAAGCTGCAAAACGCGCGGTCACAAAACGGCAAGCGTGATTTAACAAATCACTTTTTAACTGATCGTCAAAACACGAATTAAACAAACGAGACCAAGTACTTGACAAAACTTCGTAACTGTTCCAAAAATCTTTTTTTGTTTCACAATTGATTAATTTTTCGACATCATCTTTGAGGATTTTAACATCGTCTGTGCGACTTTCCTGTGTAGCGGCTGCTGGCGGGTATAGGCCCTGCAATGCTGGGTTGAGCATATATACCATAGAATGTATAAGCCAAACAGCCACTAGCATTCACAAAGTTCAGTTGAGACAGTCCAAATGCGTTGAAATGACTTACCAACTTCGAACAAAGACTGACACTCGCGACTGAATAGTGTTTAAGACCAGATGTTGTTTTATCCTTCAACTTCAAATGGGGAACTAGTCTAGTTGGACCTTTAGGCTTTAGCTTGTACTGTTCGGCAATCAGCTTCGGTGGAAATTCATCTGGTATGGAATTACAGACTTGTTCCAACTTCTTGCAGTTCAAAATAATCATTAGAAACAGTAAACAATGCTTAAACTGATCCCTGCAAGAGCCAACGAAAAGCACATGGTTAATTTTCAGTAATCCAAACCAGAAAACCGCGAAAACAATGATGCAACCGCTAGTAACGTTAATTTCACATCGATCGGTGCATTATTTTCATTTTATCCTGAGGTTAATTCTAGGCTAGTGGAGCACGTAGGTGCTACATTCCTCCCCCCCTGCAGCACAATGAAAACAACAACAAAACTTGACAAAACAAAAGCAAAAATGGGGTGGTCATTGCAAAATATAACAAGTTCAGTACTCCAAGAAAACCACCAGAGGGATCAATGGAGAGGGCCCTTCCCCACAAACCGCTCAAAATGGAATCACAAGAAAGCACGTGAAACAACAAATGAACTAATGAAAACTTAAATTCGCACGCAGGACTAGGAAGTGTGTGTGTGTGTGTCAACGTGTATGTAGCTACATATATTCTGTGTGCGTTGCATGTATGTATGAGTGCTTGTATGTATGTAATGCGTGTGTATGAGCGTGTGATTAGAAATGAGTGTCATACTCAGAAAATCGAGATGGCAGCCTCACTCTTCTTCCTCCGCGGGTAAAGACTTGTGGACTTTGGGTTGCCAATGAAGTTGGAGAAGAACACTGGTGTTCAACTTCGTCGTCAACACTAGGGAACTGAAGTTCTTCATCTAGAGGACAAATCGGGCTTTGGGAAGAAGCGTGCTGGGTTCGGTCTGTCTCTTGGTTCAGAGTGCTAATGCTTAAGTATGCAGGCTTCAGCCTGTCAATGGTGACTCGCTCGACATGGGTTCTCATGTTTGTTTCGAAATATTTGGGATGTCGATCCACAATCTGGTATGGTCCCAAGTAAGCAGGATGAAGAGGCGGTTGGCGTTTGGCAATGCGAATGTAGACATGAGTCGTAGTAGGGTCCATAAGCTTGGGATCAATGTATGATGGACGGTTTGTGGCTCTCGGTGGTGAAAACTGTACATTGGAAATAAAAGTGGCAAGATTGTTCACAAAGTTCCTGTCAGGCGAGTCTTCCTCCAGTGATTTATCAAAGAATTCACCCGGCAAGCGTACGGGTTGTCCAAACACCAGTTCGGTTGGGGTTGAGTTCTGAAGATGTTCTTTAGGCGTATTTCTGAGTGCTAACACGGTCCAAGGAAGTTGATCGAACCAAGCAGAGGCGTTTTCATGGCATTTCAGACTGGTTTTGAGAGTTCGGTTTAAGCGTTCCACCAAACCCTGTGCCTGAGGATGGTACGCTGTTGATTGGTGAAACTGAGCCCCCAGATGACGACACATGTCAAGCCAGAGTGACGACGTGAACTGCCTACCTCTGTCAGTGTAAATGTCTGATGGGCATCCGAAGAAGCTCACCCAATTCCGAATGAAAGCATCTACACACTCTTCAGCCGTTATGCCAACTAGAGGGATTGCTTGGAAAAAACGAGAAAACCTGTCAATTGCGACCATGATGTAATTGTAGCCTTTGCTTGCTGGTAGCGGCCCAGTGAGGTCCACGTAAACGTGAGTAAAACGCCCACGTGGGGGCGGAGTGACGGCTTGAAGGGGTGCCGTAGTGTGACGGTGGATCTTCGAGCGCGCACATTGCTGGCATTCCCTAGTCCAACAAGTAATGTCTCTCCTCATGTTATACCACACAACAAGACGACTGATTAGTTTGATTCCAGCCTTGATTCCCGGATGGGAGCCAGAGTGAAAATGAGAAAACACCGTATAGCGCATGGATTTTGGTATCACAGGTCTTAATCTCCCCTGCGAATCATCACACAGGAGGGTCAAGCCAGTTTCACATATGGGAACCTCTTTCAAACAAAGGTTGGTGTTCTCGTTATGTTCTAAATCTTGCAGTTCAAGATCACTTTGTTGCTCATTAGCTATTTCGAGGTAGTCTAGACAAGAGTCAAGATTGGGCAGTATGGAATTAAGTTGTGGTGCCTCGAATGGTCGGCTGAAAAGGTCTGCAACATTATCTCTGCCACTAACATGCTCCACTCGATTTGTCATTTGGCCAATGAAATCAAAAAAACGTTCTTGTCGTGGAGAAGCTGCCCGGGTATTGCTGTGAAACTTGGTTACTATAGGACGATGATCCGTGCGCAGCACAAAGTCTTTTGCTTCCAGGTAATAACGGAAATGCTTCAGGGAGGCGTAGCACGCAAACAGTTCTTTTTCGAAAGCAGACCAACTCAATTGTCCAGATGTCAGACCTTTGGACCAGAAAGCCAAAGGTGTAGTCACGCCATTTTTGACTTGTTGTAACACGCACCCTATGGAGTTGCCGCTGGCATCCGTTACAAGCTGTGTTTCCGCGTCTGGGTCGGGAAAAGCAAGTAATGTAGCATTTGCAAGGGCTTCTTTGCTTTCTTCAAAACACTTGAATAAGTCTCCATTCCAGGTGATTGGTCGTCGAGGAGAGCCACCAGAAGCAAGGCTATGAAGTGGCTGGAGTCATCGAGAGTGATTTTTTACAAAGCGGGAATAGAACTGATACATTCCAAGATACCTCTTCAGTTGTCGTTTCGTTCGTGGCAGCGTAAAATTTCGTATCGCCGCAACCTTGTCAGGTAGTGGGGCTAGACCAGCAGAGGAAACCTGGTAAACCAGAGCAAACTTGGCGGCTTATTGACAGCCATGATGCATTTCGACTCTTTGACAACCAACCCGTGGTCACGAAAACGCGAGAACACTTGATGTAGAAGACTCATATGCTCGCCTAGGTCCTCCGACATAATGATGACGTCGTCCAAGTAACAGAAAACTCTTGGCAAGTTGCTAATCACCTCATTCATCAGGCGCTGGTAATAACACGAGCTTGAGGCCAAGCCCATGGGTAAAAAATTGTAGCAATAATTTCCAAGCGGGGTGGTGATTGTCAGCTTATGCCGGTGCTGCGGATTGACAGGAATATTATAATATGCGTCTGCAACATCTAAGACTGAAAACCATTTGCAGCCTTGAGCCAGCGCAGAAAAGTCATTGATGTTAGGTAAGGCATATTTTTGGGTCTTAATCACTTTGTTTAAATTGGTGAAGTCAGCACAAAGTCGCCAACTACCACACTTCTTTTTAACAAGCACGATAGGTGCAGCCCAAGGGCTTTGGCTTCGCTCAATGATCCCCTGATCAAGTAAACGCTTAAGTTCAGATTTCAACGCTTGATATTGTTCGGGATTTAACCGGCGGGCTGTGGAGTGGATGGGGATGTCAGACAGCGTCTCCACATCTGCCACTACAGAGTGCTTGATTAGACGCGAGCGTTTGTCGCCATTAAAAACTTCAGGGAAGTCGGCCCTCAGCTCACTTAATATCTCAACATTGGTGACCTGGTCGCTGTTGACTACAAACTCGTTTCCTAAACTGTCATCTGAGTATCTCCGGTGCTGTTCTATTTCGGTGGACTCGGTTAATCTCCGTGAAGAGAGGTCTACAATCAGTTTGTGTTGTGTCAAAAAGTCAGCCCCCAAAATACCATATTCCATTTCGACGACGCAAAACTCTTGTTCAAAAAGACGTGAAAATCCCAAATCAACGTGGGTCTTGTAGGTTCCTAGAACAGGC
Organism: Trididemnum miniatum; assembly: GCA_964006365.1. Classification (NCBI taxonomy): domain Eukaryota; kingdom Metazoa; phylum Chordata; class Ascidiacea; order Aplousobranchia; family Didemnidae; genus Trididemnum; species Trididemnum miniatum. The sequence continues at coordinate 17,577,582 of OZ023251.1, read as the reverse complement.
ACGTAACCTCCTCCTAGGGCCTGTAGTGGCTGTGAGAATGACTGTAGAATATCGTATTCAATGGCCACAGCGTAAGGGAAAAGTGAATGAGCAGCTCCTGTGTCGACAAGAAAGTTCGTGGAAGTCAACCTGTCAGTCACAAAAAATAGAGAATCGGTCTGGAGTGAAGCAGGTTGGGGGGTGATACTGTGAAGCTGTGGGCCACATCCTTTGAAAGTGTGATTTCTGGCAGAAGTGCTGAAAGGGCATGGAGGACCATCACATTTGTAAGCCCTGCTGCCAAAACGATCGTGGTAGTAGCATGCATAGGATTGGGGGTTAGTGTTTATATTCCTAAATCCAGAAGGGGGTGGAGCATTGTTTGACCTACCTTCTTGTCTACGTGAAACCCCTAAGGTGTCAGCTTTTGGTGTGTGTACTGCCCCTTGATTGAATGAAGCCAGGTTGGTGACATCACGGCGAAGGGAATCCAAACGAGTTGCGACTGTCTCGTTAACAAGCTGCTGATTAGGAACTCGCTGATTGCTGTAATGATGTACTGAGGTAGCCTGTGTTGTAGAGGCAGAGTCTTTCGTGCGGTTAAGCAAGCGGTCAGCGTGATATGCGAGCTCTTCGACGCTACCAGACTCATAATGATACAAGCTCAGTCGGACTTGATCATCTACCGATTCAAGTAAACGATGGCGGACCAGGTCCATGATCAGGGAAGAGTCTTCATTGCAATGGGGACCTAAGCGTGTTTTGATGCGTAGGAGAAAATCTGATACTGAATCTTTGCCTCTGTTGCACTGATATAACAAGGAATGGGGTGACTCATCACGACAACCCGAGCAGCGTTTGAGGAGAGCGGTCTTCATTTGTGAATAGGGAGATTCGGCATTCAATTGCTGAAATATGTCTGTAACTCTGGCCAAGGTTGTTTTGTCCCTGCTCAGTGCAGTAATCAGCAATGCATATTTGGTGGATTCAGCTGTTATGCCGCTATCTTGGAAGAGTAACTCAATAGCATTGAAATAGCCCACTGGGTTGGTAGACCAAAAGTCGGGAAGAGTTACTGAACGACCGCTGTGTGGAGGCAAACTTGGCGGCGATTGGTTTCTCCTGAAATTATGTAGAGTATCTAATCTCTCAGGCGAAAATTCTTCTGTAGACGTAGCGTCTGGTTGAGAGGGCAATGATCGGCTTCGCAGTCTGGGGGAAGCAAAAGATTGTGATTCATGTTGAAGTCGAGATGGTGAGTCAGTGTTATGATGAGAGTCTGCATGCACAGGTAAGTGAATGTTGTGTCGAGTATGAGGAGGCGACTCGGTGACGTGTTGTGAGTGTACAGGCAACTGAGTTGGAGTGCTAGTACTACAAAATGTTTGAGGTCTCGAAGCCTCCGAAACTGTTTCAGTATTAGAATTAGGCCTACTTGCAATTACAGTATATACGACATGATACAGCATTCCTGCTAAAATAAGCACACACAAGCCTAATACACATGCTAGGCCTACAAGAAACGAAAATCCTTCATAACCGTTCCAAAGCATAGCAAAAGAATCGTATTCAGACAAAATCTAATTCTGATGTCACTACTAACTTGACTCAAAATAACTAGTAAAGTTGAAGTTGAATTAGTCTAGTCTAATTTCAGTCAAATCACAGACCAGTAACTGTTAGGTAAAACAAAACAAGATTTTTTTTTTGCCAAAGTCCATTATATCAAACTGGAATCGGAACTCGCAACTTTCTTATCACGTCGGGCTCACCAATAAATGTAGCGGCTGCTGGCGGGTATAGGCCCTGCAATGCTGGGTTGAGCATATATACCATAGAATGTATAAGCCAAACAGCCACTAGCATTCACAAAGTTCAGTTGAGACAGTCCAAATGCGTTGAAATGACTTACCAACTTCGAACAAAGACTGACACTCGCGACTGAATAGTGTTTAAGACCAGATGTTGTTTTATCCTTCAACTTCAAATGGGGAACTAGTCTAGTTGGACCTTTAGGCTTTAGCTTGTACTGTTCGGCAATCAGCTTCGGTGGAAATTCATCTGGTATGGAATTACAGACTTGTTCCAACTTCTTGCAGTTCAAAATAATCATTAGAAACAGTAAACAATGCTTAAACTGATCCCTGCAAGAGCCAACGAAAAGCACATGGTTAATTTTCAGTAACCCAAACCAGAAAACCGCGAAAACAATGATGCAACCGCTAGTAACGTTAATTTCACATCGATCGGTGCATTATTTTCATTTTATCCTGAGGTTAATTCTAGGCTAGTGGAGCACGTAGGTGCTACACCTGCTTTTTTACCCAAATTTTTACATCCTTCAATATCTGGTTTCTACAAAAAACTTTGTAATTTTTGGAAAAAAATTTTTGAAACAAGCTGTCAATCCTTTTTCTCTGTCTATAACCACAGGAATTGCGGAAGCATTTTCGATTGCAATAATAGGAAAGGTGTCGCACAAAAACTCTTTGTGGTATTTCATGTACTTTTGATCATGCATCATGAAGGCTATTGGGACAATCGGATCTCCTTTATAGAATACATTTCGTCCAACTAGCACAGACAAATAAAAGTCACCCAAGCAAAAGGTTGTGCCGTAGGAAACTACTTGCTTCAATTCCTTGGTTTTCATGCAAATTTGAATTGAGTTTTTGGTTAGCGACAACAAACTATCGTCAGCTAAATGAACAACAAGACCAGGGTGTACAATGAGTCTCTTTACAAAGTTTTGCGACTGAATTGCCAGCTCAACAGCACTAACATATTCATCATTAGTCAACTTCTTCTTCAAATCTATTGCAAATTTGGCATTGCTGCATTGTTTTTTGTCTCTGGGACGATCAACAGGCGTTTGGTTGCATGATTTCGAACTCACATTTGCTTGCATTTCAACATAAACTCTGTTTGGCTTTTTTGAAAGAATTTCTGTGTTTGTAGTATCTAAAACATTTTTCATGGTAGGGAGATAAATTCCAGTTTTCTTCTTTGAGTTGCCATGAGAAGAGTCTTGAAACTGAGATGAATTTCTCAAGTGATGAACAAGACAAACTGAAGACTGCTGTGCTTTCTTGTTAAGGTGGAAACATGCCGCTGAAAATCACTTAAAGTATCTTTTAGTTTTCCTTAGGGTTTTTTAAATTTGAAGTATCTTTTCAAATTACCTTTTTCTCTGTTATAATATTGTCCTTGATTAATGAAGCGATACTGATCACAATTGAAATCATTTTTAGAACGCATGGGCACTCCTTCAAAAAAATACGCATAGCCTCCTTGAGGAGTAACAGCAGGTTCATGATTTTTTGAGGTTGCACTTTGCAACAACTCGGCTGCTTTGTCCCATGACAAGGGTTCATTTCCAATGTAAAATAAATTGTTTTGAGCCATACAAAAATACAAAAAAAACCTAGAAGTTGTTTCGCTTATCTGTACAAATTTAATAAAATGAAGTTATTGCTTTAACTTTCTTGGAACAGGTAGACTGAATTAAAACTTAATCTTTACTTTTCTCAGTTTTCTGCTACTTCGTCATTTGCAATATTTAATTTCTTTGTTTATACGCAATCCGCATATATGTCTCCACTTTTTGTGGCATTTTACTATTTCGTGCTTGATATTGTTTTAAAACATTTTTTGCCACTTATAGTGAACCAGGGAGGGAGGGGATTACCACAAGCCGTTCTGTATTTTCCAGGTCTTGTAAACGAAAGTAGTGCGATTGACAATTTTGCTTAAATTTTCAGATGATGTAATGAGGCATTTGATAAAGTGCGACGACGTTGCTGCATGGTTTCCTGTCTCCTTAGCCAGGGGTCGCGAACATTTTTGAAGCCGCGTGCCTAATTTACATCCTGGAGAGATTTTGGCTGCCCTGCGTGCCGAACCGATAAGGATGGTATGCTCTTATAAAAAAGGTCCTTCACGGATGGTGTTCTCTAAAAAACAAAAAGGGTCTTTCACCTCTTATCATCGGAAATTTTGGGGTAAATTCTTGATCTAAATTGGCGCCCATCGCAAGTTCGCATACCAGTTCCTCGTAAAAAAAAATTATGGGAGTGATCCTTTTCACTTCCGCTCTGCGGCCATTGCTTTGAGTTCAGAATGCATCGCGTGCCAGTTCTTATGATCTCACGTGCCGACTTTGGCCCGCGTGCCATAGGCTCGCCACCACGGTCCTTGGCAATCAACAAAAAGAAACTGAAGAAACAATCTTGCTTGGCTGCGGAGCAAAACAAAATCAACAGGCACTGATTGCGCATTTGTGCGCGATGATATTCCTGAGATATCGGTGCCACCTAGTCCTATTAATTGAAACAAAAAAGTGGCTAATTTTGGGTAGGTCTAGATTTCTTAACTGTTTTTTCGCCAATCGCTTTTCTTTTTTAAAAACCGCTTTCAAACCTGCGTTTCATTTTCTTTTTATCACTTTTTAAACTGTCGAGGCTTTGCTGTCTAGTAAACGAGTAAATGGTCCAAATTTAGCCAGGTTGGAGTCGATACCTCGTCCTCATAGTGACGTCATAAATGGCCTATTTGTTGGTCTGCGTGAAACTAATCAAATAAAACAAATATGCATGTTCTTGAACTTTTATTCTAAAGTGCGCTACAAAATCCAATAGTTCTTAAAAAACGATGGGTTTTTTATAAACATTTCAAATTATAAAAACTGATAAAGCACGACTGTGCGCGAGGCCCCCTTTTCCGCGAGGCCCTAAGCTGTAGCTTGGTAAGCTTAATGATAAATCCGGCGCTGTTGGTCACATTTCCCTGCATTTCCGCTTTTTGGTCGCATTTCCTTGCTTTTCCGTCTTTTAGTACATTTCCACCTTTTAGTCACATTTCCCTGCATTTCAGTCTTGTAGTACATTTCTGCCTTTTAGTCACATTTCCCTGCATTTGCGTCTTTTGCTACATTTCCGCCGTTTAGTCATATTTCCGCCTTTTAGTCACATTTCCCTGCATTTCAGTCTTTTAGTACATTTCCGTGTTTTAGTGACATTTTCGCCTTTTAGTCACATTTCCCTGCATTTCCGTCTTTTACTACATTTCCGCCTTTTAGTCACATTTCCCTGCATTTCAGTTTTTTAGTGCATTTCCGTATTTTAGTCACATTTACCACTCATCTTCATTAAAATTTGCGATGGACTCGTCTTCACCTTCTTCACTATCCACTTAAGCAACATTTTCATTTACCACACAGATGTTTTTATAAAAGTCTATGACTTGTACATTTTGGTCTTGCCCAATCGCTTCCAAAAGTCTCATCACATCTCGCTTTTTTCTGTTTTCATGTAATTGGTTTCAGGAGCCTTTCGAAGCTGGTGGCCTCTCCAGCTCTTCCCCCTTTTGACCAAGGAATGCCGACAACCTGAAGAGGCATAGAAGTTTACAGCTCAGATGGCCGAGTGGTACAGAGCGTCTGTCTCTTGAGCTGTAGACTCGGGTTTGATTCCGAGTCGGGTCAAACCAATGACTTTAAAATTGGCATTCACAGCTTCCCTGCTTGACGCTCAGCATTACAGGGACAGTGTGGAGAACGAGCCGGCAAGTTTACTTGTGCCGTTGAGAAAGGCACTTGGCGGGATTCCCCCATCTTGGTGTGATAGACAGATGGCTGGCAACTACTAAGCGAGCTCATAATAGCGCATTGATCGCTTTCTCGTGATAGGAGGATGAATATGCAACTAACTAACTGTTAGTTGTCCAGGTGTCGGAAATACTTGCAAGATTTTCGCTTCCGTGATTTTGAAACCTGGTTGCTTTTTAAAGACTTTGTCAGCTATTTTTTTGTAGTCATACGCAAACCAGTCAATGCCAACCCAGCTAACACAATCACGTTTTTAGCACGTTTTAACCGCGTCTCGTTTTCGTGGAAAAAACGTGGTTTAATCACGTTTTTTCCACGTTGATTTGTCGACTCGCCAAAACGTGGTAACGACGTGGTCAATCCACCAGCTAACCACGTGTATTTCACCTCTTTTCCACGTTGCGAAGTTTAGGTGAAATTCACATTTATGCCACATGGAATTGCTCCTATAATTTCCACGTTTTTTCCACCAAAATACCACGTTGATAGCACCTTAAAATGTCCTCTATTTTTCGCGTTTTTCCGCCAAGATCCTACGTTTTAATGACTATGTGAATGCCACGTTATTTACCACGTAAAAAATGTCGTTTAGCTTCCACGTTTCACTCACGACCTTCCCAGCAAACAATTTCACGTGGTAACTACGTGGCAGCAATGTTACCGTTATGTGATATCAACGTGACATATTCACGTAAATTTACGGAGAATCTGTAGACACTTTACTATGTGGCAACCACGTAAAAAGTTACGTGGCATTTAAGTAACTTTGCCACAAAGCCACGTAATTACCACGTTATATATCTGTTCTTTCTACGTAACTACCACGTTATGTTTCCGTTCTTTCTACGTAACTACCACGTTATGTTTCCGTTCTTTCTACGTAAGTACCACGTTATGTTTCCGTTGCGTTCTTCCTAAATTTCTACTTTGGTGGGCTCCATCAGCCATCAGCCACATGCAAACGTACACTATAGATACTTTCAAACGGTTTATTGCATTTTTTCAATGCGCAAACAAAACGAATGATTAAAAAAAAATGCTTATGATATTATAATTGTTGCGCTTCCACCACAACTTCCTGGTCTTCCTCCGGCTCACCTTCCGAACTCCTGGTTAGAATTTTCTGCAAAAGAAAGAATAAACGATAACTTTAGTATTGACTTTAATGTTACAATCGTACAGGTTTAGTGAAACGGGTACATTGTTTCAGATCTGCTTGGTTAGTGTCCGCCTCGCAGTCGGTAGTCGAGCTTTTAACCAACAGAACTTCAAATTAGTGTTTATTGAAATTGATCATAGCTTTTCCTGCTTGATGATAACATTAAAAGGGAGAGTATGTATAATTCTCACAATAATTATTTGCAGCAGCACTGTAGTTCACACTTAAAAATTATTCGACAATTATTGAGGGAGCAAAAACTAGAGGTGGTGGTGGTAGATTTACCCGACCCCTTTCCATGGTTAGAAGCACGGTGTATCACTGTGGAGATCGAACATTCGGGCGACCCCCCAATGTCGAGACCAAAGGTCGGTCAAGGATAAAGAATGGCCGAAGATAGCCTTTCTTAAACGATCGTAGGATGGGCAGTCGAGCACCAGATGATGGTGTCCTGTGTGTCCGATCGACAGACGCTGCAGCAAGATGACTCGGATCTACCTAGTCTGTGAAGACAAGAATTTAAGTCTGTGCCCAATTGCACCGGAGACGAGCGTGCACAGCGAGGAAGAAGTTCCTCCAGTGATAAGTTGGAGGAATACGGTGGTTACATTAAGCGTTTAGACTTGAATGTAAAGATATTGTCTGAAAGATGAACACTAAACAAAGTGGAAGAAACGAGATGGGAACACAGCTTGTGCTGAGAGTGCCACCGTTCTTACCACGAAGAGAGGTATGACCAGGTATTCATTGAAGATGTATAATGGATTAATGGTAGTGAAGATATTGTGAAAAGTCATCTCAACTTCTGCCCAAGATTTTGGAATACAGGAGGTAGGAGAGGATAGTGGTTAGAGTAAGAAAATAGAGTGTAAGATATAAGATGATTGAAGGGAGAAGCACCGGACCAGAGCATATTTGATTGCGTACAGTATGTCTCAGCTATGTAACTAGACACCCGTATCAGCGGAGAGGGAGAGCGAGACCGTGGTAGTGTATTTATTTCATTTTGCATGCACTCCTGCGCCTCCCTGTCCCAAACCGTCAGGCACAGAACCATCTGTCCACACTTCGACGTCCGTAGGGAATAAAGAGGAAAGATGAGATATTGCAGCAGCTTTTCTCACGTTTGGAGGATCACCGTGCAAACAGGCAGCAGGAAAATATGGATTGATAGAGACATTGGAGGTGATAGACCAAGGAGGAGCCGTTGGACAAAGGATAAGAGGCTCACTAACATTAGAGAATTTGGGATGGGGGGGATTTTTGAAAAGGTCTCCAGGAGCCTTTTTTAAACAAGTTTTATGTTTGGACTAGGCCAGTTGACCGACAAGGAAGGTCCAGGGAGGGAGAGAGCACATTCGTAGAAGAAATATTGGTAAGTGAGAGTTGCAGTTACATCAAGTGGAGACAGAAGAGCTTCAAGATAGAGGAAACAACCCGAGATAACTTTGCATGAGAATCAGTGCACCCGTTCCACAGCAAGAAAGTTAATCGTGGAGGTGAAAGGACACCAGCCAGGGAAGCGAAAGTGAGTACAGGACGGATGAAGACCTTGTAAAAAGAGACATTTCTTTGAGGGGTACCAAGAAAATGAGGCAATAAAAAAAGTAGACGTCGTAAACAATGCAGAAAGTGAGACACTAACAACAAAACTGGCCAGTTTTTTGCAATCTGCACTCTTCTCTTCAGTTACGGCCAAATATTTATCGTAAATGTACACTGTACAGCACTACCAAAGCAATCAATTCTAATAAGTAGGTAAGACATCATCATTTACAGATATTCTGTTTTCAATGGCAGCTGTTCAAATGTAACTTATTGCATTTACAGTACAAATATAAAATGCAACGCTGAACTAGAATATGGTAGATATACAGATTACTGACCGCTTGTTTGGGAGCATATTTTAAAGCATCTCCAATCGCTTCTCCAGTTTCTATCTCAGTAGCATTAGGAAAACTTTTCCGACAAGCATCTGAAACACAAACTTCAAACATATCAACTGAACAAAATGGAGAGGTGAGAATGACGAAAAGCTCCAGTAACGCAAGCTATCTATGTGATTGTAGCCATAGTATCGAGCTTGTAATGGAGCCAAGTTTGGCGTTATAGTAACAGTTTTTCAGTACAGAAAATCCTATATGGGTTGAAGCGAACGGAAACGTCTTGACTATGTTGGCACATGGAAAATGCACTACAAAATAACTAAAACATTTTCTCGATTTTAATTGTACTTTTTCATTGGTAGCAAAGAAGATGAGTGAAAGAAAGCAGCAGAAACAAATCAGCAAGCGGACTAAAGCATCTCACAAATGTGCAACTGGGACATAATATGCTTATATTTGTCCTTTGAAACGAGCACATCACATCTTGTATCCCGGATTACCTTATCAGCAAAATGTACAGCAATTCAAAAACACCAGTACAAAATTAATCATTCTAAAAACGAAAGTAAAAAAAGGTAATTTTCTAATTTAAATACGTACTGATAATCACTTTTGAAAGATACAAATCTTGAAAAGACAATTTGTTTCTTCTTCCTTTCTGTACTTCGAAAATAATACAGCCGTTCCCAGTTTTCGCAGAATGTTTCTTACACATTCTTTGATGTTATGGCCTCCAATGCCATTCAAATATAAAATCTGAAACAAAAGTACGTCATCATGAACCATACGATGATCAAACAGTTTAAGATTTGATTGAGTGTCTCCAAGATGTGTAAAGAGATTGTCTGAAAGATGAACACTGAACAAAGTGGGAGAAACGAGATGGGTACACAGCTTGTGCTGAGAGTGCCACCGTTTTTAGCTAAGGTATGAGCAAGATCGTTACCATGAAGAGAGGTATGACCAGGTATTCATTGAAGATGAATATAACCTTGGTAGTAGAGATGTTGTAAAGAATTATCGTAATTTCTGCCAGAGATTTGGGAAGAAAATGAAAGCGTGGTAAAGATTGAGAGTCAGAGAGTAAAAAATATGCCTCGCTTCGCATAATAAACTGTTGACAACTTTGTTTATTAAAAGCAATCTTACCAATTTTTTACGTAGAGCGATGTCCGACTTTAAGTCTTGATCAAATTTGTTCAATTCTTTAACCGTCCTCTTTGGCTGAAGAATCGAATCCAATTCGGCTATGTCGGCGTTTGGATTAGGGGCCATATTCAGCATGATGCCGAGAAGCTGTTGCTGACCTTCTTCTAATCTATCAAGCTTCATGTGCAACGCTTGCTGCTGCACAATCAGCGACGACAACATTGCTTTTACACCTAACAACATAACGTTTCATTGATTTGAAATAATGCAATAGCAGCAATTCACAGAAAGGTAGAGCATGCAATATTAATTTGCTAACGAATTGTAACGCTTCTCCCCAAAAAGAATAAACCATATGCAGCAATAAAAGAACCGGTATATCACTTCAAGTCAACTGTAGAGCAACAACGACGATCGTAATCATTATAATACTATTTTTGAACGCTACTCCACGAACTAAAATAGAAAAAACAAAAAGAAACATATCAGTACTAGGAAAGATGTTGCTTGTCACATTCCTTCTAACTCCCACTGGCGTTGAGCAAGATGCAGCTAAATTGAGTTTGTACAATAAGATAAAAAAAAACAATCGATGTATCATTGCATAAAAAGCTATTAGAACAAACTGAAATGACAAAAAAGGCGCAGAACCAAAACTTTGCATTGGGCACTATGACGTGCGCATAGCTTGACATTGAACTCAGTCACTGACCCGAAAGTCTAATAACCTCCAAGCTTCATCAGAATAGAAAAATGAAGCCGCCCACTCAGTGAGTCGTAAGAGGCGAGCGCCATCTGTGCGGTGATGGAGTGCCGACTCTTTATTGAGTGTTGTGGAAATGGCCACTACTCCTACCGGGTTCTCCAGCATAACGCTGGAGATATATGGCCTGATGTTTAAGAATTCGTCTGATCTTCCTACTTCCTACCATCCTCTCATCCCTGAGAGCTGGCTAAACCCACCACCAAAGTCTAATACTGCGCTTTAGCTATGCAAATGCAGCATGATAATTGATCATGCACAAAAATATATCTCATAGTTACAAACACAACATGGAACATTTATCAGTGTATATAAAACAAAATTAGCACATTTCTTTACATTCAAATTACACTTACAAAGATCGAAGTCGGTTGATTGCCTTGATGAATTTAGTTGCGGGCAAACCTCCTTTTGTGTATAAGAGTCATTCTGATCTACACAGTAGTGTAAAAATTTAAAATAGTATGGCAGCAGTTCTTGTAAAGAACACAACTACTATGTCCTGCTTATGGAACAAAAATAAATACAACGAACAAAAATCACAAAAAAAGGTATGTCTTTCCTCTAAAAAAATCACACAATGTAAAAAAAGATTCACCACAAAAAATCAGTAGTCTGTTTACCTTAGAAAGTTTAACATTTGAGGATAAAAACAGATATGCTAAGACTCATTCAGTACGTACGAATCAAACCAATTCTTTATTAAACTGGTTTGATGCACTTTCAGTTCATATGACATGGATTAGTAGTAGGCCTATGTCAAACTTACGTTGCGCTTCTGCACTTAAACTCGGTGGCTCGGGAAGATTGAAGCAATTTTTATCCACATTAATTCTTTCACGTTCCGGTATATAATCTATATAAAACATTAATAATGACGGACGGAAAGATGCTCATTTCTCAGCAAACAAAATAATACTATTAGATAATAAGCTACAGTATTTTGCGATTTGAAGAAATTTTAACACAAATCTGAGAAAGGCAAGTCTTAAAAATCTTAAGTAATACGAGTAAAACAAGTAGCATAGACACCCCCTGGACGTATTTTCATTTTTTAATCGTATATATTCAACTTTGAGGCTACTAACCTTGTGAGCCATCACTGTCCGATTCAGAAGAAATAACTGTTCGGACATTTCGCTTATTTGAATATTTCTTGCAAATTGCATTGCCGTCTCTCAAATTTGAAAACCCTAAAAAACGGTTTTCATGCGATAAAATTTGTATGGCAGTAAGGTGAGTCTAAACACTTCTACACTGCTGTTATTTTTGAACATTGAGATGAAAATGCCGATTACATGATCAAGTGATTGGAGGGCCTACTCTTTAAAGCGATTAACTTTGAGTGATGAGTATGGGTAAGGTGAATTTAAACGTAAGAACTGGCCTGTCATTAACAAGCTAAGAAAGCAAAAATACTGATGAGGCCGCTTGCGGTACTTGTGCCTTTGGGGATTATATGAGGTTTTTTGACAGGTTTCGATAAGCAAAGACTACAAAAGTATCAAAACATTTAACCAATATTGTGAACTGATAGCAAGTTCAGGATGTGAAAGATATTGAGATTGCTCATGAGAACTGTAGATAATCAAAATAGAATAAAATTATTTTGGGTGTTAATGAAGTTCAATTTTAGAGATATTTCTCGACATTCCAAACAAAATAAGATGAGAACACACCTGAAACACTGTGATGAAAATTGGTAGACGATTTATTTTTATTCGTTGTTTTATCTGATGCACCTAAAACACAGTAAATACGTAAATTACATAATTTATATCAAACAATACTTGTAGTGGTAAGTACAGTATTTTGCTTTTCACGCTTCACAGTTTCTAGAACTAGCAGAAAATGGCTAAATTTCTTTAACAAGATTAGATTTTTGTAGAGCTAACATCATCTACCATTTGCGCAAAAAAGACCAGATTTGCTTATTCAACAACGTGTTGTTAAATGAAAAATCTGGATAATATTAAGTATGTCACTGCATTTTTATCTTTCGTTAAATTCTAATGAACAAAGAAAAATTATGACATTAGTTGAAACACCTTGTAGAATATGAGTTGATGATTTCTTTTTCTTTGCTGTTCTGTTCAAGACGAATATACCTACAACAATGAAAATTAAAGCAATTACTACTCAATTATTTAGGCCATGCAATATCCGTCACAGTACCTTGTTAAATTAGTTTTGAACTAGAGGATGAGCAAAATATACAAAGTAGCAGTTAAATGAAATTATTACATCTTAAGGTCAACATTTAAAAACTGTGATAAATTGATATTAATATTAAGAACTAGAATTTGTTATATGATGATTATTATGTCACAAATCTTGTAAATTACCGTCGTTTTTTTCGAGATCTTTTCTGGGCCGTTTTCGACAGCTTACAAGGCTTTCTTCATCCAGCTCAGATTGGCTTTCTATGTTGGAAGTCATAGCAGCCTTTATTTCCAACAATCGAGCCTTCTCGTAATCATCTGCAAAACAACCATAAGGATCTAAGCAAAATTCACATAGAAAGGTGACGTAACAGAAAACAGTATATTGATGTCACCATCATAGGAGTGAGCTGAAGTTGTGAGCTATGACAACTGCTACACACAAATTAACTCCAAATGTTCTATAATATGCTTAAGACTGCAACTAAAAGCACGTGATAACTTCATAATGTTCATGTACCAGTCAAAACATTCCGTCCGAGGTGTATTGCTGAAGATTATACACAAGGAAAAATGGTTTATAGTTACCTTGGGTGTTCCAACACTCTACTGCTTTTACTAATTTTGTGTTAGCAAAAGAAGCTGAAGATCCAGTCAATGCAACTTAATTAAACTTAGTCCTCAAAAATTTCGCTCAATAACATATATACTTTTTAAAATAACTATATAAGTATTGTTTTAGAACCCCTTCTTGTTTACTTCCTTTTTTTCAAAAGCATGCAAAACATACTTTTCATTCCACTGAATACATTGGTACCGCCATCCATAGACAAAACATGAAAAAAATCTATTGTTATATTATGGAAAGAAATAAAAGGAACTGGTACTTAAGACATAACAAAGAATGTTAAATTCAAGTCATGGGCCAGAGTTCAATCGATTGCTTACCTGTAAGCATATCATATTATCAACATGAAAAGAGAATTGGTTGTTGCCTTTAAACAGTACTTGTATGAAAACCATCAGTATAAGAAAAAATGCATACCTGCATAGCTTAGCACACGAATAGGGACTTTTGGCCAACGCTCTTTGTCAGGAATGGAATATTTCTTGACATGGTAAGTAGGTTTTAACACAGGATAGTATCCAATACCTTCTCCTGTCTAAAAAAATTAATAGATTTTCCTTAAAGGATTTGTGAAGGTTTGGAGAATGGTCAATTACTTAATAAGTACAGAAGAAGTAAAGATTTACTCGGCAGTAGTTACAAGCATATATCAGCACTGCTGACTTGATTAATACTTTATATATAGTCATATTTATGTAGCAGTAGATATGAACTGTAATCTAATCAATTTAAGCCTTGTCACAGAATTTTGCCAGGTAAAAGCAAGCAAATTGTTGTCTTTTAGATGACAAAAATCTGATTTCAAAAAGTTAAAATTTAAGCAAGTTGCTTTGTTTAGAGAAAACAATTTATATAGCAAATAGTTGGTCAACTTTTATTTTCAACAAAAAGAGGTTATTTTCCCAATTGATTCGCAAATATTACTTACTATAATTATATATTATACGAAGGTCATAGTTAGAAACCAAACTAATTCAAACAGCCTGTTTCATTTCTAAATAGTCACTTCATGAAGTTTACTGGTTGAATAATCTTACTCAACTAACATAAACAAATTTCATTAGAGCTTCAAATTAGAGAATCAAACAATGAATTTAAAACAGAGATCAAAGCAGGCTTAGCTTTTTTTAGAAAGCACCATATTTAAGTCCAGATAACATCCACAGTACCAGCACCAATTTCCTTTAAAGTAACCTAATTTTACTTGCCTCATCTACTTCAATCCAGGTTGCTGCAAGTATTCCACATGATTGTTCCCCAATAAATTCTACTATTGCATATCCAAGAGACATGATCACTTACCACGTTAAATTGTAATCTTATTAAATGTAACTTACAATGCTAATCAATGAAAAGTTCTTCGAAAAAAACATAGATGAGCCACAGTTTGTAGAATAATACGATTTATGGTGCATACCATTTCACCAGAAAACTAGCAATTCCAAAAAAAAAACCTGCCAGAAATTTAAATAATACAGATCTGCAATCGGTGTGATGTAGATTTTTAGCACAGTAAATCCATAAAGCAGCAAGTGATAAAATTAGTTGATTACAGCAAACATTTTGGTGTTGTTACTGCTAGTAACCAGTTGAAGCATCATGATGAAAACTTTCACAAACCCTAATTAAGAAAGACTACGTGCCAATAATTTATTGTAAAAAATTCAAATATTTCATAGAAATGCATAATTTGGAGAGTGACTGAATAAATTATCAAACAGCAGTCAGTTTGCAAAACTTGCCTCATGCTAAAAATATTTGAGAGACACCGCTTGCCTCACTGCCTCAAAATTTTTAGCTTTTATTTCCATTACCAAATAGTATGATAATGGTAACAAATCCAAATAGCCTACCAGTACAAAATAATGCATAATTAATAATGATGCAAAATAGCCATAAAAACAGCATCAGTAGTATCTTCTTTTTTTAACATAATAGCCTGCTTAAGCAGTTCACCTTCTGGTATATGAGCCATTTCTGTGCTTCTTGTTTTAGTAAGATATGTTCCGAACAAACGGGAGTCGCAAGGTGTTTCATACAATGGTTTACATCTTTTGTACAAACGACATAAAAACACAAAAGAATTTTTTTCTGATGAAGCAACAGACACAACTTCACAGCACACATGATTCTTTAAAATATAAGCATTGTTAGGAAATTTTTGAGACACCTTAGAATCAAATGTTTTTTGAAGTGATTGCAATTCTACATTACTTGCTTCTTCTAACCTTTTTACTAGTTGAACCAATGGACTTTTACCAGACCGTATTAAACGTTTTATGTTATGCAAATAGTTTTCAAAATCAAAAGCACTGCAATGATCAAGTGTTTCGTATATATCAAGATTTTCCGTTAAATGTAGTAAACAATGTACATTGTAGACTAAGAACTCGGGACCATACAAATGTCGACCTTGTAGAACAAAATACTGAAGTAGCTTTTGAGCATAATCTTTGTGAATTTTGGACAATTCTGGGCTCACTAAAATGGAAAGAGCAACACTAAAAGCCATAAAATGCTCATACAAATCTTGCCTCAAAATTTTTTTTGACACAATTTTACCAGTGTATAGCATGAATTGCCGAAACTCTGTTGCTTTCCATCGATCTACACATTCTAGCCCTCTAGGTCGACGAGCAAAAACAGATGGCACTGAATTCCTTAAATTTATCAATCTACTACTAATTTGAGCAACTTGGAGAACAGACATCTTATTCTTTTTAGGTCCTCTTAACCAAATCAGCAAAAGTCTTTTCATGACACCCAAACACGATACGTGCATATAATCAACACTGAAAATTGTTATCATGTCAACTGGCAAATCACAAAAAGGACTCAGCCCATGATGGTGCTCTTGTTGAACTTGGTTTCTAAATTCTAAATTTGTTCGAAGATGTAGTGGTTGCACATCTTGGTAGGTGATTTTATGCATCCAAACACCTTTCTGATTGCACCTGTCGCAACCGTAATAACCAGAATAGAGTTTTATACATTTCACCATTGCTTTTGCTGGAGCATCGCAAACTATACCTTGCAATTGAACTTTGTAAATCTTGTCTTCTATTGGCAAACCATCAGACAATAGTTTTTTTAAATCCGCAATTACTTCATGCAAAAAATGCAAATCTTTTGGCTTTGAATTTCCAAATGAAAGAACAACCGGAAAAACTATCTTAGGCTGAAGTAGTAATTCGCACAGTACAGGCCATACACAAGCACCACTGCTGGAAAAAATAGGCAAACCATCAATGTTTAACAATAGCAGCAATGTGTCAGTATTTATCCGAATATTTTCAGAGTATTTTAAAAAATTCTGTTTTAACTGTTTTTCAAGACCAAAATAAAAATATTGCATTCCTGATATTTCCATAAGCTCCACATTTTGAGAAGTTTTTAACAACGTCCGTGCTGTTGCAGGGAGATGATTATGACCACTTTTACGTAATAACTTTGGAAGACCATCAAGAGCATTATGTTTTATGTTAAATTTGATGGCCCAAGCAGCCAAATCATCTGGAGACAAAACATTTTCTTCATCTTCTGAATTTGATAAAGCAATTTCATAATTTTGTCGATCAATCAATGTCCATATATCAGCAATGTCACTGTCAACCTGCTTATTAACATAATTTACATGATTAGATTGCAAAACTTCATGATTGACAGAGTTTGTTAGATTTGAAAACGAATCACCTACTACACTTGAATTATTTTGGGTCGAAAAAGGTTTATTTTGTGTTTCCATACTAGTTGCTGAAAGTCCAAGTACCGGTACACTACTTTCTGATTCTAAAGAGCTAGAGCTGGTATTGTCACTTGCAAAAAAAGAATGTTTGGATTGAGACGAAGCACTTTTTGTAAGACCAGTAAGATTACGTTTTGTGGCAATCCAATTTTTCTTATATTTTTGTCACTTAGCTTTCTTTGAAATATCCATTGTCAACCATAATAGTACCAAATTATCCAAAAAATTACAATACTTTCTAGTAGCAACAGGACACTAAGGGCTAAAAATAAAATACTATAATACTAATACTTTTATACGGCAAGCTGTGTACCTACATCATACAGTGTTCAAATGCATTTAGCTTTCTGGCAGACAGGTAGCCAACTAATTGCAGTTATACCTGGGCATAACAGGGCCCACACTTACAGATAATGCCATGTTTATTGGCAAGCGTGGAGTTAAACAGGAAAAAATATGACTTGAAAATTTTTTACGCTTACGTGTAAAGTAACAAGACTCAAGAATCAAAAGATACGTTTACATAACAACAGAACTGGCTGCTAATTTCATTAGACCTAGCAATAGCCACTGCGTTTGTTTATTTATTTTATTATTGCAACAACTTATTTTTCACCACTCTTTAATTACCGGATTATTACCATAGGTTGTAAAGATGTAAAAAGATCACAGCATAGCATGCCTTATAGAACCGAACGTTATTGATTCGCACTGGCAATTCCAGTTAAATAAGGCGTGATACAGTGTGATCTTAACAAGACCCCACATACCTAATGGTACAGCAGTCTACTACTGAGGTAATTCTATACCTGACACAATACTTCCTAAAAAACTGGCAAGTACCGGTACTTACTTGATTACCAGTAGGTTTTAACTTTGGTTTGGTTTCACCTTATATACCAGCACTATTAAGAATCCAATGAAATAGCAAGCTTCAAACTAATCCAACTGATATTTGTCAACCTATGGCAATGATGATTTTATTTGGCTCTACTCCCCCCCTGATCATGCGGTGCTGGTGACACACATGTTACTAGGGGTCTAGGGCCCCTACCGATCGGGCGTCACGCACGTTCCGAAGGAAAAAAGCTAGGGGCCCATAACAGGCCTAGCCCGTTACTATAGTACCTGGTGGCTTACTGCCTGCTTACAAAGCAATGATGCCCATCTCAAATTCTTTGTAGCTAAAAGCAATAACGGTAACGAGTTGCTAAGCGAAGGCCTACAGCTCACTGCATTTCAAATTGCATAATTTAATGTTTTACACTCTTCTAATAGCTTAAAAAGTTGTAAAACAACCCAGCTGCAGCTCAACGAAAGTTTGCCGCCAAAAGCATGTTCTGATGCAGTGATGCCAGATATTATTGTAGTTTATGCTAGAAGAAGATGCAGATAAACCATAGTCTGTATGTGGATAAACAAAACAATACCTGCTAACTATTTCTTGTCATGCTAATTTTTTTTTAACTACTGTATATCCAATAAATTGCACTATGAAAGATAAAACAATTAGTTAGTGAAAAAAGAAACTATATTTTGTTTGATTGAATCATTAAATTTATGAAAATGGCAACAAGCGAGAGGAGTCGTGTCCTCGTGTGGCTTTAACATTAAAGCGGTCAAGTGTGACATGCTTGTGATATTTTGAAAGTTTTAACCTGTTATAAGGATTGAGTTTATAATTCTTATCGTTAAAGTAGAACTTTACTTCACTGTAAACTTTCAGTGTAATAACAACTGGATTAAAGAAGTACTTTTTCGCAAGCTGACCAGTTTCAAATTATAAACAGATAATAAAATAATTTAGAACTCAGTCTATTTAATTTCAGCTTTCTACGTTTCAATAATTTGGATGCAACTTTAATTTAGTTCAACTTTTTGTAACTTCAACTTTGTTCGGAAATTTTAAATTCTAGTCTTCTTTGAAAATAATTCTGCGTAAGTCCAGTTTCTTAGCCTTACAAATCCCGCCTCTTCTAATTTAAAATTCACGTCAACAGCCAAAAAGTATAAAATATATATTAAATTATTAAATATCTTGTGTCGCCGCCCCAGCGCACACAATCTTAAACCACAGAAAAAAGAGAGTTTGGTCCAACCAGTCAGGACCGTTACGAAACAATTGACATTAGTCTTCCGGGAGACGGAATTGAAACGCAAATTCACTCCCGCTCAATACAGCAAAAAATCAACTCTACTATTCGCGCAAAGCAAGCAAATTCGAGAAGACAAGATCTTTGCGGGGTCAGGTATTTATAGACTGAACACGTGGTCCTCTAGTATTGTATGACTGCAACAGAGAAAAAAATAGAACAATAGATTTTTACACATGGCAATTAGCACACAAAGCGTTTATACAAAGACAGCAAACAAACAGATGAATAGAGGGACAATGATTGCAGGTTATTTTCGCACAGGATTATTTAATTAGTGAGTCTGGAATTGTTTCTAAAGACCAGTCTATTGGCTCAATGAAATTACGTAAGTGCATGACGTAAGCAGCTGCGAGACTTCCATTAGCGATTGGCGTAACACTACCTTCAGTCGTTTCTGAAGTGTCAAAGTTCAATGTAAACTTTTTTTACCCACTGAACTCAAAATGATTACCTAGCCACCACGTTTCTATACACGTTTTGCTGCCTGGGACGAATTGACAATTTGCTGCATCTTTTATAAACCTATCTATTTTTGTACAACTAGCTTTACTGTCTCTCTTTCTCCCCAAAAGGAACAGCTCTCAAGAGTTCCGCCTGCGACACATGCTGGGCCCGGCGAACCTCTTCCATTGCTACAACACTGACTGTCACAATGTAACTAAAATAATTACGAAAAAATGATAACACTCTTTGATAAGACAATACTTTGACAGATACCACGTTGCATTCACGTAAATACCACGTTCGATTAAACCCAAAAATACGTCATGACAACGTCACTGCCACGTAAAATTTGACGAAAGATGATTGCATTTTTATCATTAATTAAATTGACTTTGTTTGCATTTTAATAATGCAAGTATTTGTGATAATTTTGATCGTCTAAAAAAAAAACATGCAAAAAATTTGTGTATTAAATTTTTTAAATCTTACCACATTGTGACCACGTAACTACCACGTGACAAAAAAAGGGAAGATAAACAGCAACGAATACGAATAAGCAAACTTGTTTTCTGGATATGTCGACAGAAATAAAAGTTGAATTAAGCTGTGTTTATAACGAAAATTTTGTAACTTAATTTTGTTTAACGTTGCTGCCACGTAACTACCACGAAAATTTTTCACCCACCAAAATGCCACCAAAACACCACGTGGCAATTACGTAATTTGTTAGCTGGGTTTAAGCTAAACAACCGCTAGAAAATAATATTGCATTAATCGAATCTATTTGCAGTTGATGAAAATTTTGCAATTTTAGCTTAGTAGAGGTGGTAGCATATTGCACATAGCAGCACATATAAGTACAATTTCATCCAAAACTTGCAAGCATGCTATAGAAATTTCCTTTTTTAAAAATTTAAACTTTTTCAGCCTGCCAATTGCTTGTTCTACAACAATTCGGCGATTTGCAATATTCTTCGTTTTTTCGATATCACATCCAGGCATTTGAAGTTTACCACGTTTGCCAGGGGGCATCACCAGATCAGCAAACTTTAATAATAGCTCATCTCAAATAGTGAAGCCTTTATCGGCCATGACATAGTCTCCGGGTTCAACCAAGTTGTAAAAATCAGAATGTGCTGTCAAGTACTTGTCGCTTACACAACCACCCCAACCTTTTGAAACAAAATTGAAGTGACCACTGGGATGTACGCTGACCAAATACTTCACAGTATTATGATGCTTATAGTCACTCCAAGTGACACTCAGCAAATGCAAGCTTTTGGGAGTTTCAATAAACATTTCTGTACAATTAATAATGAAACGAACTTTGTTAAAAGGCGATTTGGTAAAAGATTTTGGTAAAATTAAGTGATTATTTTCTTGAGGTACAGTAAATATTAATGAAGAAAACTGAATGGCAATAACTTTAATAAGTGTTGTTGTAATCCTGGTAACAGTGGCAGTTCAAATACCAAATCTATCAGCCAAGTGTATGACCATCAATCCAAGTCGAAGGCGCATAAATGTGATCAGAAGCTCATCCTCAAAATTTAGACTTCTAAAAGCCATGAAGTGCTGTCGACTTGCGAATTTGTTGCTGACAACTGCAACTCGATGTGGACCAGCCCAGTATCGTATATCTTTGTTTTTTTTTTCAGCATCCGAAAAACAGCAAGCATACCCTTTTTTGTCTGAAAACCAGTGTAGAAATTTACCTGCTTATCAGTAACTAAAAAATGGATACTGAATGTATGAAATCCTCTTCTTTTCACTTCGATTTTTGCTTCAGCACTTAGCTTGGACAACTCTTTTTTTAATTGCACATTTTCTTCTTGATATCCTGCACATTTTATTTCTCCAATTTTGATATTTAAGTCCAATATTTCTAAGGTTAGTTTTTCAATTTCTTTTTCTTTGACTGAGCACATAGGGCAATTTGAAGCACACTGCATTTCATCTATTAATACATTCTGATCACATTCAGGAAGAGCATTACAATTAAGACTTGTGATATCAGCTAATTCAGTTAATGGTGAGTTAGTGGGTTCAGCATGGGATATGCCGGAACAAAGTCTTTTTTCAACAGGTTGAGGTTGAATACTTCTGAATGTAGGAGCTTTTCTCTTTTTCACAGTTTTCTTCTCATATCCAAGATTCAATTGAGGGTCGGGGTTTTCTGATGAAGGAGCTCCATTAACAAAATGCTCAGAGCACACACGGGAGTATTTATTAGGAATCCATGGCTTATTAGAGCCTTGAATGACTCTCCGCAATAATTGTGCCCATCGAGCTCTAGCAACCGGATCTTTGGCAACAGTTGGAAAAGGAAATAACACAAATGGTGGAGGGCAAAAGCAGTTTCCAGTATCATAGAAGCAGTTCTGAATATCACAAACCTGCCTTTTCCATTTAGCAAGTTTGGCAACATTATTGTAGCAGCCTACTTCTGAGCAACACTGCATAACCTGATACTGGTAACTCAAAAAACGTTTCCTTCCTGGTGTACAGTCAACTTTACACAAGTAAACTATATTTCTGATATCAGCATCATTTGACATTAATGCACCTTGATACCTAATATTATTTCACAAGCAGCATTATTTTAATCTGCAAAAAAGTTTAAACATTATATTGCATGTTGATGTTCACTGAGAAAAAGTGAAGTACGTGTCTATACAGCAACTTGGCTAAGAACCCACCATCATTTAACAAAAGTTGTTCCAGTCTTCCATGAAATAAAATATTAGGTTCATTTTTGGTGCTTTTTAACTACCGGTATTAAGGTTTGCGTAACATTAGGACTGATTTATTGTACTACCGTACCATTAATGTTATAAGTTTACCATTTCCATTTCATTTTCCACACTGGCTCTGGTGTTAAACACTGCTAAGCTGAGAAGCTACAGGTACTGATGTGTTTTTCATATGACCCAACCACATACCGAACCCAGTCCTCCAACTGCTAAGAGACTAGGGCAAGCAGCTGGTCTGTAGGTAGTCTATTCTGGTTGAAGTACACTCTACTGAGACATTAACCAGTACCATAAATGTACTAAATGAAACATTATTTTGCTAGTTATGTTTTGAAAAAAACGACTTTTCCATTTACTACCAATTCTAGCTCGGAACTAGGGCTAGTATTTCCGAAAACTCACCTCCAACATGCATTTTACACCATTTGTCCATACAGTAACCAACCCAACTTCGATGGCAACCTGACCTTTAACTCTTTGTCGTTCCGCTTGACTTGATTTTAGTATGCAAACGGTCTATTGTCCGAAAGCCAGTTACGCGCGTGTCGATTCGCCGATGACGTCATCAAAGATAGTCTTTGCTATATAAAGCGGCGAAGCAAATAATCGTGTTCTTTACAACAGACGTGCAGGTAATTTAGTGAAATTGATATTTAACTGAGATTTGTTTGGTATTTTTCTACCTAGCAAGCACATAAACGGGTTTGATTTTGACGCAAGAGTACTAAAAAAATGGCTGTAAGTAGTTATAGAGGCGCCATTTCAGACCAAAAGTGGTGAGTAAATTGGCGAGCCGAAAATGACGTCATACGTCGTGACCAACCTACGTGTCGGCGTATCTGAAAAAGCGATATATTTCCGTTCTTTTAGAGATTTCGTAGTTCAGTAGTTTGTGGTAATATGGAATATTTAGTTTAGTTGACAACATACTTGCTAATTTAATTGCATTGACAAAATTGCTTGTTTACTGATTGACATAACTTGATTTTATCAGTCTATGTTTAGTTATGTAAATTGCTTTTATCTTTAATGTTTCTAAGTTTGGGCATTGCAAGTTTGCATTCAAACCCAAACTATTACATTAATTTGCAACACAAATCCCTTTTGACGTGTTAATTTTTTAATTTTTATTATTTTCTTTTATTTAAAAGTGTTTTTTATTATGAAATAAGTTATGTAAAGATTTAATTACTTCTAAATTTTTTGCTACAGTATTGCATTTGAAAATTTAATAGTCTTTTTTTAATTTTTGTTTTATGATAAAAAAATATTTTTGTTACAGTATTGCAATTAAAAACTTAATAGTTTTTTTGTTTAATTTTTATTTTATGATGAAACAAATATTTTTGTTACAGTATTGCAAATAAAAACTTGATGGTTTTTTTTATTTATTTTTATTTTGTAAGTATTTTTATTTAAAAGTAAATTACATAAAGATTTAATTACTTTTAAAATTTTTGTTACAATATTTCAATTAAAAATTTAATAGTTTTTTTTAATTTTTATCTTATGATGAAAGAAATATTTTTGTTACAGTATTGCAATTAAAAACTTAATAGTTTTTTTTTTATTTTTATTTTGTAAGTATTTTTATTGTAAAATAAATTACATAAAGATTTAATTACTTCTAAAATTTTTGTTACAGTATTGCAATTAAAAATTTAATAGTTTTTTTTTTATTTTTATTTTGTGATGAAAGAAATACTTTTGTTACAGTATTGCAATTAAAACTTTAATAGTTTTTTTTTATTTTTATTTTATGATGAAAGAAATATCGATTTAATACTTTTTAGTTAAAACTATTGCTGCATTTTAGTTTTACATATGTGATAGAATTTATACTTTAGTTATTTTGATAATTCTAAAGTTGTTGTTACATTATTTTTTTACTGTATTTTAAGAAACTTTTACAATAATAGTATTATTCTCCAGTTCAATAACTTAGGGAATTATTGTTATCTTCCTTTAACGTAATAATTTTTTTTGAAAGTATTTTTATCATGAAATAAATCATGTAAAAATTTAATTATTTCTGAAAATTTTTGTTATTGTATTGAATTTCAGTTATGAAAAGTTACGCTTTTGTTATGGTTTTGTGCAAAAAATATTGAGGGTTGCTGAGTTGACTTGATCACAAACATACCACCAGATGGGGTCGCTGATTTGACTTGGTCACAAACAAAAGACTAGATGCGGTTTCTGAGTTGCTGTCAGCAGTTATGTTGTTACGTACCACAAACATAAAATCATGTTACCTATTTAAATTTGGACAAAATTTGCATGCAGGCTTTTCACAAACAAAAAAAAGGAAACAGGTATTCGACTTTTATGGAAGTTAGTGTATGTTGCGCAGTAGTGAGTAAGCCTGCTTATATTGGTTCAGAAACGTCATGGATGCTGAAATAATTTGTGATATCTGCCGCAAAAAGTTTATGAAGAAGTCCAATTTGAACCGACGCGTGAAAACAATACATGAGAAGAAAGAAGACTTTACATGTATGAAATGTCAGAAAAACTTCAAGGAGATGCATCATTTTAAACGTCACCAGCAAAAGTGCGGAAAATGTAGAAGATGTGGAGCACAATTTGATTCGCTGACAGATTTTGCAAAACATTCTTGCAAAAGAAAACACACTGAAAACGAAAAAACACCAACTAAAAAAGCAAGAATCTGAAAAAAAATTCCACCTAGCAAAAAAATTCCACCACCCCCACTCAGGTCCACCCCTAGCTAGGGCCAACCCCCTAAAACGGCTTCGATTGCGCATACCACACTACTCAAGCGATCTACTCTCTCAAGAGCAAGTTTATTAAGTTTGTGTTCTAGTACGGACTGTGACTATTGTTCTTGTGATATTATAGTACTGGCTGTTGCTATAGTACCATCTCATTGCAATAAGAAACAGGAAGTTATTAAACGAGCTCACGCGAAGATTTTACCACATGCTAGAGTTTGATTTGCTTTTATTAGGTGAAATCGTTACGTAATATTTGTGGCACGTATTAAGAATTATTGCAAACTTAAATTTATAAAATTTTTAGTACGTGAAAACGTCTTAGGTTACGTAAATTAATTTTTCACTGCCGTATCTGTGGCACTAGCGGTCTATAAAACATGTTTCAGAGTTAAAAAAGGCAGATATTACGTACCACGAGTATAAAATTAATTTGTTGCTTTAAATGTGCGTTTGACATCGAGATTTCGACTTTTCTCAATGTTTAGTCAAGTCGTTGTCAATACGCGCCGAAGACTGATCAGCAAAGCGTGAAGCTAGAGTCTTACTGTGACAGTAAACGAATAAAACAAGAGAAAACTTTTGCTGTTCTGGCAGAAAAATCGAAGTTTCATCGTTTTCATCACTCGTTTCGTGGTTTTCATCACTATATTTTCACGCACGCACGAATATTTACATGAACAAAAATACACAAGACAGAGGTATAATGGTATTTACAAAGAAAACGCTCTCTTCACAAAATAGTAGTAATGCCGGCTTCAGTTTGTATAATCATGCATTATTCCTAACACAAATAAGCGATCTACTCTCTCAAGAGCAAGTTTATTAAGTTTGTATTCTAGTACGGACTGTGACTATTGTTCTTGTGATATTATAGTACTGGCTGTTGCTATAGTACCATCTCATTGCAATAAGAAACAGGAAGTTATTAAACGAGCTCACGCGAAGATTTTACCACATGCTAGAGTTTGATTTGCTTTTATTTGGTGAAATCGTTACGTAATATTTGTGGTACGTATTAAGAATTATTGCAAACTTAAATTTATAAAATTTTTAGTACGTGAAAACGTCTTAGGTTACGTAAATTAATTTTTCACTGCCGTATCTGTGGCACTAGCGGTCTATAAAACATGTTTCAGAGTTAAAAAAGGCAGATATTACGTACCACAAGTATAAAATTAATTTGTTGCTTTAAATGTGCGTTTAACGCCGAGATTTCAATTTTTCTCGATATTTCGTCAAATCGCTGTCGATACGCGCCGAAGACTGATCAGCAAAGCGTGAAGCTAGAGTCTTACTGTGACAGTAAACGAATAAAACAAGAGAAAACTTTTGCTGTTCTGGCAGAAAAATCGAAGTTTCATCGTTTTCATCACTCGTTTCGTGGTTTTCATCGCTATATTTTCACTCACGCACGAATATTTACATGAACAAAAAATATCCAAGACAGAGGTATAATGGTATTTACAAAGAAAACGCTCTCTTCACAAAATAGTAGTAATGCCCGCTTCAGTTTGTATAATCATACGTTATTCCTAACACAAATCAAGTATTCACATGACGCAGAAAAAAATACAAACAAGATTCAACAAAATATCTTCTAGGATTAGATTCAAGTTGAATCCGCTCATGTGCTTTTGATGACTTTCAAAGTCAATGAATTTAAAGTCTCCAAACTCAACGAATTATTTTTCAAGGCGTTGAATTTAAAATAAAGGGATCCAGTCCTAACTCTTCACATAAAATCAGTCGATTGTAAAGTAGAATTATAAATTTAGGGGAGATGTGTGAATTCCGTCTTGATAAACAACACGTTTGCAGTAAAAGGGGGACAATCCTCTTTTTTCTTGATGATATGTTAAGATATTGTGTTTTCGAGTAATGAACCCTCTATTTACAACACTTAATGGTTGCGTAGAATCAAGTGTTTAGAAGTATTTTTTAAAAGTTAAAGGATTTTGTCGGATACTAACGCCCTTGCAAACTTGTTTTTTGCTTTTTCCCTCACAAAAATACGTTTTGCAAGTTAAAGCAACCGCCTTTTCTCCTTCATACTCGGTTTTCATTAATCCGAGCACCCTTGTATCAAAAGCATTTCTTTTTTGACAGCAAGAAGGTGATGTCCAGATACCCCCAGAGACTTTGACGTCAATGAACTTGTTTAAGCACTCATCACAGCAGTCTGCCGGCATATACTTCCTTTTTTCTCTAAAATACTCTTCTTTGAGATGTTGAGGGACACAATCATCTAAAGAGTCACGGCTAATAGAAAAGTAAAGAGAGTCTGTATCGCTCTCGATCAATGAATAGCATTTATTTGGGATATACTTATCCAAAAAGTGGTAAAAAAATTTAAGGATGTGAAGTTTTGCTTCTAAATAAACAGAATCCCTAATTGAAGGGGTAGGTCGTGTTTGATTTGCTTTTTCAAGCTCTTTACTTCGTATAGACCGGGTTTCAATTGTTCCAAGTGCGAAAACCGTGGGTTATTGATTGCTTCGTTGATGTTGGAATCGGTATGATACGTAACAGCACGGTGTTTGCTTTGATTCAAAAGAGTAGCAGAGTAAAGACTGTTACCACAGAGCTTTGACGTCATCGCTAACACTTTTTTATCTGGGTCGATATCGCCAAGACGACGGTTTTGCACAATTTCCTGGGATAGTTCGTCAAAACACTTCATGGGGAAAAATTGAATAAATTCTTGGATGCGAGTGATTTTTAACCCCAACTCCAGATAGAATTTTGCCATCCTAGTATTGATAAGAATCTCTTCTCCAAAATAACTGCTGATGAGGTACTTTCTCGGTTTTTTCAAAAATCCTTGTTCTGCGATTTTTTGCATGTATTCTCCAATATCAGAACGTGAAATCGTTGTGTTTTTTATGATCGGTGGAAAATCAGAGAACTTTGGTTTCAATTCTTCCGGGGCGTGAATAAAGCAGATAAGTAACCCAAAAAGCGATTCAGACTGGATGCCCTCTATAATTTTTTCAAACGTCAGCTGGTTGCGAGGCTCTACACACTTTAGCTTTTTTAGGAATGAAGCAACTTCCGGATTTCTTTTTAGTTTTTTCCACTCACATTCTCTTATTCTATTGACTCTATAACCTGCTTCCTCTAACTTTTTGGTCTTATTCAAGGTGTCTTGTCGAAGCTGTTCATAGGTTTTTCCGTTTACCGGATGAACTTTTTTGGGACTACCGTCAGGATTTGCTGAACACTTGTCGCATTCGTGCCAAAAACAACCATCAAATTCAAAAGCTTCATTAGTCGCTGGAGCGAACCCGTCAACAATCAACGAGTGTTGAGTCAGTTTCTTTTCACCTTGACCTGAATATTTGTGCTGAATTTCTTTATTTTGGGTGTGACTGATCCATTTTAATCATTGATAAGATGAGAGCCCGTATGTGCAGCAAGGATCTGGGCGATAATGATCTTTTTCTCGATAGCGAATAAAGTATGAACAAGGCAAGTCTTGGGATATAGCGTGCAAATACAAACTATTCGCGTCAAGACCTATTACTTTCTTGCACGTTTCTGGGTTAGATACTTCTTGAGGACGAATTTTTGTTTCGTCTTTAATAGCTAGTCTGGTAAAAACAATGGATAGTCCGCCTGTGATGTTGGATCTCAAAGTATGATAAAGGTCAGCGTGTCTTTTGGGAAACAGACAAAAAATAGCTTCTTTTTCACATCTCTGGAGCATTTGCATTTTAGCAACTCCACTAACAGAAAAGCTAGATTTAAATATATCAATACCTTGTGCCAAATAAGGCTGTAACATTTTACCTACAGCTTTAACAAAAGGTCCACAATCCATCACGTTGTAATAAATGAGCATATCTTTGAGAGTCTTCCACTCTTTTTCTTTCCAGATCTTTTGACAAACTCATATTCTGAGGGAGAGATGTTAGAATTTGTGATTTCACTAAAAAATGCCTCGTACGGTGGAACCGACGGATGTTCTAATGCTTTTAAATCACGAATGAAGCGGTAAAGGAAGAAAAATTTCTCTGCAGTGCAACCGCAAGCCAAAAGAAAAGATCGATAGCTGAAGCCAGGAGAAATGTAATTTCGAATATCCAAAACTCGAAGTTTGGTACTGTTTAAACAGAGATAAGTGTTTGCTTTTTTAATCACAAAATGAATTTTTTCCACCAATTCGCGAATCAGTATCGTTTGAATTAAAGGAAGGTCGTATTTAGAGCTGTTGTAACCCAGTATAGGGAGTTCTCGAATGAAAGCATCAAATTCTTTTAAAAGATTTTCGCTCCGACAATTGAGACTGATAGCAAGAGCATCAAACACATAATCATATCTTTCCTGCAGGATTGCATGTGCAGCATCTGAGAGTTTTTCCATATAATCAACCATTTTTTGAACTAATACAGTTTCGTTACCCTCAGAAACAAAACAAATGGAATCTTCAAAATTTGGGATATGGGAAGCTATGGCCACACTTAAAGGGATGTGTTTGGAAGTAAAAGAAAGTTTTTCACCGTTTTCAGGCAAATTGTTTTGACTTAAAATCGACTCGAAATCGTAGTAACAGTAAAAAGGGTAATGTCGTTGATCGTGGGGTACAAAAACGTCTATATCTTCTAATTTTTGAAAAATAGTTGGTTGGTTTTTAAAAATACCGCCAGGGAAAGATTGTGTAACGGTTTGGTCGCAAGAGTTGGTGTGTCTCAAAAAATCTTTTCGCCCATACCATGGTTTATCACATCGCTGGCATTGGTAAACATCACAATACTTTTCAAAGTCAACTATCAAGCTTAAATGATTTTTAAAAACATTCAATGGTATGGTTTCGCTGTACAACTCGCAACTACGCACTGTAAAAAAATTTTACATGCTTTTTGCATGGAGACAGTTTCTACTGTATGGTGTGTAAATATTACGTTCAAGCTGTATTATTTTTTACGCCACTCGCACCATATTTTTTACGTACCTAATTTAGTAAATGCTGTAAAAATTACTGAGTATCATTGTAAAATTAACTTATACTTTACAAGTATAAATTATTGTAAATTTGGTAAAATATTTCTGAGCGACAGTATAATTTACTTGCTATTAACCGGTAAATAAAACGTTACAAACTAATAAATGTTACAACAATTTTAGTAAAACTTACACAATTTTTGCGTTAATTTTACCTGTCTTTAATGCGTAATATTTACCAAAAGTTTACGTGCATTGTCAGTAGAACCTGTCTCCAGTTAAAACGCACGTAAATTTTTGGTAAAATTTTTTACTGACGTTGCACGTAATTTTTTTTAGATGTTCACATGCACGTAAATTTTTGGTAAACAGTTTTACTGGTATTGCTCGTAATATTTTATCTCCTGACATCATGATTTTTAATATACGGTACGTTCAGATACGCACAACAAACAAGATTCGAAAATACTCTTGGATATTATATCGGTATAGTGAACATTTTGAACAAGCAATAATGTAGATACAATATATTAAAAATTAAAATGCAATATAAACTTTCCGAGTATTCCATGTGAGAAACTGGCGAATCTATAGTGCCTTTAGCGAGGCACCTGCAGATCTGTCTAGCCTATCTTACTGTAAATAATACAGCATATAAGCAGACGCAAACTATTGGTTATATGTTTAATGAAAAAATAAGTATCGGTATGTACATCGTTTCAAAGCCGGCAAAGTTATACGGGCTTGCTTATTTTTCTGATCAGAGTCAATATTTTGGGAGGTACCTCCCTTTTTCTTCTTTTTGCTTGATTTTTGGTGGGAAGAACCTCACCAATCCGTGCGAAATATCTGCATTAAACAGACATAAAGTTAAAATCGCAATATAGAGTGATGAAAAAATATTACTTTTCAGCCAACTGCATAATTAGGGAGAAGTATATACGCGAGCATTGATATCATTTTACTCTGACTTTAGGACAACACAGTTGAATGGCAAAAGGGTATATGCTGCTCAACCTAATATTTGTCTCATATTGGTCAATCTTAGCAACCGGTATCTAGTTTGTAGCAATGGATTCCTGTATATCTCGCTAAGGCCCATAGAGTTTTGGTCCCATCGTTTCCGCCATAGGTAGTGAATAACTATTTCAAAGAGCTGCCTGTGAGGGTGCGAGACTGCGAAAAATTTCTGCTTTATTTGGAGAAATATAAGTATTTTTGCCTTGCTGTCCATCCAAAACGTGGAGGGGGCATGACACAATAACCCCTAATAATGGCAACTGCGTATCTAGCAAAATCCAAGCCTAATTCTTGTAGTCGCAGCACACAAACATGGCAACTAAGAAGGAGGAAGCATAAGGATAAATGACTAGAAAAATTACATTTTATTTACATTTTTCATAAAAACTGAGACTACAGCTGTAGTACCTCTGAATAAATTCCAATGTCGTCGATACTGTAATAGGGTATTTCATGTTGAACACATAATACGAACAGAGGGCATAAGAAAGAGCCGCAAAGATGTCGTCAAACTCGGCCACCACTTTCTTCTCTACCAAAACTTTGTATTTGCGAGCCACAGCAAGCGACACTCCTGCAATAAGAACGGTTAAAACCTCAAAGAATGCAAGAAGTTACGCAGCCAAAAAAATCAAACTATGCTCGCTTAATACCTTTGTCAGGAGTTGACAAAACCTATCAGTAGACAACAAACGCTGTCTGAATATTATAAAACAAAAAATGCCCGCCTGGCAAACTTAAGTTGCCATGCGAAAAGAAATTTATAATTGACACCACATTAACAGTCATTCAATATGCATTCAATTAAAACAATTTTAAGAATGTACTTACCAATCGCACAAATCAAAGGTGTAGGAGGCAACACCGTGTTCTTTAATTGATGATCATTCTAAAGAAATAAAAGCATAATCATTAACATAAGTGCTTCGTGATCATAACCAAAACTGAACGCCACGAGAGTGCGAGTTGAACCATCTAGTCATGTCCCCGTACCTATAGAAAGGGGTCGATTTTTCCCACCACCACCACCACCAGTTGAGCCACAAACCTTTTGGTCGATTGTATGTTCGTCGTAAAAACGACGTTTTTAACCACTCGGTCACGCTGCCAACTTGCTAGGTTTAACCGACTGGAAATCAGACCATAACTTGTGCAGTAGGCAGGTATTTAAGCAGGGCCGTTGACAGGGGGGTGCAGGGGGTACCTTTGGTACCGGGCCCGGAATTTTTAGGGGGCCCGGAATTCTGAGAATGTCGCGCGTAAACATTGGCATGCAAGTTTGAAATGATAACTATCGACTGGATAAAGGCAGACAAAGTCATTCAGATGATGATGCCAAAATTATTAACTAGGCTACCGATACAATTTCTGCAGTTTTTAGCAGCAGTGGTTCAGTGGTGTGCTTAAGCGATTCAAGTCATATATAGTTAGTGTTATGCGGTTTCTGTAGTAGAACCAGTGATTTTTAGTTTTTTTCATGTCGTAAATCAAGTGTTTATTATTGACATATGTGAAGTAATGAAACTGCAAGCTGAAGTTTCATGTATTATACTTATCATGTTAACGTAATGCATAGGAATGTGCTATTGCAGATTTGCGGACAAGTACTACTAGCTTGTAAAATATGATATGCACAAATGATTTGTAACAATTTCCGCAATTTTTAGCAGCAGTGGCTCAGTGGTGTGCTTAACGGATTCAAGTCTATTATTTTTAGCTGATTCGCTTAAGGAAGATCTTTATTTTTAACTTATTCGCTTAAGTAAGGGTGGCTGCTTGACTCGATGACCCTGAGGTCCCTCCGCAGTCTCCCATCCATTGTTATTTATATTTGGCCGTTTTTGTTTTCTGTTTTTGTTTTTTGTTTTGTTACCGGTATCTTTTTAGTTAAATGGATGAGTAAAAAAAAATCAAATCAAAGTCATATGTAGTTATGTTACACAGTTTCTGTAGTAGAACCAGTAATTTTTAATTTTTTTTGTGTCTTGAGTGATTATTAATTATTGACATATGTAAAGTTATCAAAATGCAAGCTGAAGTTTCATGTATATATATATCACGTTAATGTAAAGCATAAGAATGTGCTATTGCAGACAAGTACTAGCTTGTAAAATTTAAATCAGCGTAGATAACAACTTTTGGTTAAACTGTTATGCATCGAACTCCAGAAAAGTTGTCTCAGATTTTCTTTTTTTTTTTAATGTCATTCATTGTAATGAGCAGTATTTATCTTCTTTTTAAATTTTTAGATGTTTACTAAAGTGGGCTGTATAAGCAGAGACAATTATGTTGTTCATTGTTGCAAAAGTACTGCATATATATACTGCCAATGATTAAAGCTGGGTGTAATGCCATACACCATCAAATTCCAGTATTATGGTAACTATTTTAAAATCTGCCCATCTATACTGGATGCACATCATATAGTATATACTTTTTGCCAGGCATTAGGCATGGACAAATCCTAACATCATTAGGGTAAGCACTGTTATGTTAATGTTCATCAGTTCATGGTTGCAAAAGCTGCTAATGGAAATTGTATTTACAGCATAATGTCCTTTGCATATCTGATTAATATCAGAACAGATTACTTATCGGTAAGCATTTTCTAGTGGTCCATATTCAGTTATGTATAGTCTGATGCTTTTGTGGACCAACAGAGGCTACTTGAGGTTTAATATGCTGCATTGCCGCTGTGCTGTGATTTAGCTAAATCATACATTTTAGCTAGGAATTCACTGTTCCCTCTAAGATTTTGGCAAGTGCAATTTGCCCAATATAAATTTTAATAAAAAAAATTGCCCAAGGATTTGAAGGTTTAAAGAAAGTTTGATCCCATTTTTGCCTCAAATTTGAGTTAACAGAGTATAAAACCTTTGTTCTGCTGCGAAATATTGATCACTTTGATTCAAACTCAATCAAAAATCACCTTTCCAGTTGGCAAGCTTCAAGAAAAATTGAAAATTTTTGCCCAAAATTTCTTAAATTGCACACCTTAGAGGGAACAGATACCTAAACAGTAAGCATCACCTATTCAAGAGTATCATTGACTTTTTTTTGGTTGTTAATTGATTTTGGTACAACAAAGTGGATCGTATGGCGAATCATCCTTTTTAACATTTTTAGTGAACCATTGTTTTTGTCATTTTGCTGGGGGCCCGGTTTTGATTTTGGTACCGGGCCCGGGCTTGGCTCTCAACGGCCCTGTATTTAAGCCAGATGTGTCAGGAGGTGGTGGTGGTGGCATTACCTGACCTCTTCCTAGGATGACAAAATTATCCTAGCATAATAAAACGTCATCTATCTCTTCATTCGGACAATCCCCCACGGCCTGGACCACAGGTCAAGAATAGAAACAGAAGAGCCGAAGGTGGCTCGTTTACGAGGTTCGTGGTAGACATATCGTGCCGGTAGCAATCTGGCCACCTCCGTAAAATGGGGACAATATCGGAGTAAAAATTGAATCTTTTTCCTTCCCTTTTCAGCCTTTAAACAATACAATATACTTTATTATGCATTTTACCTCAAAAACTCTCAAAATATGCTCTATCTCTTCATCAAAGTATGCAGTTAAAAGGTCCAGAATGTATTTAATTTTTGAAGAACGGTTGTCGCTAGCACTGCATTCTTCTTTAATCATCGTAAACACTTGCTTCACTTTTTCCTTCGTAGAAAGCTCTAAAAGCATGGAAATAAAATACCGTGCTGCACTTACTTGCTTTAATGAACCGCACAACAATATTCGCCATATTTACCTCATGTGGCAGGCCTATACCATTTTCCGGGTTAAAAATATTTTCAATGTTACAACAGTCACGTGCATATCTTGATGCAGACAACTGCTTAATCAATGCATCAATGCTTACAATGAAATCAGATATTTTGCTATCAATGTTGCTATTTTATAGCTTGCATCTTCCCTGATTGTGTACCGGACTACCATTGTATTAATCATTAGGATGCCAACTTGCTAGTAGACAGATGTCTATTGTCTATGCTTATTTTCTTGCTTAGGCTTCACTGAAAGTAGGAATAAACTTAGTATTATTACAGTATGGTGTATGGTCGATGTTATTAAAATTCGACAATTAATCACTGGACTGAAAACACTGCACTTGATAAACTTACTTGTATGTGCTATATGCACGGGTACAGAAATCCATGCGTAGTTCTTGTTCTGAATTGGAACGTTGCAATTCAATATCGAAATGCTGAAAGAGACACATCTGTTCTGCAAGAAATGGCCATTCTTCCAAAATCTTCTCCACAGAAAAATTTTCTTGAATTAATGCCTTTTGTTTCAAATGTAGTTGTGCCATCAACTGTTTTATACGTTCTTCGTCTCTTTCAGACTTCGTATGCTCTGCTTGGAGCCATGCCTTGTGTATTTCGGTCTCGTTATCACCGCAAGAAGCACTTTGCGAGTCACTTGCCACCTCTTTATATATGGAAGTGTTGCAACTTGTTGAAGGCTGACTGTCTAGCTCCATTTCTCCAAATTTAAATTTCTTTCTTCGGACATTTTCGTACCGATTTGTCAATTGAGTCATAAGAGATTCGTGTCCGCTGCCAATTACAATGCCATCAACCGAATCAATGAACGAGTCTTTAAACCGTGTTACTATCAAAAATGCAATTCTCTCAAAATCCTTTCGCTTTGGCTTGATATTCAACTGAAAAAAACAAATTTAGAATTCAGAATTGAAGGATTCAGAATTGAAATTACTAATTAGTCCTCACCTTAAACAGCTTGTCCACGATCTCGTGAATTAACTGCTTCCTTAAGTATGGCTCCGGTACCTTTTTTGCTTCCAACGTTTTTAATAATTTCGGAGCACATTTGTTCCAAGGAATTTCGAAGTTATACAAGTTTTCGGAGAAGCTACTGTCACTATCAGCTGAAGATATTGGATTTGTAGATGAGCCGCTAGAGCTCCTTTGGAGTGCACAGTCGCCTAGATAGTTATAAGTAATTTTAGTTGAACGTTTCTTGAAAGCATTTAGTATGACATATTATGGTACCACACAATCCTGTTTAGCAAACTGTGACATATACAGATCTGATATAACTGCTTACAAGAAAAAAGAGACCCAAACTATCAACAGCCCAGCATAAATGCTTTTAGTTATGATAAGTGCACTAGTAGTAGTACCATATGGTTTTCCTTTATCCTGGTTTTCTACTTTCTATGAACCAGTATATCATTCTAAAATCAATATAACTCGTGTGGAATTAACCAGGGATGTAGCTGTATAGTAAGACTGCAATCCAGCTGAAAAATACCACACAAACCCTGTGACTATGTAGCCTACTGTAACATAGAATAATAAATATTAAGATTTACCTTGGGCAAAATTGAACTTTAACAGCTTTCTGCACTGAATTAAGTTGAAGCAAGGCATTAGATCGCTTTGCTCCAAAAGCTTGATATCATCAGACCTAATTACTCCCAATTCTTTTAGAAAAGATACTGCATCATCCAACTTTTCACTATCCAACTCAGGCAATGTCTTTTCTACATAATCCCTAATATCCATTATGTCTAGCAGTAAAAGTTCTCTGTAATAGATATAACGAAAAATATTAAGCAGTTGCACAAGAACCGGTATGTACAATAACAAGTTTGGCAATGTATTATAACAAAAACATCATTTTATTTTCACCAATTTTCTACTAAATTATGGGCAATTTACTGATACTCAAAATGCAGGCAATTCAAGTGATACTCAAAGTTCAGTAATTGTACGGTATGTTACTGCAAAATATGCTAAGTATACCGATTAGGATGAAATGAAATGCTTTAAAACGACTGCTTTGGAGGTTCTTAAGCTGTAACAATAAAGTGGATAAAAATCTTTTAGATCATCAATACAAATGCATTTCAGATTATTGGTGATATCTGCATTTGTTTCAAGGGCAAACATTCCATAATCATGAAAAAAGCGACCAATCACCGTCTCTACCACCAAATATGGACTATTCAAAGCAACAAATAAAGCAATCACTTTTCCTAGCAGTAGATCATTTGATAACTCATTTATTATAACATAACATTTTGTTGTATAAGAAACACCTTTGTACAGTATAGTTTTTGCAAATGTGCACTGATGAATTGTGAAGTCATTTCCCACTAAAAATTCGGTTATCCTAGCTGACAATACACAACTTCCGGCATATTGCAAATCTTGACAAAATACGCCTTTCTGTAATAAACAAGCCTGCAAATACTGGTGATTGTAAGCTAATGTGGAGCACACATTCTTGAAGTTTTTTTTTGCTCTTATTACTCTTTTAAAATAAGAGTGCTTACTTTCAAACCTAAGCGTAGAGCAGTGATGAATCGGTCCGTACTGTAAAATAAGCCGTGCATAGTGCATTAAGTAGTGATGTTTTGGCCTTAAAGGAACATCTGAAAACACAGAACATCTTGATTCCAAATATTTTTTCACTAGATAATGCAAATGAATTATATCACTAGATGATAAACAAGGAGCAGTAATAAGCTCTACTATGCCATGCAAAATCAAAACCAATTTCCACACATCATCATTCACATTTTTAATTTTGTTAAACACATACAATGGGAAGAACCGCAAAAATGTCCAGTTCTCACTAGCATTTCCTGTTAGTCTTCTAGCAGTAGCAGCAAGATTCGGTGGTTTACAACAATTTTCCCTTTGGTTATACGTGAAATTGTCCAAAGCACTGTTCAGATATTCAAAAGTAAACCAACGATTTTTAACGAAGTATTTAACATACAAAATCATGTCGTATTGAACAACTCCTTCAAACACATCATGTCCTATACATGACGGTAAACCGGGATCACAAACATGGAAGAATTTTAGCTCATTAAATATACTGGATTGTTTGATTCCCATGTAGCAATTCTGATGATCTAAATCTTGCAGAGCACAATTATGATCTTGAGGCGTTCGGAGAGGTCTTTCACTCAAACAATTATTCAAAAATTCATTTTTTGTAATGGTGCAAAATCTGCAGATATAGTTCATGGAGCCAAAGTTAGTACTAAATCCACCAAGAAGGTGGCTACCTAAGTTATCTCCAAGAATACACAGCACTGAACCACAAACAGGTGTGCCTACACCCAAGTCAATTCCAGATGATTCCAATTCTTTGATATCAGTAACCAATGGTCTCATCACAACATTAATTGAATCTGCATTTGTGTACTTATCAGGGCAAAGCAACAATAACTGAAATGGGTCAACTTTAGACCGACTATGTACATGAAAGTTAGCTAAAGTATAATAGACTGCCAAAATCTGGTACTTGCATCTAGCTGAGCCCAAAGGGTTCACAATTTCAAAAGCATCACTGTACAACAAAAACTTTAAAGACCTTTCTTTTAACTTGAACAAGTGGTTAGTTTTTACTTTCAGTCCATCACCAAAGTCTCTGTACATGGTTGATTGTTCATAATCTGATAAAAATTGCTCTTTAACATACATATCTGAAAATATGGCTTTTAAAGATTCTGAAAGTGGCACATACATATATGTAGCAGTGTCTCCAACATCACCATGCAATGGGAAGTTCTTGGATATAGGTGAAACAAACATAAAGTTATTTCTAATGTATTGCCTTCTTAAGTAAATGAATCATTTAAACTCAAATCCTCCGTTAATTCCATGACGATCTCTTGTACCACACCATGGTCTATTATATGTTTTTCTAGCAATAACTTTACTTTGTCCTTGACGAGAGCACTAAAGCTATTCAACATACCAACCATTTCTGAGGCAATGACATCAACAGTAGAAGAAGGTATTGACTGTTTATGCTGCAGCAAACACAATGAAGACACAACATTACTTGTATTTAACTCAGGCTCCGATGAAACAGTTATCGGTACAGTGTGTGATGATGATGATGAAGCAAATGCTGCTGGGTTATTATCATTAGTAACATCATTAAGAGACACTGGTAAGTCACTGGAGATATCCATAAGCTTTTCCCCAACATTAACAGATAGCACTGGAGCATGCTCAGAACTAAGTCTGTCATACCCACTAGGATGCTTTCTATTCAAATGTGTACTAAATGATGAAACATTTGAATAGGATTTAGAGCAGTTTTCAAAAGGACAAACAACTGAAAAGCCATATTTCATATGCTTTTTAATATGAGCAATAAACGTCTCAGGCTAAACAAACGATTCATCACAAAATTCCAAAGGGCACATAAAATCTTGAGCCATGGTGGCTTCAAAATTTCATTACCAACTAGCTTAGGAAAATGGCCTTGTTTAGGCTAGCCAAGCAGCCTGTGACACAAACTGTAAAGTACCAACATTATATTTTAGTTTTGTTGCTATATATACATGTACTACAACTAAGCGTAGGCTATAATACATGTAAAACCTGTCCAAGCGCTCATGTAGCCTCTACCCAGTAGGCCTACCGGTACCAACCAGTACCACACTTTAGACTTTAGGCCTAATAACCTAGCACTGTAGCATCAGAGGTAGGCCTATATATCCAGTGTTCTCTCTAAGGTGCAAAAATTGGAAAAATTAAGAAGGATCTGGGCAAATTTGGTGAAGTTGTGAAATCAAAATTGGGCAAATTCAAACTGTCAGATAGGCCTACCGGTAGGTTACTAGCAGCTTAAGCCCTTGCTGCTTTGTATGGTACCGGTACCAGAAGGTAGGTACCGGTAGGCTAGTGGTACGGTACCATAATGTAACCTTGCCTACTTAGTTGTTCAAGTTATGATAACATTAGGCCTATTCAAGTTAATATAGGCTCTCAGACTACGGTAAATGATAAAATACCTTTTGAGCTAGCATTACCCACTACTTTGATTACCGGTACCAACCTTGGAAGTACCGGTACTGCTACCAAAGTACCGGTAGCCTCAACCAACCTAGAGGCTTACAGACTAGGCCCAGGCTTACACTGTGATCGTACATCATGCTTGCAAGCCTACTTCTAAGAACTTTTATCACACTGAAAGAAAGTTGTACTCTTTTCTCTACTACCTGGCATTCTGATCACGCAGCTAAAACGAAGTGCGCAGACAACATCCAACCAACTGAACTACCGGTATCAGACCAGCGAATCAGTCTTCATTTGGTCACGCTCGAGTGAATATTGGTGGCGGCGCCTCCTGCCATCAACTATGCTGCCATGCTGGATTTGCAAGCAATGACCGTAAACTGGGCGGAGTCGAAATTGAATCCGCTCCGCAAAAATATTACTAAACCACTGACTGCACTGACTAAACTAATAGAATAGAAAATAGTTTATTAAATAAAGAAAGTTAATTAGTTCCTCTTATCAGTTTAGTTCAATGTTATTTGGCGACAATAAATGGCCTGTAAGTTTGTCCAATAATAATAAATATCACTGCCATGTAATTTTCTATGCAGTAATAATTTTTAATGCATGCCAACGCCAGCAACCAAACTCCTATAATCAAGGTAGTGAAAGAAAAAATAATTTTATTAAATAAATAAATAAACAAACTGAAAGACTA
Source organism: Trididemnum miniatum (assembly GCA_964006365.1). NCBI lineage: Eukaryota > Metazoa > Chordata > Ascidiacea > Aplousobranchia > Didemnidae > Trididemnum > Trididemnum miniatum. The sequence continues at coordinate 17,536,952 of OZ023251.1, read as the reverse complement.
AACTGAACGAGCGTTTTCGCTATCCACAGCCCTTTTTCAAGTCTGAAGAAAAACAAACACACGTTCGTTCGTTTCGTTCAGTTTTTCAGTACGTTTATTTATTTAATGAAATTACTTTTTGCTTGCTTTGGCGTGTAGGCCTATATTTGGTACCGTATCTGAAAGCTTCCTCTCTTCCTAAATTATAATTTTTACCTGATGGTAAAATTACAGTACATGCAGAAAAAACGTAACTTTTACATTTAAACTGAGTAAAATGACATACAACATAATTTATGTAAATTTTATTGTAATATTATGTTAATTTTACTTAATGATTAAGTGAATAAAATTACGAGTTGCCAATGTCTGGAATTTGTAAAAAATAATAGTAAAAGAACCGTAAAAGTTACATCAAAATTTTGTAAAACTACATACAAACTAATATATGTAAATTTTACTGTAATTTACGGTTAATTTTAAGTAAAACTTACGTAAATAAAATTACCAGTTGTCAATTTTTGCAATTCGTACAAAATACTGGTAAAACAACGGTAAAATTTACGAACTTTTTTAACAGTGCGCTGTATTAGTTTCGCTTTTTTATCTTGGAGCTCGTAAACAACGATATTAATCTCAAAAAAATCTTCTATCTCTGGAAAATCAATAAGAAGAACACCTTGAAACTGATCAGGATCGATATGAAAATGTTTGCAATAAGCGGTAAATAACTGCTTAGCATCCTGTTCACACCGTCTTTTATTAGTACCTCGGAATGTAGATAAACAACAAAAAAAACATAGGTTGTCGTTGGATGTATGATTCACCACCCCTCGATTATGCGTTAAAAAGTCTGGAAACTCTACGGGTTCTGATAGAGGTGCATCCGCCAAATGATTGAGGTAGAAGACCAAATTCGTGATCTGGAGTAGTTTCCACTTTGTATCCGGTCGGTTGAAATTTTCCAAAAAATCCTGCGCTGCTATCTTTCGTAAAAATTCCTCTAACTTGTTGCTGTTGCTTATGGTCACAGCTGCATCCAATACTTGAGCGTTGTTGCCAGAGGGGTGATAATAACGGAGTTCGTCAGTGTAAATATTCTTCAGGACGTACCCAAAGCTATAATTCAGTTTGAATCTGGTTTGTTGATCCCTCATTATTGTTTCAGCAATTGTGTCGACCATGTGTTCAAAATTTCGAAAATAAAAATTATGTAAACTCTGCACTTTTCCGTGTTTTGAGAAAGTTCTGATGCTGGACCAATATTTTGAAAGAAACTCCCGCAATTCTGGGTCCTCTTCATCCAAGTATTCATTTTCCAAAACCTCAAACTCCTTCCGGTTCTTTGCTCGAAGATCGCCGGTGTAATACGAGTTTCTTGCTTTTTTAGTTGGTGTTTTTTCGTTTTCAGTGTGTTTTCTTTTGCAAGAATGTTTTGCAAAATCTGTCAGCGAATCAAATTGTGCTCCACATCTTCTACATTTTCCGCACTTTTGCTGGTGACGTTTAAAATGATGCATCTCCTTGAAGTTTTTCTGACATTTCATACATGTAAAGTCTTCTTTCTTCTCATGTATTGTTTTCACGTGTCGGTTCAAATTGGACTTCTTCATAAACTTTTTGTGGCAGATATCACAAATTATTTCAGCATCCATGACGTTTCTGAACCAATATAAGCAGGCTTACTCACTACTGCGCAATATACACTAACTTCCATAAAAGTCGAATACCTGTTTGTTTTTTTTTCACTCTTAAATCTTTTATATTTCAAAAGCTGCAAGTAACTCACGGCTTATTTTCGAAACAAAAACACACACAAAATAAAAGCAAAAAAACAAAGCAAGAGCAAACTTTAAAGTAAAACTACACACAAGATGTACTTTCGATTCACTACAGTTTTCCTGCGCACAGCGTTGTTTAGTTCAAGCTTCCGTTTGGATTGATGGTGTTCCGCCCAATTTTCACATGTGTTTTCGTTGTTATGATTAGTCTGGAGTTTTGGTAGCCCGGAAAAGCCAATTGATTTTGTCGGTAAAGAACGTCACATCACATGTTTAGGTTAGCTATTTGATGCAGATTTGGTTAGCGGTTTGATTTTGATGGGTCATTCACCGCAAGGTGGAGCCAGATTTTTACAAGAGGTTTAGATAGGATGTGAGAGAAAATATTCGGTTTCATTGTTTCAGTACTATGAAGCCGTGCGAGGCGGACGTTCTTTATACTTCTTGTTACAGCGCTTGTGTAAAAGGAGTAGCACTATGCGCAGCATACAAAGACAACTTTACTCCAAGTTGTCTTTTTCCACAGCCACTCTTTCCTTTTCAATTTGCTTGCGCTAGAGCTGATGAAAAGCTGATCAGTTGGCCGGACACAACATCATGGGACAAAATACAAAGCAGATGAATTTTGTAAGGTTATGTCACCAACTAATCGTGAGCACAAAAAACAACAATTATCTACACAAAAAGGAAAATACAACAACAACAACCATATTAAGTATTGATGCATGACGTGTGTTTAATCACATTAAAATTTTTGTATAACTTGATGCATAACAATAACCATATTAAAATTTGATGCATAGCGTGCATTGATGCATAATGTGTGTGAGTGTTTGTATGCGTGTGAGATGTATTATTATGATTGAGATAAGCATCTCGAAACGCAGGCATATTCGTGCTATGACGTGATTTAGCTCAGTTTAGCGGGAGTTTTTATGCGAAGTTCTTTCCGCATGGTGGTGTTTTGTGCTTTCAAAAAATTACAACATGATCTATGCGGATGGAAACGGTTAATGTGTGCGTGTGGTTGTGTGCAGTAAAAGTATTTGTGCATTTTGTGAGTGTCTGATGAGTGTCGGTAGGGTTGCCTACGTGCGTTTTGAGGGTGTTTGTTGAGTGTCTTTAGGATTGCCTACGTGTGCTAGCAAGTGCGTTTAATAACTATAGAGCAAGGGTGCAGTGGCGTATGAATGTGTAAGGTATAAGTGCGAGACGAAAAGTGCAATTGGCATGGCTAAAGTTTTAAAGTATATGCAAATTTGGTAACCATATTCGTGTCACTCAATAAAGCGATTGGTGCAAAATAGCAGTAGAAAAATATACAAGTGACAATAGCAAGCTTAGAAAATACAAGTATTAAAGAACAGTAGAGTTATACAAATAGCAATAACAGTTGTGCAAGTATGAAGAGAGGGAGTTAGCACATACAAATTAAAAGCACTTTTTCGGTTTTGGATCACTTTCATTTTGAAGTAAATCAATTTTTGTTTTGATTATCCATAGCACATGGTCGTGAAATTTTTGGTTAAACCAATTGTATTGATTTTTCGCATCGAGCATTAATTTCTGAGTTATAATTTCTGATTTGGCTGTTACAACGGCGGTAAGGGGAAGGAAATTATGTTTTTGACCATTTTCAAAATGGTTATATAATAATGTCTATATTTAGGTTAGTTTTTAAAAGTTTGTGATTTTGGAGGTATTGCTCAATGGATTTCCAAATTTTTTGAATATATTTATATTTAATGAGGAGGTGGTGCAGGGAGTCATTTTCACTTTTGCAAAATTTACAATTCTGAATTTTTTGTTTAAATGGAGCGTTTCGATAGAGGCCAGTTTTACGATTGAAATTTCCCCACTTGTAGCCGTCGTGAGCGATTCGCAAAGAAGTTTCTTTTTCGCTGTTATTGAAGAAGCTTTTTACTGCTTTATTTCTTAGAGATATATCTTTCCGGGAAATTAGGTCTTCTCGAACATTTTTTATTTATCTCGAACATATTTTAGTATTTTTCTCGAACATTTTTTAGTATGGTCTCTTTTTCTTTGAGTGCAAGATACAATTGTTTATGCGATATATTATCCCAGTCGTTTATTTTACTTTTAATTTTCATAAAAATTTGGAACAGGTCATTCCATGGTGTATTTGGCGTCAGAGCATGCGGCTGAGAATTGATGAAGAGTTTTTTATTGATATGTTTAATTCTGTAAAATAGGTTATACACAGCCCATTTTTTCCAAACTTCGTCAGGCGTTGCAATTGTGGCTAAGTCTTTAATTTTTTCGATTTGACAGGTCTCAAATTTTGAGTTTAGATCAATCATTGCCACGCCGCCTTGATCTTTGTGTGCGATAAGTTTTTTCCTACTAAGATTTTCAATCGGATTAGGGTGCCATAACAGTTTATATAATATCGTATTTAATTGTTTTAAAATTTCGGGTGGTGGTATTAAGATTTTCGCTATGTGAATTATCACTGGTATTAATAGGGTGTTTATAATTTGGACTTTGCCAAACAACGTTAGTTTTCTTTCTCGGTGTAGCGTGGCCAAAGAGTTTATCCTAAGGACAATTTTTTTCCAATTGCTTTGTGCGTTGTCTGGCGTTTTATTAAAGTTGATGCCCAGCATGTGAATTTCATCCGTAAAAATTAGATCCGGGTTATGGCGCTTTACGCAGTTTTCTAGTGATACATCATTTGTAAAGATTTGGGTTTTTGCCAAGTTGATTTTTTGACCTGATACTTTTTCGCATATGTTTAGTTCATTTAAGATTGACTTAAGGGAGATTAGATCATTAAAGAAAAATGACGTGTCGTCAGCATATTGAAGGATTTTTGTTTCTATGTTTTGATAAGCAAAGCCTCTAATTTGGGAATTTTTTTCGATTTTTCTCGTCAACGCATCTGCTGCTGTTATGAAGAAAAGCATGCTTAATGGGCATCCTTGTCTTATGCCTCTTTTCATTTTTATGGGGAGAGTATATGCACCATTTATCTCAATATTGGAAATGTTGTTTTTATATAGGAGTCCAAACCATTGCAACATTATTTTTCCGAAGCCTAGCTCCTTTAGTATTTTGAAGATGAATTCATGCGAGAGTCGGTCGAATGCTATTTCAAAGTCAATAAGTATAAGGCCAAATTTTTCGTTTTTTTGTTTTGCAATTTCGATTATGGCTTGCACATTGTACAAGAGATGGTCAATTTTTCGACCTGGGAGCCCACATTTTTTATTGCTGGAGATGATTTTTTTTAAAATTGGAGTAATTCTATTTGACAAAATTTTGCTTAGTATTTTGTAATCGGTGTTAAGAAGGGATATGGGGCGCCAGTTTTTTAGTAATAGTCTATCATTTTTTTTATACAAGAGTTTGATTATCGCTTGCTTCATCGACGGCGACATTTCTTTTTTGAAAAAGCAATTATTGAATACTTCAGTTAGGTCGCTAATAATTAAGTACTTGAATGTTTTGTAAAAATTTGAGGTTAAACCATCTGCACCAGGTGATGAGTCTTCATTGAGCTGATCTATTGCAAGGGAAACTTCATTTTTACATACTAATTTTTCAATGTCATCGGCATCCTGCTGATCAAATTTAGATGAAGCCATAATTTTGACGTAATCATTTTGCGCTAGTTGGTCAATTTGATGGTCAGTTTCCCACAGATTTTTATAAAAGTTTTGCGTTTCTAATAAGATTTTATCTTTATTTTCAATTATGGTACCGTTTTCAGTTGCGTAATATTTTTGCGAGCAGCGTTTTCTTTTTCAATGGTGAAAAAGGCTTTAGTCGGGGTTTCATTTTCAATTTCGCGTGCTTTGGAACGTATGCGAGCACCGTCGAATTTTTTGCAATAGTAGTCTTGTATGCGTTTAGATAGTAGTTGTTTCAAGGTTTTATCACTGTCAGATAAATTTTGAGAGTTACATAAAGTTTCTAACCGTTGTTTATCGTTTTCGAAATCGAGTTTTTCAGCTTTTTTTAGCATTATTGAGAAATTTTTGCTACATTGAGCGAGGACCGATTTTCCGGTGTCCCACCAGTTAAGTAGGTTTTCAAAGTTACTCTTGGTTAGTCGCCACGATTCAAAGATATTTTCAATTTCCGACTTAAAGGAAGGATTTTTGAGTAGAGTATTATTAAAGTGATACAAGCCGGAGCCCCATCTGGTTTTTACAAGGATATTCAATTCAATAATGGGAGTACAAACATGATCAGTTTGAGTAGTTGGAAAGTAATCGATTTTTTTAATTATGGGTACCAAACTTTCATTTACATAGATTCGATCAATTCGGGTGGACCCTCGTGAATGCGAGTAAGTGAAGACTTTTTTGAGCGGATTTTTTTCTCGATAAACATCAGTCAGAAAATGATTTTCTCTTAGAATTTGGAAGGCTTTTTTATCTTTGGTGAGTTTGAATTTTTCGTGGTTTAATGTATCAATAGAGGCTTCAACAAAGTTAAAATCTCCAGCAATAATAGCATAGGTTGGTTCACCATTTTCTAGAAAGTGGTCAATTTTTTTGGTTATGTCAAACCTTTTCTTCTCGCGCTGGGGATAGTAGCAATTTATGATTTTAATTTTGGAGCACGATTTAGTTATGGAGATTATTTGAATTCGATTTTCAATTAGAATGTGTTCTTCAATTTGAAAATTATCTTTTATTTTGTCGGTAAGAATAAAGGCAGTTCCTGATCGATGATTTTGTGGGGGTAGATTTGGAGGTATTTTATTACTTAAATATAGGGAATAGTGGCATTTTTTTGCCCATTTTTCGATTTTAGTGCAATCATGGCTGTGTATTTGTTGCACAAACATAGAATATCTATGTTAAAGTTTTTTATGAAGCAGTGCAAAGACTCCAGTTTTTGATTTGTGCCATTTGTTTGATAGTGCCAACTGATAAATTTGAGTTTGATCTTGGGTCCAGACTCGTTTCTGCAGGATCCATCATGGTGCAAAGTGCAATCAATTACACATTACTTAGTACTCAAATAAGCAAAGATAATGAGGGGTCATTAGAAATAAAAGGGAAATTCAGCATCGGTTAGTTATGAGTTTTCGTTTGAAATTGATGTACCTGTTGTAGAGCTGTTTGCGGTGTCCGAGGATAGATTGATTTTTCGTTTAGATCCTGCTCTAGGGATTGATTGATTTGTTTCGTTTTCGTTGTTTGGCATTAATTCGGTTGTCGTTGGTTTCTTCTGAGTAGGGTCTTCCGGGTCGGTTATTGAGTAGGAAGTGTTGTTCAGCGCTTCTGAAATCATATGGTTAATAACGTCGGTAGCAACCGATAAGTTACCTTGGCTGTTTTCGTCCTACTCGGTTTGCTTGTCGGTTTAGATGTTGTTCTTGTTTTGGCTCTGGTCTTCATGCTGTTTTGGGGAAGATGAAATAATTTGATTTTTTTTTCTCTTTGCTTTGTTTTTCTTCTTTTTTGTTTTGATATTCTGGACGAATTCGCTAAAGGAAAGGGCTTTGGCTGGTTCGGTGTCAGTGTAGATATTTTCTTTTGAAGAGGAGTCCTTGTCACTGTCGGATGTTTCATCTTCTGGCTGCGAGTTCTTCTTTTCTTCCACGTTCTTCAGGTCGTCAAATCTATTTTGGGTTGTGATACTTGGTTTTGAGTTGTTATTTTCATTAGAAGTTTTTCTTCGGGATGACACAGTCTTCCATGCATAAGTTTGGTTGGTGGTGCCAGGGTGGTGCGTGTTAGGACAACTCTTCACATCGTGTCCAGTTTGACTGCAATAAATGCACTTTTTCTTTTGAATTTTTGGGCAGGCTTGGATTGAGTGCCCTCTGGTTTTGCAGTAGTTGCAGAGCAGCAAGTGTGCCTCGTAAGGCTTTGTGACGCCGATTACGTGGCCAAATGCTTTTACTTGCGAATCCATGTTGTGATAGTTTGGCTCAATCATATGCAGATTTACGCATCCGTTTTTGATTCTACCTAAATTGCGAATTTTTCCGTACGTGATTTTTTTTAGAGTTCCCCAGTTGTTGTTGGATACAATTTGTTTAAAGTGACTATCTTCCATCTCAAAGGGACACGGATAGAGAGTGACAATTTCATCTGGTTGTTGCGGCAGTTGAGAGTAGATTTTTGCGTGTTGTTTTTGGGGGGTTTCAATTTCAAAATCGTTTTCGCAAGTACTATGAAAGACGTCTCTGTATACAGATGCAACATCTGAGTCGGAGTTTTTGTCAAAGATAATGAGGAATCGACTTTCGCGGTAACTCAGGAGGCGCATTCCCTTTATCAGGTCTGCGTACGTTGGTAAAAATTGTTTGATTGCGTCATATAACGTTGGTATGGAAACGTATCTCCACTGTAGAACCTGAAGGATTACACTTCTCTGTTGATACAGGTACACCATGATGCTGATATTTACTTTAATTAAACGAGGAAAAGGAGGTGGGGAAGGAGATATGCAGTTTTTTAAAAATACAGAGCTGATTAAATTCAAGCAATGACGTAAGCGAAAAAAGATCACGAGGTTTGAGCAAACAGCTGATTTGGAAAAGTAAATGTAGATGGTGGTTGTTATGGTTGATTTAACAGAGAGAATAGAAGAAACAGTTATCACGTGTTAAATCTTGTGACAAAACTGACGAAGCGAATCAAGGGAAGTAAACAACAAGATCACGCGACACAAAGGCAAGCTATGATTGGCGCAATTTCAAGTTACACCGTTACGTCACAACACTCATTAAATAGCGGCAATATTTAATAAACAGCAGCAACATTTAATAAATAGCCGTGATATTTAATAAACAGCAGCGACGTTCAATAAATAGCAGCAACGTTTAATAAATAGTAGTGACGTTTAGCTGAAGTGCACTGCAGAGGTGTCCGGAGTCTAAAAATTTCAATCCGAATCCTAATCCGACTCCGAAGCGCTAAAATCCGAATCCGACTCCGAATCCTAAAAAATTCAGGAAACAGAATCCGGCTCCGAATCCTGAATTGGTATTATATACAAATTATCACAAGATCTGTGGAAAATTGAAGTACTGCACCATTACCTTTCCATGCCCCAGTCTTATCTCATAAATCCATTAGACATTAATCAGTCACCAGATGTTAGTCAAAACAAACCTTTTTTTACAATGGCAAAGCTTTTAAGAACTTGTCAGTAAACTTAATCATTACATTTTTATTCTTAAATTAATTTAACTTTAAAAATAATAAAACCTGAAAAAAGAAAATAAACACCCTGAAAATATAAAAGGTAAGCTGTGATAAATAAGAAATCAGTGAAACACTATTTACAAACTTGCAACAGTAGATAAGCCACTAGTTTACTAAATTGTGAAAAACAAAAAATGTGAAATGAATAAACACTGAATAGCATGAAAAACAAAAAAGAACAGTGTGTGATAAATAAAAACCAGTGAAACACTATTTACAAACTTGCAACAGTAGATAAGCCACTAGTTCACTAAATTGTGAAAAACAAAAATGTGAAATGAATAAACACTGAATAGCATGAAAAACAAAAAAGAGCATAAAACTAGTTTCATGTCATTGCATTAATAACATTTACTCATGGCAAGAATTTACAACCATTAGTGCGTCAACAGTTGAAGCACTTAGTTGTGATCTACGTTTTGAAATAGTGGTCCCACAAACACTAAATACCCTTTCACTACTAGCACTGGATGCTGGAATACTGAGAATCCCAAGAGCAAGTTTGCTGAGTGATGGAAATTTTGCTTTAATTGTTGATGATGACCAAAACTCTAAAATGTTGAATTTTCCATCAGATGCACAAAACCTGCTTGTCAACTCATCATCAAACACTGCTTCAACATATTCAGTGATTTCATCAACCTTGCAATTGGCAGTGTCACAGTAGCTATCTTGCCAATCCAAAAATTCATCATCAATGTTGCTTGTTTTTCGTTTTTTTTGGCCAGCAGGCATACCATATGCATGATCCAGTAACAAGTTTTCACTAGGAGGGCTACTATCCACTGCTCCTTGTTCTGAGGCAGTTGCACAAGTAGGAAACAGCTCCACAAGGTACTGTTTGGCAATGCACAGAATTTCATTTTTTTCATCTTCCTTGAGAGCACGCATGCTTTTAAATTTTGGGTTTACAAACAAAGCTAGTTTGTGGGTTGGAGTAATTTGAAACTTTTCATTAAGAGCACAAGATGCTCTTTTTTTCAAAAACTTGACAAAACAGGAATCAGTGTATCTCACAGTTGTAAACCTTTCAAGCTTAATGTACCACTGGTAAACATGGTGTATTGTTGGAAAATTATCCCCCTCCAGAGCTTTGGTTGCATCAAAAAATGGTTGCAAAAACTGTTCAAGGTTACCCAACAGAGTGATATCAATATCTGCCAACCTTCTTTCTTGTCCAATATCAGAGAAGATCTTTTCAATTTCATCGTATGTCTTAAGTATGGATTGCACCAAAGTTAAAACCGAGTTCCATCGTGTGTCATTAGATTGTTTTAATGAACTGCTCAGCTTATTATTTAAACCAGATTTTTTGAAATATGTAGCCAAACTTTTAGCAGCCACTACATTTTTTTTCAAGACTTTCAAATGTTCCATAAGGTCATCATCGTTTTGCATAGGAAGAATCTGGGAGCTTAATTGGTCTAACTGTAATGTATGTCGCAATACAGTAGCAATCATATGGCAAGCACATGGTTCTCGGTGATAGTTGCTTAATGCTGCTTTAATGTTGCTACCTTGATCTGTCACAAAATACAAATTTTTTTGAATCACATCTGAAGATATGCCAAGATCTGTTAAAGTTGAGACAATGCTTTGCTTTAAGTTATAGGCAGTTTTTTGATCTTCTTCAAATTGGTAAACAGCCAAAACAAACTTTTCCAGTTTTTGATTTTTAACAAAATGCACTGTTAAGCTTATGAAGTTCCTCATTTTCAGATCACTCCACAAATCTGTGGTAATTGCAACAAATCCATTTTGCTGTATGGCAGTTAGCACATCGCCAACAATACTTGTTTTTAGTAAGGCTGCTTTTTGGTCCAATTTCCTTTTAACAGTATTTCTACTGGGCAGTAATTTTTCAGCAGACATGTTGCCATACTTGGCTCCGATAGCGATGGCAGTCTGAACTAATTCCACCATGCCTTTTCCTTCAACAGAGGCTAAAGGTCTAATATCCCAGGATACAAAATTAACCGCAGCATTTTGCATTTGTTTCACAGCTTGTTTGGGAGGGTCCGCTTTGTGTTTAACAAATTCAGTTATACTTGCTTGTTTAGAATTGGCAGTATCAGAGGATTTTGAGCTGCTAGGGTTTTCACAAGCTTTTAGATGCATTCGCAAATGTGATGTCCCACTATTCGCTTTGTGATGTTTAAGATAAGAAGAACAAATTTTGCACCTAACATACTCAGCGTACCTATTGGAATCTTTATAGTAGAGCAAGGAAAAAGATTTCCAGACATTGCTTTTATGTCGAACACAATCTTTTTCATACAATTTTTCATTCTTCAGTAGAGTATCAAGTTCTTTGTTCCCCACCATCTCAAACCGACCAGTGATTTCAGTTTACAAAATTCAGAACGTTTTAAGTGCGAACTACGAATGGTTTCGCTCCGCTGATTAATAGCATACAAAATAATGTAAAGATTAAAGGAGCAAAGACGTCAGGAAAGGGAAAAATCTGCAACCATAAACCAGCAAACAGCAACTTTAAAGAATTTGTTATCATCCAAAATTAAATCCGGATCCTGATCCGGATCCGGAAAAAGCAAAAAATCACAATCCGGATCCGGCTCCGAATCCGAAGCAACAGCCGGATTATCCTGTTTTTAAAATCCGGATCCGGCTCCGTTGTACACCTCTGAAGTGCAGTGAAAAATTAAAGTGCTGCGGTAATATGCTAATAAGATCAACTGTGTTTCCATTTAGTGTAATCTTGAAATCGATTTTATAAAAGTTTAGTATTTATCCAGATTTAAATTACTTATCGGCACAGTGCATCCATTAGGGTGTCCCGTTTTTTCACTTTTTTTTTCTAATCCCTTAGTTTATACGATTTCTAGAGCGGAAATCATCACCTTATAACAACCCAACAATTTTTTTTTCAAAAAAATTGACATCTTGATGCTTTGGGGGGATGCAAAAGGTTTTTGCGGGGAGCGAACACTAATTTTTTGTAACTCAAAAAGTACAGCTCCTAGAGCAATAATTTTTGTACCAATTGATTCAAAAGAACGGGTATCTTATCTGTCTTCAATGCATTATAATCTCTAATTGCTTTATTTTTTAAGTTATTTTGAAAAAACACCAAAACAAGCATTTTTGCACTCAGATAATGATAATTTATTCATTATCTGAACACGACTGCAACTTTGCACAACACGAAAACTTCCAATTTTCTTATTCGGATGCTTGCTTAGATCCATGGCAGATGTAGCTTCTAATCTTGACATCGACCTCATGCATATCTTGGGAATTGCGGAAATCTTTTACTTCACCTTCGGTTAGGCACCGTGAGGTCTGGCCAATATAACGCTCACAGGAGCGATTGTGGTTGTCGATGGCATTCCAGAATTTCTTGTCATCTACAAGAAGACAAGGCGATGATTTACTTTTCGAGCTAAAGTATGATTTCAGAGGGACTCTTTTCCATGCAAGCTTTTCGGTGTCGATGTTGGAGGGGAGAAGCTGGTTTGGGTCTTTGAGATGCTTTTTTGGGAAGGCAGGATTCTTGGAGTAAGCATTTAGGAAAACATTTGTTGGGTTCACCCAGGCACAGAAATGCTGCACGAATACTTTTTTCAAGCACAGCTGACCAGTTGCTTGTCTTTTTCGCTCAAGTCGAGCAACAAATCTCGCAGATAGACCATATTAGATGGTCCTTTCGGAGAGCGCGGGTTCAGATGGATCTTCATAAACATCGGCACATAAACGCAAATAATATATCACACGATCCGACATAGCTTTGCTTTTTGTGTATCAGTCATTTCGGCACCAAACAAAAGAAGCCTCATGTATCCATTAGCTGTAGTAAGCCATCTGCAAATTGGTTTGAATTAGATGGCAATATAAAGGAGAATTTGAAAATATTTCAAAGCCAATTGCCTACTTGGCAAATGAAATATTTTCTTGCTCATAAAACAAAAATCGTTGAAGCTGGTCTGGAATTTCGATTCCAACTATACAATAAGCCAGGATTAACAAGCAAGCCTGATCATTTCGAAAATCCGCATCTGAAAGATCAAAATAGCAATTTAAGGGTTCAATAAATGTTTAAAATACTGAACAAAGATATAGCGGATTATTACTGTTTTTTACCTTGTGCACCAGTATCTAAAATCCATGAGAGCGAGCTTTTCAATGAATTCACTGCTCGTGAGGCAGCTGAAACTGATTGTGGTAGTGGTCTCGCTGGGCTTGAGCTGCTTGATGAGGTTATATACTGAATCTGAACTCATACGGTCAGGGACAGTTGGTTTACCATCGACGTTCCTAATTACATGGTTTAGTAAAATTTCATTGACATTCCAACAAATGAATGGCATAGCCAATTTCTTGTTTGAAATAATTGAAGAGGCGGGTGTTAATTTCTCTTTCTTTTCCAGTATTCAAGCTGGTAGTATCTGCCATCACAGATTATATTTTCTTTGACCGGTTCGGCTTTAGCATTTCGATAATCGTTGAAAAGACTACACCAGCAGTTACAAAGTCACTCTTACCAAACGAATGAACATTTATAACATCCTCCCACCTGCAATAACAGCATAGCTTAGTCCAAGCGCGCGCCAATGATAACAGTTAGCAAAATGAAAGGTACCTCGTGCTTTTTTCGTCAGTGTGCTGCGCTGCAAAAAGGAATCGTTCACAACCATTAATTTTTTTCCCGTCGTATATTAGTTGAAAGACTTTGAAAGACTTTTCATCTACGGCCTTTACGGTCTGTTTTTTAAACAATTTTGATTGTCATACCAATACCAAGGCATCTTCTATAATTTTCCAGGTTGCATTGACTTAACTACAACTTTTTATAGAAGCTAATGTTTACCTGGTCTTGTGCCTGTTTTAGTGTACCGTCGTTTTACCAATTTTAGGGGTTTGAAGTTCAACTGCTTCCAAAGTATTTGTAATGACAACTTGCTGCTGTCTTATGCTGACTCCCATTCTGTCTGCATCTATGCAGTTGCTTCGTGTCATTACCTTGGGTCGGTCAGGATTGCGCAGCCGCTGTACTTTTGTAGGAGGTGAATATAATACATCTGCTTCATCTTCAGAGCATCCCAGGTCAACGGATGCGGACTCGGAAGTTCTGATGCGTTTGGGTCGAACTGTAGCGAAGTTGGGGTCTTCTCAACACAACTGTTAGTTACGGCATGCTATAATTTACACCAGTTACAAAAATTCTAGATACAGATTACGGAGAGACTTGGACCAAAGCATCTTCACTAATTAACAATATGTTGGCTTGTAACTAATTGTTGCGTTTGGAGCAAACAGCAATAACACTGTAACGTCAAAGAAACAACTGCTGCTTTACAGGTGACATCGTTTTTAGCCTGCCCTTAACCCTACCATAATCTACGCTATTGATTGTGAGTTGAGATTCGTAAATGATTGTTACTGGCATGTTAAAACAAACCCGGGTGTGGCTAATGCTTTATGTGTTTTAGATTAATCTGACCTTTTTCCAAGTGTTGTGGTACCTTTACCGACAATAATTTATTCTGGGAGGTGGAAGAAGGCCTCACACGTCTTTGAGCATAAGCCTCAGAGGCAATCTTTTTCTTTGACCCTTTTTTATCCACTCTTCCTATGCACATCTGCCGAGAAGATCTTTAAATAACCGGTAGCAAATTATTCTTATATATACACCCTATGCTTATTCTAAGCTCACCTTCAATTGGAATTCTGTTTTCAGGAGAACATTTGCAGGATACCTTGCCATTTTTCTTCACAACGTCCGCAATATCACATTTGCATGACGAAACATCAAACGGGGTTTCCAAATGAACAATTGCACTCCATTCTTTTTTTGCTTTTGCCAGAGTGTATTGTTTTATTAGTTTCCTCAACTTAGTTTCCATTGACTTTTTGTTAATAATTGGAAGACTATTCTTCCTCCAAACGGACTCAATTTTTTAAAGCACCTCTTCTTTGCAAACGTTAAAATCTGGCATTCTTTTAAAATACTTTTTGGTTACTACGCAGTAGCCAATTCCGCACATGGTAGTAATACCCGATGACATCTTTTTTAGTAGGCAAAACATGTTCTTTCATCTCTTGAGCAAATCTGCATTCCTCCATCTCACAAACTATATTGCTTACTTTTTAGCGCTTTATTTAGCTCAATCAAGCATGTCTCAAGTCTAGCTCAAACTGCTCACTGACAACTGAAACTAACATTCTCATGGAATTTTCTCAAAGCTTACATAATTCTAGGTAACAGTAGAAGGTATTATTTAGTCATAACAACGTCATGCTTGATCAGTTTGTGCGCAATAAATTTTATACATGTCTTGTTTGGTGCAAAATGAAGCCATTTCAGATTAAACTAGTATGGAAAGCTCAAAAATTAGTTTTTAAACGATAACTTAACAAATAAAACAGTTAGAGATGTATGTTGTATTAAAAAGTAAAGACAGATAGGAAACCTGTTCTTCTGAATCGATTGGTACAAAAATTATTGCTCTAGGTGCTGTACTTTTTGAGTAACGAAAAAAAATTAGTATTTGCCCCCCGCAAAAACCTTTTGCACCCCCCAAAGTATCAAGATGGCAATTTTTTTGAAAAAAATTATTGGGTTGTTGTTAGGTAACGATTTCCGCTCAAGAAATCGTATAACCTTAGGGATTAGAAAAAAAAAGTGAAAAAACGGGACACCCTAGTATCCATATTACTAATAGTGGAACCACTCTCTATGCTCAGTGTCGGAATAAAAATCAGAGCTTAGATGTTGGGTTGCCATTTTTTATTTTTGTTTTCGATTTTTTTTATGAAATTTACATGGAGTATCTAGTCTACTTTATTGTTAGACTAATTTGGCAATAAATGAGAAAAATTGTGGTATGGGGTAAATGATAAAGTATTGGGAAGTGTTGGAGAGGAGGCTTGATGGTGTGAGGAAGTGTTGGGTGAGGTGAGAGAAGGTGTCAGGTGAGGCTAGTGTCGGGGAGGGGCGTGGGGGGAGATGAAGGAAGGTGTGGGAAAGGTGTGAGGTGACTGTATGAAAGTGTGGAGAGACGTGTCAGGTGAGTGTGGGGAGTGTGGAGGGTGTGGGGAGAGGTGTAGAAGAGTGTGTAGGCTACCCCCACTTTTTCTCACATATCCCCACCCACATTCCGACACACTTTTCCCCACTTCCCCACAACCTCCACACCCACCCCATACACCAGCGGTTTTCAACCTATTTGATCAGCGGGCCAATTTTATTCGGGGGCGGCTGTCGCGAGTAGGGTTGGATTGAATTTGAACTTTGAATTTGAATCCGCTCACAAATTCTTCATGAATTTGAATTTCGTTTTTTCAAAATCAATGAATTTGAATTTGAGTTTTGTTTTTTCAAAGTCAATGAATTTGAATTTCATTTTTTTAAAGTCAATGTATTTGAATTTTTAATTTCGTTTTTTCAACGTCAACGAATTTGAATATTTTGATTGAACAATTGACGAACTTGGAGTTTTTCGATTTAAAATATTTAGAAAGCGAATGTAGTAATTTGTAACTGGCTTATACCAGTTAATGTTGCAAACGCTCCATAACATTTTATCAAGCCAACAGAAAGTTCATGATGGCAATTATAACGCTGCAAGGCGCTTTGAAGTTGTTTTTGGGCCGCAGTAACCTCCCTAGTGCACCTGCTGGAGCAGTGGCGTAGCGAGGGCATCCTGCGCCCCCTGTGTTTTACAATTCTGTGATTATCTGTACCAGCAGATTCGTCTTGTCTTCGTATTTAGGCCGATTCTCTTTTTGCATAGCCACTACTTTTAAAATATTTTTTCATAAATTTTCTAGATTCATTCAAAAACGCTTCAAATTGGGCTCGCCGTTTTCGACCCCGAGCTCCACTCTCTTTTTTTGGCATAATCTTCCTACCAGTTAAATCGCTAACAATGTAAACTCTGAAAACGCTTATCTGTTTTTACAAATTAGAGATATTTTATTTGACGACGCGGCAATTTTTCTGAGCCAGAGGCGGGCCGGTGAAAACTTATCACATGCAATCCCTTGAGTACAACCAGAAGACATTGTGGAGCGAGATGCAGAACGAAATTGGCAGCTTTTTGCCAAAATTACATTTTTTACTCCAATACTGTAGAATAGATCGTCCCAACTGAATGTCAAGGATACAAAAGACACACTACAGGACCCCCCCCCCCCATCCAGGGCTTATAAGAGGGGGGCTGGGGATTACAGGGTGCAATCTGCCCCGGGCCCATGGGTGTGTAGGAGTCCATGAAAGAGCATTTTAGGGGCCCATCATAGAGGTCCCAAAGTAGTGTGGTGAGAGATCTCCTTAGCTGTCGAAGAGCCCCGGATTCCATTTAGAGGCCCCGAATTATGGTTGAAGACCTTTTTGTTATTTTTGGAGAGGCCACATAGCCGTCAAGGGTCCCCGGCTTCCATTTGAGGTCACCGAATTTCGGGTGAAGACCTTTTTTTTTCGGAAACCACTTAGCCTTCAAAAGGACCAAGATTCCATTTAAGGGCCGAGAATTGTGGGTGAAGACCTTTCTTTTCTTTTTTGGAGACGACAACATCCCAACGGTTGGCAAGGGGCCCACACTGGGGAAAGCTGCCCACATCAAATTGCAAAGCTTTTTTGCTCAAAATCTCAACAAGAAGTTTGACCGTCGATCTGAAAAAAAGGCTATTCAGAAAACGGAATTGTATTTCATATAGGGCAATCAAGCGCTCAGCTGCAATTTTGTCCTACGATACCGCAATTCTTTCACATTTTTAACTAAATTATCTCAGCAGAAGCAAAGGGGCTGCGCTTCGCAACCCCTAAATTGCCAGATTTTTCCCTAATTTTCTCGTTCTGTGATTGCTGTCAAATATTCAAAATATCCGCATTGGAAATCACAGTCTACACACCAATTACGGTAGCAAAACAAAGGCCGACAAACTACAAAAGAAAACACCCAGAAAAGGCCATTGAGGCCAAGGTACAATTTAGTTAATGCTTCGCTTGATTGGCACTCTTCCGCTGTATTATCAGAAACGGCCCATTGGTTAAAAAAGTTTAGGATCACTGTGGTGTAGGTTTAGCACAGTATTACAGCGAGCGACTATACGCGTATCTTAATCGACTTACCAACAATCTTTAGCATTCATGTAACGCTAAAGTAATGAAAATCTAATACTGTAGATACCTATCGCTTCTTTACTTTTCTTCTAGTGGAGTTCTATTTCCTTCTGTTTAATTGCAGCAAAGTCAAATAACTATGTACGCGCAGTTTCAAACCTCTTTGTGATGTCATAATAGAGTAAACGGGCGATTTGTGATCGGGTGTAAAGAGTGATTTCACTCCTCTGCCAAAAGCATACACAGGTGTCAGATGCATTGCAATAAATTGATTGTTTTAAAGTTTAGAAGATTACGTCGAAACTGGAGTGTATAAAATCACTGTTTTGTGCGCCCCTTTGGTGCAAGATTTGTGGTCGGAAGGCGTGATTTGAATCTTTTGCGAACAGCATACATTACAATACAGTAATCCACAAAGCAGTTTTTATAATCTGTGTGAATACGTCGAAAAAAGAGTATAAAAAGAACTTCTTGGTACGCCCCTAGGTGATGCGCCCCCGGGCGCGTGCCCCCACTTTCCCCCTCGCTACGCCACTGTCGTTTTGCCCCGTGTCCCGTTTTGCCCCACCTTCCCCTACGGTGCGTACCAGTCTACTACTATCAGACGATGTCTGCCGCCGGTGCAATCTTGCTTGTGACCGGTTTTTACCTTTGTTGTGAAATTTTTGCCCGCCCCATTTTGGCGCCCCTGTTCCTTGGCGCCCGGGGACATATGTACCCCACTGCCCCCCCTACGCTACGCCTCTGTGCTGGAGAATAGACTTTGCACTCAATCGCTCGGATTTCATATCTTTAAAGGTTTTTATAGCATTTTAACTTGAACTGAAGTTGCCGAGAATGAAATTCGTCTTTAAGTCAGCAATTTTCCACATGAGATCAGTAAAGCTTATTTATTTCACCAACAGGCGAGCAAAAGAAAAGATACGACGTTTGAACTTCAAACTGTTTTCGTAAAATTAATTATAAGTGCAAGATAAGAACGATTTACAGTAGCTTATTAATAAAAAGGTCAGATGGCCGGACAATGCTTTCTCCTCTCATATAGAGTAGAAGGCACATTTATGCGCAGCGATCTTGAACGTGAAATAGCTGCGTTTGATTTATGGTTTCAATAGTAGTGGTTTCACTAGGCGCGGTCTATGGTTTCACTAGGCGCGGAGACGTTTCAGAGGCTGTTGCTTATAAAATGCCATAAAAATGTTTTGTAGTCGTTAAAAAAGTTATGATTTTTTTGCATCTTGTACTGTCATTTTTGAAGTTAGCTACACTTTTACTTTATTTTACGCATTTCTTGAGTGAAAATATTTTGAACAAGTTGCTACTCGCTAAACCTACAGTACTTAAAAGTATTTCTTGTTTTAAACGCTAAATTATAATAATCTGGCTGACCAAGTATAGAATTAGTAGAGGTGGCTGATGAGTGACGACACTGGAGAGTATACTGGTGACTGGTAAGTTGGATTGAATTTGAATTTTGAATTTGAATCCGCTCACAAATTCTTCATGAATTTGAATTTCGTTTTTTCAAAGTCAATGAATTTGAATTTGAATTACATTTTTTCAAAATCAATGAATTTGAATTTGAGTTTTGTTTTTCAAAGTCAATGAATTTGAATTTCATTTTTTCAAAGTCAATGAATTTGAATTTCGAAATTAGAAAAAAAATGAATTGATCCAACCCTAGTCGCGAGCCATGCGTAACTTGTTAATTATAAAGAAAACAAGCAAAAACAAGAAACGTTTTACTCTTTCCATTTTCAATTTTTATTCGCTCAATGGGAGCCCTGGGGCTGCATTTTCTTTGCCAAATCTTGTAATCTTGGCTGCAAGTCGGTAACAGCCAATTTCATTAATGCCGCTAACTGTGTATGTGTGAGCCTAGTTCGGTACTTGGACTTCACAAGCTTCATTACAGAGAAAGCTTGTTCGCACCGATACGTTGTTCCAAAGCGAGAGATGAATTTCGCACTAAATGCCCATAGCTCCGGAAAAGCTGTGACTGGTACGGCCTTCCAAAAGTCCATTAAGTCCTGCCCTGTGGCCATCACCGATAGCTTCTCGTAGTGTGCTTTGAGCGCCGCCGATTTTTGAAGATAAATCAGTTCCTGAAATCTGAAATCCATTTTGCCAGGATCGACTGCAAACGGATTGATGAATAGCAGATTTTCGTGTTTTGCTTTATCCAAGTCTAGTTCGTCGAACCTTTGCTTAAAGTTTTCAATCATCACATCAAGCATGTTGTCGTAAAAATCTTCATTCAATCTGTTGCCCAGTTCCGCCACTCTACATTTCAATGCTGAGAAGTTGTCGAAGCATTTCTCTCCTAACTGATGACGAATTAACTGGAGCTTCTGTTGGAATGAATTCACTTGATCATTGAGGTGACTTACAAGTTGTTGCTTTCCTTGCATGGGTTTGTTCAGCGTGTTCAGATGTCTCGAGATATCTGTTAGGAAAGCGAGATCGTTCAGCCATGACGGGTCTTATAGCTTCTGTCGTTCTTCCGGCAGCATCTTCTTCTCACATAAGAAATTATACAGGTGGTCCTTAACGGCGAGATATCGGGCTAGTACTTTCCCTCGGGAAAGCCAACGCACTTCTGTATGAAGAAGTTCCCCGTACAGTTCATCCACCTCGTTCATCAATTCGCAAAATTCTCTTCTTTTCAGAGCTGCAGCTCGTATATCATTTACACATTTCACGATCACAGGCATGACATGTTTCATTTGTAATGATTTCCCGCAGAGCGATTCTTGATGAATTTTGCAGTGATACTTCAGCAGTGTTCTTCCGAGAAAATGTTCTAACTTACCGTAAAATCCAACGTTACATCCGGTCATAGCCGGAGCTTTGTCAGTACAAACACTAGTCAAGTTGTCCCACTGAAGCTTCATTTTTTCGGCACATCTTTTAAACGCGTTTAATATATCAACTCTTCACATTCGCCCCTCCATAGCGACAAGACCGATTAGCTTCTCCTTTACGTTCAATTTTTGATCCACAACTCTCCCGAATATGGCTAGTTGGGCAGTATCTGTAGCATCAGTACTCTCATCCAATAGCTTTGTCACTTGGATATTTCGTCACAATATGCAAAGCTGGTTTTATAATTTCTTTTCCCTCAACCATAGGCCTTTTCTTTTTGGCTATAAACAGAGCGAGCTCGAATGAAGCAGATGTTTGATCCTCACTTCGTTTGTTGCCACTGCTGAACGTGTTTCTGCGGAATTCAAGTTCTTTGCAGGCTTTACTTTGGTTGGTTTCCTGAATCACCCTCAACTTAGAACTCCAAAGTAAAGAAGTGATGATAAAATAGAAGCGGTTTCTCAGCATTCGTATCATGAATAAATCTATATCAAGTAAAACTAAGAAACCAGCCTCAGAAAAAATTTGGTAAAAAGTATATTAAAAACTAGTAAAAGATAAAATCGATTTCGACCTCAAAGGTCATCGTCAGTCATCTAAAAAATATATATATATCTCAATAACTAAGTACACTAGAACAATATGTTATACTCAAAACTGAATACACTGACTGGTCAAAACGTTACACTCAATTTGATAAAACGTTACACTCAATTTTATCAAATTGAGTGTAACGTTTTGACCAGTCAGTGTATTCAGTTTTGAGTATAACATATTGTTCTAGTGTACTTAGTTATTGAGATATATATATATTTTTTAGATGACTGACGATGACCTTTGAGGTCGAAATCGATTTTATCTTTTACTAGTTTTTAATATACTTTTTACCAAATTTTATCTGAGGCTGGTTTCTTAGTTTTACTTGATATAGATTTATTCTTTGCAGGCTTTCGTTATCCACGATTTTCGAAGTTCTGAGTCTACCGGATGCCCACGAATAAAATTCGTATGTGTTTGGTTGTGGCGCTTGATGTTGTATTTTTTCAGAGAGCTCACAGTAACATTGCAAACCAAACATATTGCCTTGCCGTTTTTCTCAACAACAAAGTAGTCCATGGTCCATTCCTACTGAAATGTCCTGCAGGCCTTTCTCTTAGTCGCCATCTCCGATCACACAAACTTACACTCAATAAAATCAAAAAGCAACGAAATTTACGGAAAGACGCAGTCGTTTTGACAAAACAGTTCTAAATGGCATGCGCTCACTGCTGACCAGTAAGATTCAATTGATTCATTATTTTAGGAACATGACGTAATAATCCAAGTTTTTTTTAGTACGGTAAGTTTGGTTCTTTTTTCGCTTGGCTTGTTTTATGCATAATCATGTTGCTTTATAAAACGCTGATACAGCCTACGGAGGCTGCGGTGTGAAGCTCTGTTGTTGATTCGAAACAGATTTCAAATATACGGATATTGGCTTGACATTTCAGAGATGCATTGAATATATTGTTTGGATTTCGACAAGAGCTCGCGGGCCACTTGAACCCCTGCCATACTCTCTTCTACGCCTCCCCCACACTTCCCTCATGCTTCCCCACATCCCTGACACTCCCCCTTACCCCACGCACTTCTCCACATTTTCCCACTCCCTCCATATTCCCCCATACTTGACCCAACTCCTTAAACTACCAACAAGTCCCCGATTCACCCACCATCCATACTTCCCCAAATTCTCTATACTCCCCCAATTCTTTCCCATACTTCCCCATACTTGCTTTATCATTAATACCATACCAAAATTTTTCACTTTGGCGCGCCCCATAGCTCGCTTGGAAAGCCAAAGTGTGAACGTTGGAACAAGTGATGCGTTCTTTGCAATTGCCGCACTTCAGCTTCTTGTCGACAACGTAGCAGAAATAGCCAGAAATAAAGTCAAAACAGGCAGCTTTTTTTTTGGCTTCATCTACTTCTTCTGAAGTCACTTTAATTGGGAACTGCTGGTCCAATGTGGACGCGTTTTCGTAGGTATCCCAATTAAGCGAAAAATTTTCGAAGGTGAGCTTACGATCTTGTATTGATAATTTCAAGACAGAAAGCGCCCGAAATTTTTTTTCGCATTCAAAAACTTGTCTTAATGAAACATCATATTTTCCTCCTGCCAATTGTCTATACTGACCTAAACGAGCTTCTAAAGAGTCAGTTTGGAATTTTCCTTGTAAAATATACTTTGCTCCCAGTTCATTTAAGCAATATTCAGTTATTTTCCAATAAGGCTTTGGTTGTGTGTACAGTACAATGGCAGTGTGAGTCTCTCTTGTCAATTTTCCACCGGTTTGGCTCATCTTTCCCGCATCTGAAAGCCAATCCAAAAATTGATGTAAAAACAACTTTGATTTTGTGTCAGCAGTTGTAAGTGGTTTTTGGTATTAATTGTTCAATCGAATACCTTTTATTGAAGTTGTCACATTTACAATATCCCATCAGGTTGCAATTAATTTTATAAATGCTGCCGTATTATGAAAATTTGGAGTAGTAAATTTTTCAGCCAGCTCATGCAAAGCGTTGCAAACGTAATCATTGAAAACTTGTAGCACAAGTTTCACATTTTGTCTTTCCAAATTTGAGAGCTGCAATACTTTAGCTGAGCTCAGCTAAAGCATATTTAACAAAGGAATCAGATTCCATATGATGAAGTTCTTATAGAGAACAAAAACTTGCTAAAGCTGTTTCTGAATTTTGCGATGTGGATATACTGTCAATACAAAAAGATGAGAAATGCAAGCTTTTACCATCCGATTTTTGATTAAGCCAATCGTTACGAATACACTTGAGAATGTGACCTGCATCCAAAACATAACCCAAAGGACGGGCAGGGTCAGAGGGGTGTGGATACACAACTGATATGGTGAAGCAAATAAAGACGTCGCTTTTTTGTTGATTGATTGTTATCAGCTATCACACAAAATCATTTAGAATTTAACTTTTTCCAAACCCTTCCTATCTTGCATGTCGGCAAAACATGAACCACATCCTTATAACTTGAAAATAAGCTGATGATCACAAAGGAAAAGGCAGATGTAGCCGCATTAATGCTATCATGTGCAGCTCGAACTATTGTTCCACCTTTGTAATCAAAAAATGATCATAAATGAATTTCATCAATTAACAAACTAACAATTTTGTCACAAGACTGCAAACTCTTAAATTTTGGGGAGATGTAAAATAGAAACGTTTTGTCACTTTGCTCGTTTGATGGACTTAATGCTGAATGCATTGTCAGTTTGTCATTTTACGTAAAATAGAAAGGCATGGAAAGACCACGTGCCCACTACTTCGCATGAATTGATATGAGGTTGGAGATATATTATGAAAGATTGATGCAAATATCAAAAATTGATACGAGTACGATAAGGATTGTTTTGTCATTAATTGTAGCTGTTTAATAGTTGAAGCCAAAACGGAATCAAATGTTTCCTAGTCTTGTTTCAATGAAATCAACAAAGAAATAACTAATTGCAAAGTCACTTTAAAACGTTTTAGACCTGTTGGTGCTCGTGTAGTTGTGGTGGAAAACGACCTCAACGCACAAATGCTTTCGCATATCTGGTAAATCTCACTCAGCTTAGCTATTTTCGGGGGCAACTGCAAACCAGCTAGCTTATCCAATTTCACAGAGTGAACGTACATTTCCAAGTGCATTTCTTTATTAGCACACAAAGCAGCTTTAATATTTGGGCAAGTTTTATCTGGACTCTCCATGTAACATAATTATGCTTATTTCATTGGATTGCTTGAATAAGTGCCACGGCGATTCGAGTTTGTTTTCTCAATCACGTCCTTTATTGAACAGCAGCAATCTTTGGCTTCTTGGGCCAAGAACTCTTCTTCACTTTTGTCAATTGCTTCGAGCATTGTTTGACTTTCTTTTGAAAGCAGTTTTTGTTCGCGACTCAATCTTTCGGTAAGAGCGTTTTGAGAAAGATAAGCTGGGCAATTAGGAAATATAGATGGAACTGCGCCAGGTGACAACTTGGGTATCTTCAAATTACATGCAAGAGTTTTTCCAGATTTTTAATCAAAAGCTATATAATGATGTTCAGATTACTTCTGACGCTTGAAAATGCCGTTTACACACCTATTAAAACTTTGCATTTTAAACAGTTTCTATTCTCAGTTTTACAACTTAATACGAGCTTACTGTTGGTCTAATCTCGATAATAATCATCATTCCATGTGTGTGTGTTTTTTTTAACGGATATATGGACATTATTATTGACTCGAAATTTTTGATGTATTGAAAGTACGTCTTCAGAGTTGTCACTGGTAGGGTAGCATATCAAACAACACCGTAACTTCGATTTTTTGAATATGTAAGCACAGCTTAATGAGCAGTTCTTTGATTTGATTATAGCATTCACTATGCGACAATCGCAACAAGCTATTGACACTCCTGTGCTCTTGCAGTCTTATGCTTGGTTGCTTCAAAAGAACTACAGCCTAGGTATAAGATATTATCACCTGAGTGAAAGTTACATTTTAGCTGTGATTTAAAAAAACAACGAGTCTATTGGACAACAAATGGTCCTCGTGTCAAAAATGCTAATTGGCCGTAAATCTTCAACATCAAATCAAAACCAAATCTTCATTACACTAGCGGAAACACGTCGAATCATGCAACAACTTGAAATGGCCATCTCCGTTAGTTTGCGCCTGAGGTAGACAAAAAGAATGCTGCAGCGGTGGCAACCGGTGCGCAGTTGGCAACGCTGTATCTGATTTGACTGGCCGGGAATCAAACCTGAGACCTCTATCACCAACAGAGATGTCTATCATCACTATGTTTTTTCTGGGCAGTGACCGTTAATGTTCTAATAGACCTTATAAATTATGCCTTGAAAAACATAGGGAATTTAACACTTAGGGCCTTATGCTGAAACTGGATTTAGACCAGACTTTAGCTAAAGTTTGCTTAGTCTGGTTTAAATCCTGGGTTTCGTGTGCAGAAAGTGGTTTTAACTTTAAAACCGACTTAACCATGAAGTTAAGTCCGCGATATTTAAACCTTTTCCCTAGCTGGCTTAAGTCCAGTTTTACTACTAAAACAGTGCTGCAGTGAAGAGGGAAGTGTTTTGAAGTGAACGCGCTGTTGAACAGCAACAAAAGAATGACACTGCGGGATGCCATAAACCAGGGGTTCCCAACTTGTGGTACGCTTACCACTGGTGGTACGCGGAAACTTTTCAAGTGGTACGCGAGATATTTTACGAAAATGCAAAAAGAATTTGTTTTCCCCAAATCCTCACAAAGACTTTTTTGCTTTACAACTGAAGAAACTAGGTTAACTAAAGACGTGTGTATAATCATATGCGGAGACTATGGTATGACGTAGCATGCGCTATATAGCTCGCTTGCTTGCGTGCCTTTTTTTTCTTTCTGCAACAGCAAGCTGCAACACCATCGAATATTGTAGCTGGCGTAATTGAAATGGTGAGGTGAATCTATGGATCTACCTAACCAGTGAAAAAAAAATTTAACAGAGGCGATTCTGTGCTTCCCAAGCAAAAAAATTATCTTTGGCCTTCGAAGGAGTTATCTTCGATCATAGAAGATTATTATACCGATTGTCATACATATATCTACCTCTCATTTGAGATTATCTTTCTATTATATATGGTAATAATACCCGCCCATCTGAGATTTTTGTATGATAAGCTAAAAAGAATCTTTGCTGGCCGCATGTGGCTCGAAGAAAAATCTGACTTAAAGACTACCATAACTGGGAAGATTCTTGCATGTCTAAACTGGTGTTAAAATTTTGTATTCGATTTGAAAGCTCGGAGTCGAAAGTTGAACCGCAAAAATATATAGAGTCGAACTAAAAAAACATTTGCGAATCCGAGTCATGATTTTGCTCTAACTCCCCTACCCTGCTTAATAGGCTACTTAAAATGTTCGCCGCTCTTAAAAAATTTTTTGCTCCCCTAAAGTGCTTCTGGTTGCACGCTTTGGAGTGCCCCAAAGTATCACTTCATCCTTTACTCGAGTCATACTTAATGGACTCGAGCTTGCAATATTTACAAAGAAGACAGTTAGCTGAAGCTACAATTGTAATTGAAAAACGAATCACTGAATGAATATTCAAGTCTAACACAAATATAATAGTTAAAATTAACAATTGAGGCATCAAATATACCATGAAATAAAAGCAAGTGTTTTCAAAATAAAAACTATTAAGATAGTATAATATGCTCCAGCATGATCTACGTCAAAAAAGAACACAAATTTTAAGTTAGCATGGCACAAATAATAATCAAAAAAAAAACTTTTTAAAGCAGCAGCTCATGATGTAAGCCAAAATGTAGGCTTTATGCAGTAGTAACCAGCAACTACTATTTTTTGTCGAAAAAAAAAATATTATGTACAAAAATAAAAAAAGGTTATTATTGAACTAAAACCAGTTTTATAAACCACAGGGGCACTTAGTGCTAAGAACACCACTAGGTTTAACATTGTTTAAGATATATTATTTAACTTAACTAATCAAACGTTTTCGGCGATTCCATAACTCCCTCTCAGGATCTAAAATGAATTAATGATTATTGACAAACTACACTGCAAACATTGGCTCCAAGAAAATTACACAAATACCTAGAAATATAAATGATTTGTTTTTGAAGTGTAATTTCTTCATTTATTAAACATGAGAAAAAAGTGCATTGCATGGACTTCCATTTAAAATTCAATATCTTTTTATTTGTTTATTTAAATGTGGTTGAATTTTTAAAAATTATTATTCATCACAATTAGTATGTTAATTTACAAAACATGATTTAACTTTATTTCAAATTTAAGTTAAAATTATTTAAATATAGAAACAAGAGCATAGGTGTAATTGCCGCAGACTGAGTTACTTACACGCAAAAACTGAGAAAGTTGTCAGTAAATTTGAATACTGTAAGTCATAGTTATTTTAGAATAGGGAGTTACTTTCGGATCACCCTGCATATCAACATTTTTTATCATGCTGTTTTAAATACCAAAAACACTTTTATTTACCGTTTAATGCCGCCGCGTGCATCGAAGCTGCTTGTATCAGTTCTGACCAAAGGAGGTACTGTTTCCACATCTGGTTCCTCGGTTGATGTTGTCATGTTTTCTTTCACGCATGCTTTTTGGTAACAGTGCTCATATGTACCTAGAACAAAAATGGTATCATGTTTACTGAATGTCACATCAAACAAACCAGCAGTTGTTTCTCATCTCACTGACCGTACATATATATAATATATATGCAAATTTAAGCGATGATGTCTGCATCTCAACAAAGGGCTCGATGTTCAAAAATTGGTCAGAGCATTATATAAAATTTATTCTTGGCTAATTACAAACGCATTACACGGTGTTTGATGCCACGTATGGCAATGGTCAGGTGCGAGCTTATTCAAATAGAATGCGAGTTTATTCAAATGATTCTGTTTGAATAAGCTCGCACCTGACGATTGCCATACGTTGCATGAAACAGCTTGTAGTGCGTTTGTAATTAGCCAAGAATAAATTTGATATGTAAGTATATATATACATAAACACAAACGTGAAAAGGGTTGTTAGCATAGCCACAGAAGTGCTCAATGTACCTTCCAAGTCCATAGCTCATTAACAAATAAAAAAACAATTGCCAAAATAACTCTACAGTTTGTTTCACGCTTTTAGCGTTCGTCAGGAGTAGTTCTTAGTGAAAGAGAATGTAGAGTGATAAATTTGCTTTACGTAACCAATTGACTGGTATATACATATTAATGCATGCACTTTTACGATTCCACATACCGTTTGGTAGGAATGTTCAACTGTGTGCATTACTACCACAACATATAGCTCCCTATATAGTGCAATATATACTTTTATTTATCATAACTTTGAATTTACTTGCTTCACAGACAATTTGACACTTGTACTTTTTCCACTCAGCTCCAGGTACAAAATGAATTTTGGACATTTCTTGAATTTGTTCATTTGAAAAACGGGATGGTGGCCACTTACAGAAAGTTAAATCACACATCCATTTATGAGAGACAATATCAGTACTGTTCTGGCTTACAAATTTTACACACAAAAATTTTTTCATGGTTACTGTTTAGTCTAACCTGAAATATGAATAACAAAACATTTGCATATTGATGTTACAGACCTACTAAAAATATTGTTAAGTGTTTGCAAAACAGGAAGACATTCACCCATCATCACAAAAACTGCAAGTGTGAAGCATATCAATGGCAACAATAAAACTCCATAGGGCAAACAGAAGCATATTATGATATCTTTATTCAGCACAATTAACTGCGTGTCATCACTAAGTTCACCTACTCTACATATACCAACTGACATTGAGTGAACCGGTCTTTTAAACAAGTTTTTTACAACTTTAAATTGACGCAACTCTAAATATGTAATGCCATCTTGCTGAATAATGTCGTGGACATGATACACTGAATTAAACAATCGCACAGTGGAATCAGCAATAGATTGCTTTTGCATTACGCATCCATTGAACAAAATAACTTAGTGAAGACTAGCTTTACTAAGCACACAAGTCTTATCAGGCTTTTTGACAGTACTGAATTGAGATTGCCTGTCTCTTAATTTTGCAGAAACAACCGCATTTTCATTTTCATGATACACTCTTTGACATACTTGCTGAAGCGGTTGATAAAACGAATGCAAACTGCTTTTCAATCGACCCAATTAACTTTCAAACGCAAGACGGTTGATCGAGTCCAGAGAGCCAAATAACACAAAATCATCGACCAAACGGATAAGACTGTGCACATTATATGAGACAAAGCCAGTACCATAAAAATCTACGCTACTTTCATCAAACTGCTTTAATAGCGTTTGACAACAAGGAGCAACTTCATTCGTGCTGCAGGGAGAAATCAGATGACGTAAAGACATCACAACCAATGACCAGGCAAAACCCGAATCTTGCTAGTTATTTGTGTTTACTGGTGCTTTACACCCTGTCCAGAACATACACAGCATAATTAAAAATACCAGCATATGAAAAACTGTGTGAATATAATATTTGCCATTCTTAGTTCAACATTTAAGTAAAACAAATACTGGAACTGATACAATTTAAAGTTCCAGTACAAATACATTGAGAATGCACAATTACTCTACTGGTATATTACAATTTACACAAAAATATGACAATTGCTTAGGGTTTAGATAATGTAAATTTTAGGTTAAGGCGGTTAGATGTATAGTGTAATATGCCAACTGAATTTAGGAAAAATGTATAACCAGTTGTCTAGAAAGTACGGTAGTCAGAAAATTTATAGGCTATAAATAATAAAGCAGAATCAATGTTACTGAACAGCTGAAGCCTAAAACTACTTGAAGTAGAGTAAAAAGTAAAAAAAATGTTTTGTACACAATGCTATAAGTATACAATGAAGTAAAAGTAAAAAGTGTACATTGCAATTTCAAATTACTTAATTAAAAAGTAGGAGTTCACATGTCACAGCAGCACGATTTTTGCAGATTGTAATTGTGTTCTTTTTGAGCACATTTTTAAATAATTTGAATTTGTAATTTTGCAAGCAAAATGAAATGAAATCTACATTATACTCACAGCATTACGCCGAAGCGCATAACGAGTAGCAAGGCCCGGCTCTGAACTTAGCGCCTGGGCTACACAGCTCCGAAGAAACGTCGCAGCGGTGGCTAGCCGCTGGCAACACTGTGCCAATTTGATTGGCCTGGGGTTCAAACCCCAGACCTTCTGCACCAATAGCATGAGCACTTAGCAACTGAGCTAACGGTCGGTCATATTTTGCAAGCAAACAGGGTAAAATAACAATGTGCTCCTCAGAGTATTCACACTAAAAGGATTGTACTATATCCGGCAAAATAGACCTACCGCTAGGCCATGTTGCTGACTACTGGTCTAGGTGTTTGTGGTGTCTAACTGCCTAGCTGTATGGGCTATCATTAAGACGTTTTGGATAACTGCAAACTTATATACTGGACCTTAAAGCTGTGGGCTACCTACCATCCGGTTAAAGTCTGCTGAATAGCCTAGAGTACTGCAGCAGATCTCTTAAACAGTTATCCTGCTGCTAGGCCTAGCTTACCAGGTACCGGTGCTGCACTTAGTCCTAGCAGGCCTTCTAAACTGGTTAGTGCACCGGCTGGCTGCACTTGTAGTTGGTACCACTAGCCTACTCTGGTTTACCAGACATAGGTACTTCCTATTATTACCGGTACTTACTTATAACTCAGAGTCTTGTCTGTCTTTCGACATTTTAACTACCGTACAGGTAGGCTACACGTATTAGATACGGTAGGTCTCTGCAGTCTGCAGTTAAAAAATTTTTTTCCTACCAATTTCAAAGTTCGCGCTATTTTAGTTTTTTATGAGTGTTGCCAAATGATCTTTATTAATATACCGGTATTGGTTTAATCAAATTTATAGCTCGAGTTAGCGTTGAGCTATGGTTATTTTCAGTAAACGCCACACTATCTGTAGAGCGAGACTCAGTGATGGGATTCAAATTTTTGTAAAAACAGGTACCCGTACTTGCCACAGGTGTTAAAACTCGATCCTGTCGAGGATACTCTCTTGACAAGCTTTGTGCATGATCGCTGTGGGTTTACTAAAAGTCTGTTTACACTAAATGCGATTTTAGTCCGATTTGTTTACGTACGAAATTTCATCCAATTTTTGACGCAAGCAGTTGACGGAAATATCTTCCACACAATTCAAACCCCAACAATTTTGCTTTCTATGGGTTGTTCTGCAAATCAACTTAAGATTGTGTTCTACAATGCCGCGCAAAGTGAAGTTGCTTTACGTCATAACGTCTAAGTGTTTAGTAGCCTACGTCAATCCACGTACGAAAAATCGCATCGTATTCAGTGTAAACACACCTTAAGACAGACAGACTGGGCCCCGTAACCAGGGAAGGCCAGGGTATGCAAAGCCCTTCCCCCCCTAAAATTTTTATGCCATCCTGACTAGCTCATCACATAATAGAAGTTGCATTACCATAAACAAAAATTAAATATTTGGTCCCCCTGTCACAGTAGTCTGGCTACGGCCCTGCACACAGCTGGGAGTTCCATACCGCCGAAAGGTACTTATGAAGAAGAGGCGGTGATGCAACTTTTATAAAAAAAATAATCGTTACTAGAAACGGTACCAATATTTTAATGGTAACTAAACTAGTTATTGGTATCGATAAACACCACGGTACCGATAAGTACCATGGTAGCCTATCTATGCTATGAGTACCGCGAAACCGGTGGGTAAGTCTATCGCGGTTGTCCGCTATACTGTGCCGATACCGAGCAAAATTGGCCATCAAAATGCACTTCGGTACCGGTCGCGGTACTTCAATCTTCCAAAGTAACCGTTAATGGTAAAAACGTACCGTATCGCGGCACCAGTACATCACTAAAGGTAAACAAAATTAAAAGAGTCCATTTTCAAATTAACTTGGACTGGGCCAATCGAAGACTTTTCCCAGATCGATACTATCTTTGAAAAAATAACATACAAGATTCTCATAAAATTCATTTATGGCTTGAAATACATATGCAACTTGTTTGTTATCTACTCAGCGCCTAAGAAGAATTAAATTATTTTCAAAGTTGGTTAGCCTGAGTACCAACATCGTAGATAATTCTGAGATAATGTGACATAATCTTGAAAGATCGAAGATACTTCGAAGATAAATTTCGCTAGGGTTATTTCGTTTTCATCGAAATAGTGGAACTCAGGGTTCAAAATTATTCCTTGCTCGAGTTTTACAGTTCTAGCTAACATGCCTGGGTACCAAAGAGTGGTGTAGTGGATGTAGTGACGTAGGAACGTACACAAACTGCGTTATGCACTAACTAGTTTTGCAAAACATTCTACAGTTCAAGCAAAAGTAAGAATAAACGTAGACCGGGTGTGAAAATTTTTCGCAAACTTGTGCATTTATGCGTCCATTAATTTATCATTCAGGGTAAAGCCAAATCTCCCCAAAACCAAAACCTCCCCAAAAATCGCCCATTTCGGGGAGGATTTTTCGCTTTAAAATTGTGCGTTGCGAGTTGCCACCCAACGTTTTTGATATCTCAGAAGCAACGACCTCGCAGAGCTTTATACGAAGCTGCACCATATACATCAGAATACGTCATTGCTGCTTCATGAGGAAGTGAGGTATCGAGGGAATACCCTTATGGATGCGTCTTTTTGTGTTGCAAAAGAAGCTGCTTCAGTTCTTCCAAATAAAAAATTACAAGATTCAGAAGGTTTTCGAATTCATTTTTCACCTTTTGTATTTGTCAGATATTTTGGGAGCAATGAATCACTGTAATTGTTATCTTCAGGGGCCCGGTAGCAGCATCGTTGATTTTGCAATCAAACTGACATCAGGGGTGGGCAAAGGGCGGCTCGTAAGCCACATGCGGTTTTTTCACCCTCAAGACGTGGCTCTTCAGCTCTTTGTAAGGAACACCGAACACCATTTTTTGTTTTGCAAATGCACTTCACCCCGATTTCCAACTTTTGCTTGGTGGAAAACTTTTTTTTGCTCTTTCATTTCCCGACTGCATCTCCTGTAAGGTTGAAGACTTTTTTTTGCTCTTTGACCCACTGGTGGCAACACTTCGGTTGTTCTACTTTTCCGCAAGTGGTTCTTTCAATGAAAATTTTGCCCACCCTTAGAATACCTTCATCCAAAAGCTCGATTCACTATAAATGTCTTGCACATGTGAGATTTCCCAGATGCTAAGCCGCAGTTTTACTTGCTCTGCGCTTCAGCGTAATACTGCGAGTATAATGGACATTGGATTTAATTGCGTATTCGTTTCTGTATGCAAAGTAAACCTTTCAGCACAGCTCTTTTATATTGTTATGGTCAAAAAGTATTCAT
This sequence comes from Trididemnum miniatum, assembly GCA_964006365.1. NCBI lineage: Eukaryota > Metazoa > Chordata > Ascidiacea > Aplousobranchia > Didemnidae > Trididemnum > Trididemnum miniatum. The sequence continues at coordinate 17,503,126 of OZ023251.1, read as the reverse complement.
CAAAAGTAGCTGGTACGCAGCAACAAAAAAGGTTTAGAAGTGGTAGGCAGAAAGCAAAGGGTTGGGAACCCCTGCCATAAATACTTCGCTGGCGAAAACAGTTGTGAAATTTTAGCTTGCAACAATTTATTACTTTTCATTTCGTTAAATTAACAATTAGTCAAATTAACGATAAAAAGCAGCAGTTTTAAACTAGTCAGTCTAGGCTATGTTGTTGTAGATAACCCTAGTTTGACATGTAAATAAGCAAGACAAGCGTAGCTATTTCGTGCAATAACATGCCTACATGGTAGCCATCAGTACGTCCATCGAAGAGTGAACAAAAATAGAAAAATCGACGAACAACATCATAGGCCTATGTATACCAGTTGTACTACAAAAATCAAAAGATGCTGACGATGGGCTCGACCTTGTGCGGACTAACACTGCTAGGAGTTGTTATTGGTTGCTGAAATGTGCTGTACAGGGCCGGCGCCAAGGGGGGGGCCTGGCCCCCCCAATCGACATGCTTGGCCCCCCCAATCAACAAGCTTACTCTTTTGAAGACAGTGGCTATTGTGCTTAACTTTAAACTTTGACCCCCCTAAGTCGACTGCTCTGGCGCCGGCTCTGGTGCTGTGCAAATCGTCTTCTACATCCACGTTATCTTGCTCTCTTCTTTTCAAAGCAAAATTGTGCAAACACATGGTAGCAAAAATAGTCAGTAAAGAATTATTTAAACCCGTTCTTAACGGAATAAGCAAGCAGCGGAAGCGTTGCTTCAAAACTCCAAACGCTTGTTCTATACGAACCCGTGTTTTTATATGGCTGCAAAAATTCAGACTTAAACCCGACTTATGACGTCAGTAATGATTGCGTAAACAATCGTCACGTGTTCGTGCGTCAAAGAAAGTTTTAAACCAGACTTACTTAAGTCCAGTTTTAGTCTCGTTTCTGCTAGTGTTGCCAATTGGTACTTTAGAGCAGGACTTCCCAAACTTTTTCGCTCGCGACCCCTTTTAATCTCCTAAAATAATTCGCGACCCTTCACGGTTAAAATCAAAAATATGCATTTGCAAAATATGCATTTGTGATAATTATTAAAAGACAAAAACTAAAAACAAGCTACCGTTAATCAACTATTTATTTATTTTAATTTTTGTAGCATATTTATCCTCCTATCACCAAAAAGCGATCAGTGCGCTATATGAGCTCATTTAGGAATTGCCAGCCATCTGTATACCACTAGAAGATGAGGGAATCCCGCCAAGTGCCTTTTCCAACGGCACAACAAGTAAACTTGCCGGCTTGCTCTCCACGCTGTCGCTTTAATCCTGAGCGTCAAGCAAGGAAGCTATGAATACCAAATTTAAAGTCAGTGGTTTGACCCGACTCGGAATAAACCCAAGTCTACAGCTACCAAGGCAGACGTTCTTACAACTAGGCAATCTGAGCTGATGATGCCTGCGATGCCTACTAGCTTACACTTATGTAGTTACGTTCTTACAACTAGGCAATCTGAGCTGATGATGCCTGCGATGCCTACTAGCTTACACTTATGTAGTTTATTAGAACCAAAAACAAAAAAGAAAACGCATTTATGTAATGTAATGGGTGTGATTGCTTTCTCCTACAAACCAAATCCAGCCGCGGCTCAATATTTGTTAATGCCAGTCTCAAGCAAGACGGTTTCAATGTTGCTTATGCAGGACGATGTTTTGCCGTCAACGTTGAACATGCTGACTTGCATGGTCACGTCGAGACAAACGGCCGGAGCGCGGTTACTGCCGAGTCCAGTGATAATGGATATTTGGCTTTAATGCTAACCATTGATTGACCAGCTATCCATTGCTTAAATTAGTTTTTAGTTACCGATTCTAGCCTCTCGCCAGCAGAGTTCTACATGGCGTGGCAAATCGAAGCGATGAAATAAAAAGATGCATCCAGCCGTATCACGTGATACCGACGTGACGAAACAAAACAGTTTATACATTAAACTACAGCATTCATCTGCTGCCTCACTATTTTGCACTAGCGTAGAAATAGGAACCTTTCTACAGCTAAGTTAACAATGATGTTTGCGCAATTACACCAGTTTTAAAAGTTTAAAAAGCTTAACAGCATACTATACATAATACGCGATACTTTGGGTAAAATTTGTATACTCCCTGGGAGTCCCTGCGACCCCTAAAGTTTGTTACGCGACCCCTCGCGGGGTCGCGACCCCCGGTTTGGGAAGCCCTGCTTTAGAGTACCAAATTTCGAAAATTTGGAACGATTTTTGATGCTTTGGTTCTGAAAAAAATAATTTGGCACTCTGCAAAGATTTGATACTATTTGGTACGGTATTTGATTTTCTTAAATTTGTCAAATTGTTTTACTAGCCTGCGCGATTTGCGCTGAACTTGTTGGCCATGACTATACCTAACTGTTTGAAAAATCGTGCATTAACAGATATCGAGGGAAGTAGCATGCTAACTCCTTGACTTAAAGTCACTTGCGAAATTGTAATTTGCCTAACCAACTCTGAGAGGGTGGTTCTGGGACGCTATTAAAGGATTTTATGCGTAAACGAGGATTTCTCTCGCAAATCCCCCTTGCAGGAAAAGTTCTCCGAGCTGCAGCCGAGATAACGAGCTGGCAAAGTTGAGATCACAGGTTGCGCTTGCAGAAAGAGCAGCTACTCGGTCTGCGATAAAGCCGAGTGTCTCGCTAACTGCTTGGTAATTTGGTATGTACAGCGCAGAGTGTAATAGGCTATGTACCGGTATAGCTGTATAGTATACGCTTGTTGTGAGGTACTAGATTATCAGCTGCTGTTTGCTCTTTGGTGCTTAATGCAGAACTGAAACTGCGCTACTACAGTACTATATACGGTAGTAAAAATCAGTTGGTTGCAGACCAGAAAGTATGTACTGTGTAGTAATCTGGTAATGGTATCGGTTGCCAGTAACTTCGCCACATGGTACCGGTAACTTCGCCACAGAAACTTCGTCACGTGGTAACTTCGCCACACTTTGAGAAGGTGAGGGGAGATGTGGGAATAGTAGGAAAATGTGTTGAGGTATGGGGGAAGGAAGGGGAGATGTGGGAAGAGGTACGAGAGGAGGTGTAGGAAAGTGTGTTGGGGTGTGGGGGAGGTAAGAGAGATGTAGGAGAAGGTGAGGTGAGAGAGGAGATGTGGGGAAGTGTGTTGGGGCCCCACACCCAAACACACTTCCCTACATCTCCCCCACTTCTCTCCCCACATGCCAACACATTTCCCTACTCACCCCATACACTCTCCCACACCCCTACCCACACATCTTTCCTTACCTCCCCTACACCCCAACACACTTCCCTACACCTCTTCCCATACCTCCTCCCGCAGCTCCCTTCACCTCCCCCTACACCCCAACACACTTCCCCACTCACCCCATGCACTCTCCCATACCTCCATCCATATCTTTCCCCATAGTTTCAATTATGTGGCGAAGATACCATGTGATGATGTTATACTACCTTAATAAATTTTACTGAAACAGCCCGATAAAATTTTTTACGACAACCTGGAATTTAAAGTTTTGTTTCGGTGTAGGCAATGTAAATTTTTGAAGTATGAAAGTGTGGCGAAGTTACCATGTGGCAAAGTTACTGTGGTGAAATTACCATGTGGCAAAGTTACTGTGGTGAAGTTACCATGTGGCAAAGTTACCATGTGGTGAAGTTACCATGTGGCAAAGTTACTGGCAACCTTAGAGTTCATAAAAATTCGGCTGCTTGAACAGTGAATGTCATAAGTATTTAAAATCTAAAAAAGCATTAAAAAATTGCTTCGGCTTATGCTAGTCATGGTTTTATTTTTAGATTAGGCACCGATACCGGAGACATACCGTAGGTCCGTAGACATCAGCTGACCACTGCGCGAACTAAACACCGAGCAATTAGCTGGAAGAAGATTGCAAAAATTTTAATTATAGCATTTAAATTTAAAGGTTAGACTTAAACCAGAAACAATGCCGCAATGTTGGTGGTAGTCAGGAGAGTATTTAGGAGGTGCTATTGTGTCATGCCCCCCCTCCCCCCCCGTTTTCACTCTGCCTTTTAGTAAATAATTACAAAATTAAAAAAACAATTGGGTGACTGAAATGTGCCAGGCTCTTTTGATGGTTTCCTTAGCTTACGGCCGGGGGCGAATCCAGGAGGATCAGATGAGAGATATATGCATCCTCCCACCAGCCATTTTTTAAAATGTTTTCGATGCATGCAATTTTTCCATAATTTTGAACCCCTTCGATAGCGATAAGCCTTAGCTTTAAATACGTATAATATAAAAAAAGCGAACAAAATGCATCATATTTGGCGAAGCACTCAGAATTAGGGTCAAAAAATTTAAACAAAATTTGCCTGCAAATTACATATAAGTTACTCAAAAAGCACTAAAATAGCCATTACAGCATGTAATTTTTCAAAATTTTTCCGGGGGAGCATGTCCGCGGACCCCCCTAGGACCTGTTTTGTTTCTTCACAGTCAATCAGATTTAAACTAGTACCGGTGCTGCAAAAAAAATATGCTTAAAAATATGATTTCTCGCTATGTTACTTGTGGTGGTTTAGTTTTTTTGGACTGTTAACAGGCTACAACTGTTTAGAAATTCAAACATGATTAAGCTAGAACTTCATAAACTTCTAGTTTTGGGTTACTATCGTGGCAGATCACTTTACTTTAAATTTATGCACTTTCTTACGAGGTCATACAGAATATTATCAGTCATTTTAAACTGCAGTTGTTTGTTGTTTAGTGAGCTAATACCTTGGTTAAGCATCATGTTAAACAACCCCGATCAAAACAATTTTAGACAAACAGTTGTTTTGCACTTATAAACTTAAACACAATCTACTATTTAGGGTGTAAAAAAATTTGGTACTATTTTTTGCTATTTGGTACTATTTCGGAAAAAATTTGGTACTGATCTTCCAAGTGCACCTGGCAACACTGGTTTTTGCATACCGCTAAGTCTTTCAAAATAACCCCGACTTACGTAAGCCCTACTTAGCGTTATTCCAGTATCTGCATAAGGCCCTTAGTTGCTCAATCAAATTTGCTCGTGATTGACAATGCAGTAGGTAAGTTTTGATATTTTTGTAGCACATTCTACAGTATACCAACAATTGAACAAAATCAACACTTACTTTGGCTGTTGCAGATGGTTGAAACCCTACTCGTTTGACAGCATGTATCCATTTTTCTTTTTTCCCAAACCCTGACACATGGTGTAGGACAGTGAAGTGCGGTGAGGTTCAGGTTTGGTGAGGCACTTAATATTTTTTAAATGTATTACAATGTTTATTTGAAAAAAAGGGATTGTATAGATGTACCCTGATTTGATTCGACAATGAAAAAACAAACACATCGCTTTTCTGTCATTTTGACTCATTTATGAATAAAATCCATGAGCCTATCTTTTTGAACGAAAACGTCTGTGACTTTGTTGTAAAATTCGTGCTTGTTTCGTTGCAACTTTTGCAGTCTTTCCGTCTCTATAGCAATAAGAGCTAGAGACATGAGACGATTTTCTTCAGTTCGGTTTCTGTTGTACGTCTTGATTCTTTTCAACGCTGAGAACGACCTTTCTACCGAAGCAGTTGTGGCGGGTATTGTGAGAACCAATTTGAGTAGTTTTGTAACCTCGGGTACTGTCTTAGTCAAGTCGTGTTTGTGCAAAAAATTGAGAAGCCCAATGGGAGTTTTGCAATCGTTTTTAACAGTTGATGAACTGCATAATCCGATGAGATCAGCCTTGAGTTTAACAAAATCAAAAAGCTTTGCGTAAGTTTTTGACAAAATTTCCAGTTTTGTATCAAACTCCCGATTCATTTGTGAAAATTTAGAGCAATCAACTAAACCCAGAAATGCAAGGTCACTAAAGTTGTCAAATCTTGACTTTAGCTGAGCAATAATGTTATCCAAAATATTATAGAATAATTGCTTCCTTTTGTCTTTCATTGACCGCAGTCTTTCTGCATCAATAGCTTCTATCAAGCCAAGCGTTGCGCATTTTTCCTCAAAACGCTTGTAGAAGTTTTCAAACTCTTGTCTTATGCATTTCACATACGCAATGGTTTCGCGTATTTGTTCACAACAAAATCCAATGTCCATTATTTTGTTTTGCAGCACTCTGAACAAGGCATCAGTTTTGTTAAATACGCTCTCATAAACCACAATAAGAAAGCAAGTGGAAGTTTTTGAAAGCCACCGCTCGTATCCAGCAGATTTAATTACCGTTTCATCATCCCACCTTCCTTCATCATTGTCAATAGCGCGAAACAGGTTAAGCCAGGGGTGTCAAACTCATTTCTGTTCGGGGGCCGCATGACATAAAAATTTGTACAAGGTGGGCCGCTGACATAAAAACATAAAACACTGGTACATTTACTGGTATTATTAAGACAGAATTGCTATATGCTTCCATTGTGATAAAACTGTACAAAAACTACAAAACATTTAAAGTTAAACTTACCAGATTAGCTTTTGCAACAAGTACAATTAGGATCTTTTGAAAAATTACAATAAAAATTGACAGTCACTATTATGGAAAGTTCTAAGTTTAACTTGTGTAAAAGGAGTAATACCATCTTAGTTTGACCCAGACACTTGGCACCTTTTTTCTTTGACAAGTGTATCAATGTTAGGTGACAGTTCTTGTGAAGCAGCCACTTTAAGAATGTCATTTAGATTCTTGTTTGTCAGCCTTGAACGAAGCTTATTTTTGTTGATGGCCATCACTGAAAACAATTGCTCACACAGGTAAGTAGTTCCAAACATGCACAAAATTTTGGCAGCTAGGTCTCTCAGTTTAGGGTACCCAGGAAAAAGGTACTTATAGATATCCAGGCCAACAATGGTAAACTTTTCTTTTAAATTTGAGTCACACTGCAAATCAATTATTTCCATTTGCAATTCTGTTGGTACATCAGAAGATGTCACAGTAAATGGGCTGCAAAAAATTTTGAACTCTTGCTCCAGTTCAGAAAACACTTGAAAGCGACGCTCAAATTCCTGAAGCAAACTGGAAATGCCTTCTTTGTACCGGCCCAATTCAGTAACCGTTCCTGTGTTGTACAACTCTTTCAGAAATGGGAAATGAACAGGACTATTCTTTGAAAACTGCATTTCCCACAACACAAGTTTAGACTTGAATGCCCTTATGTTGTCATAGTACTGTGTGACAACCTTATTACGACCTTGCAACATTTTATTGAGGCAATTTAAGTGGTCAGTTATGTCCACCATAAATGCAAGGTCTTGCAGCCATTCCGGGGACTGTAGCTGTTCCACAGGCTTCCCTTTCATGTCCATGAAGTCAGCAATCTCCTTTCTTAGTTCAAAAAAACGTTTCAGCACAACTCCACGACTTAGCTATCTTACCTCAGTGTGGTATGGTAGACCATGACTGATATCACCATCATTAAGAAGTTGATCGAACTGACGATGGTTAAGACCTCTTGCTCGAATAAAGTTAACCGTGTTAAAAACAACTTCCATAACATGCTTCATTTTTAGTGTCTTGCAGCATAATGCCTCTTGGTGGATGATACAATGAAAAGTATGAAAGTCATGACCTCCATTTGCAGCATTTACCTTTTCTTTTAACTTAGCAACCACACCAGCCCTTTTCCCAGTCATGGAAGGAGCACCATCTGTGGCAATGCTGACAGCACGAGCCCAGTCAACTCCAATGTTGTCCAGTGCACCAACCAAAAAACTGAAGATGTCTTCACCCGTTGTTGTGCCAGTCATTGGTACTAATTTAATAAATTCTTCAGTAACTGTTAAACTAGCATCAACACCACGGATGAAAACAGCAAGCTGAGCAATATCAGTCACGTCGGTACTCTCATCAATAGCAATTGAAAATGCCGCAAATGAAGCAACTTTTTCTTTCGATTGGTTATCTACATTGGCAGATAGATCTGAAATACGGTCAGCAATAGTGTTCCTTGTCAAGCTAATGTTGGCAAAAGCCTGACGTTTTTCTGGGCACACAACTTCTGCAGCTTTTAACATGCAGTTTTTCACAAATTCTCCGTCAGAAAACGGCTTGGATGCCACTGCAATTTCTTTAGCAATAAGATAGCTGGCTTTCACTGCAGCGTCACTAACTTCCTTGGTATGAGTGAAGACTGACTGTTGTTTGTTTAGTCCAGACAACAGTTCCTTCACTTTATCTGTCCTAGATTTACCTTGAATGCTTTTGAATTTCCCGCTGTGTTGAGTTTCATAGTGCCGGCGAACATTGTATTCTTTCAACACAGAAACTTGTTGCTGGCATACTAAGCACCAGTGTTGTAACGAGTCCACCCATTGAAGGACTCGAGTCGAGTCCGAGTCATTTGGGACTGTGACTCGAGTCGAGTCCGAGTCCATTTGAAAATGCTCGAGTCGAGTCCGAGTCCACCAAACTCGAGTCGGACTCGAGTCCGGACTCGAGTCCGAGTCTGGACTCGAGTCTTTACAACACTGACTAGTAGCACATATACCCCAGTAGCCAATGTGCAAGCATGTATCAATCGACTGTCATTAAGTATGTAATCAAGTAGCGCAACCACTTCACAAACAAAAACTTCTCTCTTCGAAACATAGTGCATGATTTAGTGAAATAGGATGGTAAGTCATGGTATGGTACTAGTAGGTAACTAGTTTATAACTAAATAGGCCTACCTTTATCATGATGATGTTCTTTAATAATTGAAAGACAATACATGCAGTAAAGTCTCAGTCTCAAGTAGTTGTTCTCCTTCCTCTGAATATTGCTATCACTCCATTAATTAGCATAATAATTAATTTAGCTAAGACAATTAAAAACACTTAATCCTGCAAAACAACGAAATTATTAAAAAATATGTAGGGACTGCAACAATAACATCCCTACAGATTGACTAATCAAATAGCCTTTTACATCGCAACATACCAACGAATGAAAACTCTCACATTCGATATAAAGCTTCTCTACAGTTGTCTATGGGGTGCAGACAAAACGGTGCCAGACATAAACGTGCAAGACGGTGTGAAAACATAAAGGTGCAAGGAAAATAATATTCCAACAATATGGTTTCACAATATTCTTTAAAGTATAAGTGTCTGTATTATCCTCGCATCATTTTTTCTTCGCACATTTTATGCTTTGTTTATGTCTGGCATCGTTTTGTCCGCACCTTTATGTCACGACCTGCTACCTGCTCTTACAGACTGTCTATGCAGGTATTGCAACAATTCAGTAAACAAAAATTCTCACATTTGACACACAGCACTAAAGAACTACCGGTACAGAATGTCTAATCAGGTATTGCAACAACTTAAAGAGGCACCAAGGACAGCAAATCCGCTTATTTCATAAAAAGCATTCTAACTTGGTCTCATCTCTCCACTCGTTTCAACATTTCGGTCATCTTCTCATCTCTCCACTCTCTCTCCACTCGTTTCAACATCTCGTTTCAACAAGTAGGTTTCAACATTATATCAAGAAATAAGAGGCAACATGACATCATCTTAAACAGTCAGGTGATCTGAGTGACTTGTTCGGTTGCTAACATCTGAGCTACATCATACTTCCATTCCAAAGATGTAGTTAAGATGTTAACAACCAAACAAGCTACTCAAATTACATGACTGTTTAAGATGACGTCATGTTGCCGTTATATCTTGATATGAAGTTGAAACCTACTTCTTATAAGCGAGTGGATACATGGAACCAAGTTGAAAACGATTTTTTTGATTTTTAGGAACTTTTGAAATTAATGGATTTGCTGCCTTTGGTGCCCCTTTAATGAACAAAAACTCTCTCATTTGATATATAGCACTCCTTCAAACTGTCCACTGTTTCTTGCCTTAATCATAAATATTGACAAGTATCGTTCATTAAATAAGGTCCAGCTAAAGTATGATAATTTTGTACCAATGTCCATCGTTCAAACGCTTTAAAAATTGCACTTGTTACACTTTAAAAACACTAAATCTGATAAAAGCTGATCAGACAAGCGCGAACGATGCGGTCTCATAATCAGCCCACCTTGGCTGAAAACTCTTTCCACGGGTGCACTAGAAGCAGGTATTGAAATGACTCTTTTTGCCAATGCAAATAGTTTGGGCAATTTTTGTTTGTGTAAAGACCAGAATTTTAGGCATCCGTGTCTATCGCTTTCTGTAAAGTTACTTGCCATGGCATTGGTCATCTCTAAATACTGAGAAAACTCCGTCGATGAATCAGCTTCTGCTCTAGGCTTATCAGATGGATAATGGTTGAATAACGAATAACTAGAAACTGGTGAAGCTTCTACACGTTCTTCTTCTTGTTCTTCTTCGCTTGAGCAACACAAAACATCCTTGTCAAAAGCATGATTGACATTATGGTTAGAATCAGCATGTAATACAACTACATCTGAAACAACAATAAACTAAGTCAGGAAATAGACCTCAACTCATTGGGTATAAGGGCCATATTAACAACCAAGTTTCCAGTGCCTTGATAAAGATATTCCACTGCCCACTTTGATAAGATCTTAACAACTAACAAATTGAACAAGTATAAGCATCAAGTAGAAGTCTTGAAACACTACACCTACTTTTAGGTGAGCCTGAATACTTACCATACATGCCAGCATTAGCTCCTGTAATATTTATTTTTGTGCTAGAAATATAAAGATTTTAACATTAAAACAAAAAAACTTGTCATTTTTCAGGTTCACCCTACCTGTAATCTTTGCTCTCAGTGCATCTTTGTCAGCAGCAGTGGCATCTACATCAATCAACCATTTGAAAGTGAAAATTGGGTCCAGTGTACAAGCCAAAAAATACACCGAATCCTCAAAAGGTTGAAGTTGTACATTGGCATCTAAATTTTTGTCCGATGACGATGCAATTGAACAAGTTGTAAAGATTCCACTAAACCGCTTCAACAATGCAGATTTCAAAGCATTCACCATAAGCTGCAAATATTTTATTGTACTTTTGCAGCGATTTAAATGAGAGTTCAATGCCAAAACAGTAGGCACTACACAAGTAATAGTTGGTATGCACTCTCCCTGCGTCAAGTTAGTGGCTTCTAAAAATGGGTTTAACAGTTCGGAAAGTTCCTTTAGCATATGCCATTCCTTCACACTGAAAATGATTTCCGTATGGCTCTGCGTGCGGCTAAGATCAGTAAGTGTACGATGGCTTAAAGCAATCACAGACTGGGTCTGCCTTAAGACAGAATTCCATCTAGTTGCATTGCACGCAGGTATGCTTTTCGAAGCACCAAAATTTTGCTCAAAACCTTCTTTAAATGTGGTGCTGGAGTGCAACAACGAAGCAAGACGACTCGATTTCGATAAAGCAGGTCGGACACCTGAAAAAAACAAAAATGTGCTTATATATACCGAAACGATAAACAAACTGGTTTCAAGAAAGTTATACGATCAAACTATAACCTCAAAACTGTTAAGTCATTTATAAGCAAGAATCCAAGTTAGGCATTTATAAATATAATTTACAATTTAATTACAGTACATTATTTATGCCATGCTGTTATAATATATGAGTATATACAGCATCAAGATGCAAAAACTTTCATGTAGTGAGAAGATGAAAACTCTTAAGGACAGCTGGGCAATAAGTAATACGCATGTAAGAAGAGTAGCCTACAGCAAATACTGAGGCAGCTAAACATTCAATTCATGAGTTATCCATACTATTAAAAATGGACATGACAGAAACTTTGCAACAGAGAAAATGAATACCGTGGGCTGGCTTGCAAATTAAATGATACAGCATCAGTAAACCATTTAGTCATGAACTAGCTATACATGAATATCAGGATACTTAATATTAGTATCACTGGTACCAGCAGAATGCACATATTTATTTTACTACTTGTACATACATTTTGATTGCTCAAGACCATCCCTGATACAAAGCTGAAGGGTGTGCGCATAGCAGGATAATCTTGATTTTCTGGCAGACTCAGTTATTTCAATGACAAAACCAGAATCTTCCAAAGACATCCATATTGACTCGTCGTCCAAAATAACATCATTTTCCGATTCTAATTCACGTCTTGGTTGTGAATAAGAGGGAACTTGGTCTAATGAAAGCATGTCTTCCATACGTTCATCCTCAGCAGCAAATGCTGTAGTGAAAGCTTTTTTCATGTTCGCAGCATTATCAGTAATGACATAATCTAACTTGTTCTCTATCTTAAAATCATCCAAAGTGGAAGAAAATGCTTTAGCAATTTGCGAACCTGTGTGTTTACCCAAGAAGCGCTCACAAGCCAAAGTATAGGACACTAGTTTCAGGTTTTCATTTTTCTCTTCAAAAATGTGTGCAGTTACTCCAAGAAATGACCGCATTTTGCGATCAGTCCAGATGTCAACAGTCACATTAACTGCAGCCACATTCGAAAGCTTTTTCACAATCATTTCTTTCACGGCTTTGCTTTTTAGATGTATCTTGTTTTTAACAGTTTGCCGGCACACTGATTTGTATCGTGGATCAACCACACTTAAAAAATTGTTAAAGCCTTTCGATTCTACTAAGCGTAATGGCATGCTTTCACCCACCACAAGATCCCACATAATTGATTCTGTGATGGCCTGAGCACGTCTGTTTGAGTAGGGATACATTCTATCACCTGATGACGTAGCAATGAAATTAGTCATCTGGGTTTGTGAGTGATCAGTATCACCTTGGTCTCGTTTAACATATTTTTCATGCCTGTAAAATTAATATAATGTTTAGTGTACAATATTACTAAGCAGGGCTTGATATATATGATAGAGAACTTTTTCAAGCTACTGGCCACCTACAGTACAAATTCCTTTTGGCTAAATACAATTGAATTGAATGATGTACAGTAATAAAGCCTTGTACTTACTCTGATTTGTGCAAACGCCTCACATGCCTGTTGAAATTTGAGGAAGTTCCATATTTTTCTTGTACAACAGCTTTACAAATCTTGCATTTAGCTTTATGCTTATTAGACTCTTTATCGATTTCATAATTATCATAACAATGTACAACGATAGATGGTACGGCAGACATTCTGAAAAAAACATAGGATATTGATTCTGCATCATTGATATATGGGTTATGATAATGAAGTAGCCTAGTTTGACTGGTCTGTCTTTTTCACACTTTGTGATCCCACCTCTAAAATTTTCACAATATCTTTGTCAACTGCACTGCTGCATCACTGCATCAGTGTTAAGCTATAGCCTAAGGCAGTGGTTCCCAACCTATGCACCGTGGCACACCAGTGCGCCGCAAGATATTATCAGGTGCACCGCAAAAAATATTGAAGGTTAATTCAATCAAGTTGGCTTTAAAAAATTTCATGCTGCCGACGTTAGTCAGTACGGCACACTAACGATATTGTTGATTGTACCTAATTGAGTTGTTTTTAGTTGTTGAATGTATCATTCAAGTTTATTTACGCTTGAATAAGGTTTATTGTATGGGTGCATTGTGGAAAATAATGCATTCTAAAATGCGCCGCGACAAAAATTTTTTTCTAAAATGCGCCGCCACAGAAAAAAGGTTGGGAACCACTGGCCTAAGGTTTAAGGTCAAATTAAATGAATAGCTTGATGGTCTGCAACATTTACAGAAATAAAAACTGGTAAGCTATAGACCTAGTATTTAAATAACACCAATATGGGATAGGCTAATCTTCAACTGATTATAGGTAAGTTAATCTATTAATGGTCTTGTAGCACAGTCGTGCTCCCCAATTGTTCTTACTAATTATTTTCGCAGTAATTATTTAACCGTTGTGAAAATAAGTACTTCACTTGTTTCAGCTGAGTAAAATAGATTTACAGCCAGACTTGATAAATTTGGGTTGCATGCAAGATCACAGACACTATTTCAAGGAGAAGACAAAGACTGAACATCAAGATTGCCTAGTTTTGGTGAGTCCATAGACTAGCGTGTTGACTGGTTCACTGGTCTCTAGTCTAGGTGCCAACCTGGCCTGTTTCGGTGATGTTAGTGGCCGATGCTGTACAATATCCGTCCAGTACCAGTCAACATGTCAACAGTGAACCAGTCAACACGCTAGTCTATGGACTCACCAAAACTAGGCAATCTTGATGTTCAGTCTTTGTCTTCTCCTTGAAATAGTGTCTGTGATCTTGCATGCAACCCAAATTTATCAAGTCTGGCTGTAAATCTATTTTACTCAGCTAAAACAAGTCAAAACGAAATTATCGAAGTCGTCAGCCAGAACCAGCCAGATTCTAAATTAAAAATCATGTGAGTACTTATTTTCACAACGGTTAAATAATTACTGCGAAAATAATTAGTAAGAACAATTGGGGAGCACGACTGTGCTACAGTCTAATGGACAATTTAACCAGTAGACCTACTGCAACAAAAGTTAATAGACTATAGTGCAGAGTTTACCAAGAATTTAGCCTTTTCAGATATTTTCAAGAGCAAAATAGCCACTTACGGTACATTTCAAACAACATTTCGATGAACCAACTAGGCTTACCAGTACAGGTACCGTAGGTACCAGTAAGCTATTTTGGTAGGCCTATTGCTTGTAATAAGCCATTCGCGTATCCTCAGCATTTACCTATGCGTATTTACATCGCAGTTTCTAGTAGTCGGCAAAAGCAATATCCAATCCATGCGTTAGTTATGGTTACACAGACTTTGTATCCATCTAATTCGCATTTGTTTTTGGACTCAAGGCACCAAAGATATTAACATATTGATTGGATTACCGAAAATCCGTTCACGGAAAAGTAAAAATCAGAACGGATTTTGCCTTTCAACCAACTTGGACTCGAGTCCGAGTCCGGGTGGATGACTCGAGTCCGAGTCCTTAATTCTCATTGAGAACTCGAGTCGAGTCCGAGTCCTTTGTACAGGGGACTCGAGTCGGACTCGAGTCCGAGTCCGGACTCGAGTCATTACAACACTGCTAAGCACACAGCCTTTCCATTCACATTGGTGAAAAAGTAACATTCCGTCCATTTATTTTGAAACACTCTGCATTCTGCATCAATCTTTCGTTTTTTTGATAAAGACATGTTGAAGGCTGAAATACTGAAAAGTTCACAGAAAATTTTTACTTTCAAAATGACGCCTACATCTATCACAGTATCAGTTTTTGTTAATCTTCAAAATATAAAAATATTAAAAGTGAGCAACCCCTTGAGGGGCCACATTCAAGCACTTGGCGGGCCGCATGCGGCCCGCGGGCCGTATGTTTGACACCCCTGGGTTAAGCAGATCGGAGTGATACATGCCTACTGTTTGCAACAGTCTGGAATTTGAGCTCCACCTGGTGGGTGACGCCCTTGGTATACGTCGCTTCACAACTTCATTCAATAGTTGGGTGCGCTTGGTAGATTTGCTAAAAAATGCGCTTAATCCTTCTAGTGTTTTGAAAAATATTTTGCTATCAGGAATACATTTCGCTGAATGCAAAAGCACAAAGTTTAGTTTATGTGCGTAGCAATGCGTGAACGTGGCTTCAGGCACCTTCGCTTTTATTTTTGATTGCACACCGTGCAATTCTGACGACATCACTGATGCTCCATCGTACGTTTGTGCCACCAGCTTTTCATCGCAGTTATACTTCTGCAGCGCTTTAAAAATATATTCTGCAATAATTGCAGATGCTCGTCTATCGTCGCTCACATCATCAAACCCCAAAAACGCTTCTTTTATCTTACACGAGCTTTCACAAACATAACGAAAAATCACAGAGATTTGTGCCTTTTGAGCGACATCTGTCGTTTCGTCTACTTCAATAGCGACAAATGAGACCTCATCAATATCCTTTCTGATGTCACTTCGAATTACTTCAGCCACAGCTTCAATCAAATCGTTCTGTATCCGATTGGACAAGCCAGAAAAGACGGTAGATGTTTCCAAATGTTGAGCCAGCCTTTCGTCATTTTCAGCTAGAGTGTATATTAGTTCAACATAATTGCCGCGATTTAGAGAATTGGCGCTTTCGTCGTTTCCACGAAAAGCTAACTCTTGTTTTGCTAAAAAACATGTAGCATTTATAAAAACTTTCAAAATCTCTCGATTTTCTTTAACTTTAGAATTGTGAAAGCTAACGTTAAGTCTTTGTTGTTCGTTTAAAGCTAAATCAATTAAGTCACAAAACCCAGTTTTTGTCCAAACGCTATCAGCTGTTGAAAACAAAAGACAGGGAAAACAGAAAAGACGGTTTTTCAGATGACAACCACAAAGCCATTCTTTTTTTGTGTACCAATCTTTTTGAAAAGTCCGAGTGATTTTTTTCTGTCTAGTTAACTGATGCAACTCTCTTAGCTCCGGAATAGGCCGGCCCGCTTTTAAGACCTCCACTTTACGCTGAAAACTTAGTTTTGAAAAATCTCTGAGCTTCGAAATTAAATCCTCTTCCATTTTATTAAACCTTTCTCGAAATAAGCAGTAGCAATTTAGCAACTATTACAGCATAAGCATTGCGCAATGAGCGTGTTCAAACCGTTTTGGGAAAAAAGTGTTAGATTTGTGAGTATTGTGACGTCAGTTTCAGTTTTGAGGCATGCCTCAAACGCGAAGGATTTTAACGTGATTTTAGATACTGTCTTTTCGTCTATTGCCAGAGAGAAAAAAGATCGTGTAGAGTTTTTGTAACTGTCGCTGAACGAAGTGCGGCAGAAAAAAATCTGCTTCATCTAAGGTTGCTTTTTTCACCAAACATGCGTCGTAAACCCTTGTATCGTACTCATACGAAAAGCGACAAACAGAGCGATGCTGCGCTATCGAAGTTCAGCTAGACTCAACAGCAATCTGACAATTGTATAATGTTGACTGTAGTGTTGGTATGAGGAAATATAACTTCTTTGATGTCCGGTGAATAAAATCATCAAAATACTAAGATGAAAAGTTGATGCTACAAAACTTTGTCATTTTTAATAAATAACAAAATAGTCAGACGTTTTGCCGTAATTCGGTTGGTGAGGCACTACCTCACCTGCCTCCCCTTACCGCACGTCCCTGGTGTAGGACGGTGGTCGTAATTACCATCACAACGTGGCACGCAGCATCGAAGAGGCATGTTTTTGCTGCAGAGCAATATTAATAACTTCTATGGGTAACATAATAAGCTTTGCTAAATCAAAAACAACATTTAAGATGAACAGTCTCACGTTGCAACATGAAATCGGGTTTGATATTGCCATAAAGCAACATCAAACATTACCAACCATATTACTTATATACTATCTTGGTTTTCTCTTTTATGCAGCAACATCTGAGGGTTCAATTCTCAGTGGGGTAATTCCTTTTAGGTTTTGCGCTTCTTTCTTTATCTTCTTTCACTCTTTAAAAATATGGCACTCGAAGATGGAGCCGATCGCATTTGACGAACATAACGGGTAGCTGCTGATTCGAAGAGCGCAAGCTCACTTCGCAGTCTCCTTCAGTTAATGTTGAATTTTCAGTTCAGTATAATTTAAAAATAACCTCAGTTATTTATACTAACCTTGTTACACAGAAAGCGTAAATTTACGGTCATGCAGCATTTTTGAAATGGCAGACCATTTAGGTTCATGTAGACACTGATTTTAACATTTAACCGATACTGATTTCATAGCCTACATGCATTTGTTCTTGTTGACTAGTCTATTCAAGAGTTTGGCTAAACAGCATACTTATTTTGAAACTACTATCTTCTCATATTACCAATTACTGTACCAGCAGTCTAAGAGATAGCATGGGTTAAGTCTAAAGTATTTCTTTGCACTGCTAGTGAGCTGATCAGAATGCCTGGCATTGGTCTATTGGTAGTCAAGTGATAGCATTAACAAGCTATCAAGAGATCAAGAAAAATCGTGGAATTAAGTATGTGATCTGTAAGTTTTTACTGATGTAGGCCTACCTGCCTACATGCTTGTGGTACTAGTACTTAGTCTTTCTCAGTTTTTGCAAACAATATTTTTTTGAATACATTTTTCGTAATATTAAGAGCATTACCACTAACCGGTGTTCAACATTCATCTATCCTTGAAAGAGCAAGCACGTGCTGATAACAACTGCCACTTAGTACTCGTTGATACACCAGTTCCTGCTTCGCGCAAATCAAGATCAATAGACCAAGTGCGATGACGCCATAATTGCGGTAACTGGCCTTCTCTCTTCTAGGTGGCCTTGGTTGGAGAAAGTGAAATTGAAATCACTCCGTGGTGCCACAACATTTCCTGAAAATTTCTACAAAACAGTAACCTAATTAGGTAGTCGAAAAACTGGTTCCTAACTACAATCCAAATTGTCTTGACCCATCGTTCTATTACCTAATCGCAAAGTTTATCTCGGAACAAAGGTAACTTTTCAGTAGTCAACTTAAATCGGCGATGTCTGAGACAAAAATCCTAGATGATCCCAATCTGAATTGCCGAATGAAGATAAGTTGAACCTCAGCCCAAACTGTGATTAATTTAAACTATAATGTAGAGCTTTCGTCTTTGCAAGAGAAATAATCCCTGAGCTTGTCTCGAATAATTATTCTCGAATAATTCGAATATTCTCGAATAATTATTCCAATATAATTATAATTAAAGAAATTTTACCAAAATACCATAAGTCGGAGATGCCTGCGTCGAAAAGCTAAACTGACCTCAATCTTCTGTAAGTTGCTGAGTGAATGCAACTGGTTCCTTGATTCAAATCGCGATACTAAAATAGCACTTAATTCCAGACTATTTTTAGTTACTTAGAATAAATTTTAGGCTCTAGCCTACACAAACAATTAACAAGCTCTCCATGCAGGTCGTAGGATAGTAAGAAACTGCGTATGGCCTACATCAAAAAATGCTCGAAAGAATAAGCCTATTTTTATTATAAGGTAATATAAAGTATATGACTTTAAACTGAAGTGCGAAAATATTTTATGTAGAATTACATACTTCAGAGGGATTTCTGCTTCTAGCGTATGCTCGTTTACAAAATATGCATGACAAGGAGACGCAGAAGTAAGGAAATTCACAAAAAAAAAACAAGCCGCAGCGAAAAATCACGTAGAAATTGCAATTCAACATAAAACAAGTCGATTTGAAATACTTCGCGTAAAATTAAACCACATAGTTTTGTAAAAATTACATACACGAATGTACTTTTGCAAATATTTTTTTGTAATATTCGATCTGTTAATTCATATAACAAATGTTTTTTGAAAATGCAGTTATTGCGTAATTTGATGGAAATATTTTTCAAAAAATTTTATCTAAAATTACAACAGTTTTTGCAGTGCTGAGTCACGGTTTTGTCAACCTTTTTCTTGCCATTTTTTCATTCTCTTCCTAACTTTGTGTTCAGTTGATAACAATACTTGATCTAACTGTCACAATGATAGAACCAAATGAAAAACCACTTGAAGTAAAATCTGAATCAAAGACTACCACATCCTGATCACTCATACTTTGTTTAGTTTCACACAGAGACAGAAAATCTTCAAATTTATTAATTTCATCTGGTTTTTAGTCGGTTTTTAGGAGCATTTGCAAAAACAGATGATGTTCCTTAAAATAGTTATGATCATCTTGAATTATAATTTGCAAGAGTTCGGTATTAGCTATTTCTAGAAGACCTCTGCTTATCCCTTTTTTTTAATGGTTCCCAAGTTTTCATGGAAATATTTACTTTTTTGGGAAACAAAGTTGGTCAAAACTTTTACGCGTTAACTTGTTTCTGTTTCTTATTGCATCGTTTATTGTTTTGTAATTTGTACTTGTAAGGTTGTTTTTGAATTTTTATAGGTTTGAATGCAAAAATTGATTAAACGAATTCGCATTTCTGAAAACTGTGTCGTAGCCTAGACTCGTGAGGTTTTAATGTGTTTGTCATCATTGATGTTTAGAAAGCTTTTCTCGAAATCGCAGCGTTGTTTTTAATCTCGAGTTTTCGACCAAGTCGTTTTTACTTTTGCTCCGATATCGAATTCTAAATTTTGACTGATGATTTCATTAACGAAAAAGCACTTGTCAGCGTTTCATGTACTATAATTGTAACTTCTGTTTTTTTTTCTGACCAGCTGATATGCTTGTAGTTTATAATATTTTTCGTGTGTATTTTGTTACTGCATAAAAACAAGTTGTTATGTGTTCGTTTAATTGTGTCACTGCATTACTACGTAATTTGTTGATTTTGTAACCTGTCTCAGCCATGAGTATTCTCTGTTCTAGTTTTGTAATCTGCAAGCTTACTTGGTCGCTTATTTTCTGTGTGCGCAGAAAACAACGTTTATTGTTTTATTGGAGGATCACTACGTTAAAACGTGCCACACAATACATGAGGCAAAAAGACAAGTGTCAACGTAGTCTGCTGATTGAGTGGCAGCTTATAGAATATCAAAATCAAAAAAATCAAATCTTCGTTATACTGCGGCAGTACGCCCAAGCGTGTAACGAGTAATGGCGGGGAAACATCGCAGCAGCGACGAGCCGTTGGCGATACTGTGCCGATTTAACCGGCCCGGGAATCAACTCCAGACCTCCCGCACCAATAGCGTGTGCTTGACAACTGAGCTAATCGTCCGGTTAACTTATTGAATATCAATCAAGTTTTGTTTATATGTTTTTTTTATTTATTTACATATTTATCTTTGCTATAACGAGAAAGCAACCAGTAAACTCAGCCGACTTGTTCTTCATACTGTCCTTTTGATGCTGAACGTCAATCAGGAAGGCTGTGAATATCAATTTTAAAGTCATTGGTTTGACCCGACTCTAAATCAAACCCGTGTCTACAGTCCAGAGGCAGACGCTCTTACAACTCGGTCAACTGAGCTGCGAATGTAATCTCCAGGCAAACACGCTATTGCTGTAAGCTAAAAAAGTTAAAACAGTAACAACAATATTTGTTTGAGTACGGCAAGAATCAGATCAGCATACTTTGGATGTCAGTAAGAAAATCTTTAAAAAATCAGCCAGCTTACAAGCCCCCACAACTTTTTAATGCAAATCCTGACTAGGGTTGGATGCATTCATTCTTTTTCTGATGTTTACATGCAGACGCATTGACTTTGAAAAAAATTAATTCAGATTCATTGAACTTGAAAAAACTAAATTCAAATCCAAATTTATTGACTTTAAAAATACGAAGTTCTAATTGATTGACTTTGAAAAAGTGAAATTCAAATTCGTCAATAACTCGTGACCGGATTCACCGGCGCAGCCAGGGGGTTCCCCCCCTTTTTTTTAAAGTGCAGATTTTAGAAAAATTATTAAACTATGAAATCCCCGTTTAAAATGCTATTTAACTTGAGCTTAACCATTGATTTAAATCGCCAGAAAAGGGGGGGAGAGCGAATAATTTGCTGAATGATCAATAAAATCATCATTAAAGTGGGCACATGCAACTTTTGGATTTTCAATAATGTTATTGTTAACATGCTGCAGCTTCGTAGGGACTTCGTTAATTTTCGCGGTTTTCTTCAAGGGTAAAATAACTTTAAACATTCCCAAAGTTTCTTAGGGTTAGCGCTGTTTTTGCTGATTTCATTATGGAAAAATATTTTTTACTAATATATTTAAGATGATTGTTTAAATGAAAGTTAATCATTTGCGTATTGTTTAAAAAATGCTATTCTGCAAAGCTCACCACTTTTAAAATGAGATTTATAAAGTGACTGTTCATGACGGATCGAAACAAAAAGACCTTTAGTGATCCAAGGTTTCAGAATACGAGTGGCTAAATACGCGAAAAATCATTTTCAACAAAACCCGCTACAGCGATTTTGTGCTTACTGGCTGCAGTTCTTGATAATAATTACAAACCGATCTAGCCCAGAAATGCATGGTGGGCTAACAGAGAATTTTTTATTTATTCTTACCCCCATTCTTCCCCATCTCGAATAAACGAAAAATTATCCATGTTGTGCCTAGACAGTCCAGCGTACTATCTCTTACTCCACGCCGCTGTTGCCAATTCACCGCAAAACTTGTATTTGTACCCATCTCGTTATTATACGCAGTTTCCTTATGCATCACGTGATTATCAAAAACGCTGTAGCGATTTTGTTGAAAAAGATTTTCACGTATTTAGCTTCTAGTTTTCAGAATTTCCTCTTTTTTTCTACTAACATATTTTATTGGGACATGCGTATTAATTACAGATGAAATTCTTGAGCAAAATTCATCAAATACATCATTAAAATTTTCGTGAGTAATTAACAGGGATATAGTCGAGACTGCTTAGTCCGAGATCGAGACCTTTTCATGTTTTCGAGACCCGAAAATTTCGAGACCTTTTAGTCGAGACCGAGACGAAACAGTTGCGAGACCTAATCGAAAACAAAAAAAAATTTTTGAAATCGAAATTTTTTTATTGAACAGTGAACACTAAACGCAAAAATTACAATTAAGAGTTTTTGTTGCACTTTAAATAAACTAACATTGAGAGCAAATCGGATGATAGCCTGGCCCGATGTGGCCGAAAAAGTAAACCACTTTGACTAAAAACTCGTTCTACCGGTGCAAGTCGAAAAGAATAGCCTGACTTCGGAAATGAAAAATCAAATTCATTGACTTAAGAAAGTTAAAATTTAAACTCATCTACTTTAGATAAATAAAATTCCAAATTATCAATAAATGATGAGCGGATTTAAATTCAATCCAACCCTAGTACAGACGTTAACAATCCAATTAATTAATACTGGAAAATAGTTAGGGGCTGTGATGGCTCATTACAGTGGCAGTCAGAGACGAAACTGTGTAGCCTACTGACGTGTCGTATATATAATCCAATTAATTAAATTAAGTAAAGCACTGTCAAACAATTTCACAGCTGCGTAATTAGTGCACAAGGCAGATTCGCAAGTTCATTTTCTTACGCCTGCAGTTTATAAAATGAACTAAACATATTCGTCGCTATTTTTAAGTCTCAACACCTTGAAACCAAGCAGATTTTTGAAATCATTTTTACGTGTCAGCATCGGATAGAAAATAACGCAATAGTGAGATTGGCTTTGATTCTGTAATCAACATGGAAGCGCGACTTCTTCGTTGACATGATGCAAACAACTGAAGTGCGGTACTGATGAAAGAAGTCTCGAGACGCAATTTCTGCTTCGAGACCGAGATCCAGTTGCTTCGAGACCGAGATCCGAATTTTTTACCTAGTCTCGAGACCGAGATTTTAAAATTTAGGTCTCGAGACCTCCATCCCTTGTAATTAAAGATATCTGGGAAATATGCATTTCTAAAGTTTTGTCTAAATCTTTTCAGTATTTTGCGGTAGGCTTATCATATTTGCAAAATCACAAATTTTTAAGCGTTACTCTGTTGTTGTTTAGTTACGGCAGAAGAAGAAAGGCCTAATGCTTCATTATTTGTAATCGCCATAGTAATTGATCAGAAATTTGGTACCGATAGTCAATAACTCTTGGTATAATCTTTGTTTTTCTTTTTTTTGTTACGTCTTACCACTAGAGTTTAAGTTCATTAAACAATCATTAATTGATACAATTTCGGTAGAGAGGTGCTTTTTACAAACCACAAAGTACTTAGTGCTAAGAACACCACTGGGTTTAACATTTTTAAGATACAGGTATATTTAACATAACTAATCAAACGTTTTCGGCGATTCCATAACGCCCTCTTCAGGATCTACAATGAATTAATGATTATTGAAAAACTACACTGCAAACATTGGCTGCAATAAAATCACAAAATACTAATAAATGCTGAAACTGACTTAACTCTAGGGTCTAGGCTAGCTATCTCATTTTTCAGTAAAATTTAAATTTACGGTACGACAATTACAATTGTGACTAATTGATGACATCACAACAATAAGCAGTACCGCATAAAAATTAATTAATATTTAACAAAAATGATGCTCCATTCGCGTATAATTGCTTATTTAATTTCAGGTTTTGTTTTTCGATCAATAAGGCTTCTTGGATTTTGGCTTCATAAGCTGTATTGCATTTCCGAATCACTGCAAATGAATTCAGATCTAGTTTTTGTTCTTGAGAGCAACTGCTGCAATTTTGGATATGTTCTTTAACAACAACTAAAAAGCAATGTCCTTCCTGGCCTACCGGACAGGAAGTCATGACGACTTCCTCTTGTTGGGTCAGAGGCTATAACAGCACTCCATCACCAACAATGCAAAGCACTCCAGTAAATCGTACCGTAGAGCGAGACAGCGCTGTTTCTGGCTATTAGCCTTCATCAGCCGCCCTCAGGTAAAAAACATTCACCTTTCAGGACGAATGATCTTGCCAGGGTCACTTATCCCTTCGGATAAATATTTCTTAAAGAATTTAACTTTTGTGGTACGCAATCCACTCGTGTGGCTCCGTCACCATTCCGGTCAAACTCTTTACGTAGCCAGGGTGACGAGCAACAACTAAAAAGCAATGTCCTTCCTGGCCTACCGGACGGGAAGTCATGACGACTTCCTCTTGTTGGGTCAGAGGCTATAACAGCACTCCATCACCAACAATGCAAAGCACTCCAGTAAATCGTACCGTAGAGCGAGACAGCGCTGTTTCTGGCTATTAGCCTTCATCAGCCGCCCTCAGGTAAGAAACATTCATCTTCCAGGACGAATGATCTTGCCAGGATCACTCATCCCTTCGGATAAATATTTCTTAAAGAATTTAACTTTTGTGGTACGCAATCCACTCGTGTGGCTACGTCACCATTCCAGTCAAACTCTTTACGTGGCCAGGGTGAAGAGCAACAACTAAAAAGCAATGTCCTTCCTGGCCTACCGGACGGGAATGTTTCTTACCTGAAGGCGGCTGATGAAGGCTAATATCCAGAAACAGCGCTGTCTCGCTCTGCGGTACGATTTACTGGAGTGCTTTGCACTGTTGGTGATGGAGTGCTGTTATAGCCTCTGACCCAACAAGAGGAAGTCGTCATGACTTCCCGTCCGGTAGGCCAGGAAGGACATTGCTTTTTAGTCGTTGCTCTTCACCCTGGCCACGTAAAGAGTTTGACTGGAATGGTGACGTAGCCACACGAGTGGATTGCGTACCACAAAAGTTAAATTCTTTAAGAAATATTTATCCGAAGGGATGAGTGATCCTGGCAAGATCATTCGTCCTAGAAGATGAATGTTTTTTACCTGAGGGCGGCTGATGAAGGCTAATAGCCAGAAACAGCGCTGTCTCGCTCTACGGCATGTTCTTTAACAGCACTTTTATTTGACGCTGAATCGCTCAAGTGCTCCTTAATTCTAACGCTCAAATGTCGCGATGAAGTGCCTATGTAGGTAAAGCTCACATCACGTGAGCAAGTGAATTCATAAACGACATCTGAGCGTAGACTTGAAGGTGTTTGGCTTTTCAGTTGAAAATGATGTCCAACTTTGGTGGTCGTATACAGGGGCACAACATGGATTCCAAATTTTCTTTTGATTATCAGGTGAATATCATTGAAAAAATTTTTCGATATTTTGCCAGCAAAAGGTACTTTAAACAGAATTTTTGGGTCTGGTTCATTTTCGGTCGGTGTTTGTGCGTCTGGTTGATGTGGAAAACGTTCCAAAATCTTGTTGAAAAACACACTTTGTTTGCTCTATCCAAGAAGCCTTATTGATCGAAAAACAAAACCTGAAATTAAATAAGCAATTATACGCGAATGGAGCATCATTTTTGTTAAATATTAATTAATTTTTACGCGGTACTGCTTATTGTTGTGATGTCATCAATTAGTCACAATTGTAATTGTCGTACCGTAAATTTAAATTTTACTGAAAAATGAGATAGCTAGCCTAGACCCTAGAGTTAAATCGGTTTTAGCATTTATTAGTATTTTGTGATTTTATTGCAGCCAATGTTTGCAGTGTAGTTTTTCAATAATCATTAATTCATTGTAGATCCTGAAGAGGGCGTTATGGAATCGCCGAAAACGTTTGATTAGTTATGTTAAATATACCTGTATCTTAAAAATGTTAAACCCAGTGATGTTCTTAGCAATCATTAATGATTTTACATGTAGTTAAGAATTCGTCAATACCACACAAAAAGGGGTGTCTGTATAAGCGACCTAATATCATTTTACGCATTAAGGGAAATTCATGAAAGAATAACTCAAGTCACATTTCTTCTGCTCCTTCAGCGTTTACAGAGAAATTGTATATAATCTGAAAGTTCAAATTTTGCGCAGTATAAATTCCTACACCTCCCACAACAGATGGTGAATTGATATGAACAAGTTTGTACCCTGGCAATGAGATGTTGGTCAATGAGGAATCCGCTATACGCGTTTCTGAAATTCTGAGACGCATATTATATTAGGAATTTGTGGGAGTAGGAAAATGAAGCTCATGAATATGTTTTCGTAATTGCGATGCATCATTCAAAAAGAGTTAGATAAGTTGTCCAAACTAATATTGCTTAAATGAACATTTCATTTTTTACATGCGTGATATTATTCGGAAGCACTTATCAATCGAATCCAGAACGTCATGTACAGAAAAGAAACTGTGTCTATTCAAGGGGGCTGTTTGACTTGAAATATTATTCTTGTTAGAATCTAATCGAAGCATAAACAAAGGCACAGTTGCAAGCAAACAATTGGCCTACTTGAAAGCAATGCAAGTATTAATAATAAAAAATACTACATTTTTCATTTACCAATTACCGGAAATTATACTTGTAACACCTTAGTTATTTTTGGAGTATTTTATATCGTCAATGTAGGCCTAGGCATTAGCCAATATCTAGCATTATCAATTTTCGATGCAGCTTTCTTGCCTTCTTTTCTTGCTGCTGCTTTGCAAGCTGGGAACAACCTTTTTTTCCGTTGTTGTAGATCAAGGGACAAATGTTCAGATACATAAACGTATTCTTACAGAGTCGCCAAACTTTCTCACGCGTTCTCGGTTGTAGTCGTTCAAATGCTAAGAGACCGCATAATTGAGTTTTTATCCAAGTAACTTGTAAGTTTTGCAATGATTGGTCTGGTAAGACGCGTACCATTTTTGGAAATTGGGTGTTTGCTGTTGAAGCAACCGATGGATGTCTGCAATGGCAATATTTTTGCTTTCGGTTATTTTTAATGAATGGCTAAGAAATGACCGGAATTTTTTTTCCGATTCCTATTTCGTTTCCAAACACTGTCCGATTGTTCTTTGAGACCATATACTGAAATGTTAAACCTTTTGTCATAGATTTGTTTGAAAAGGAATTCTTGATCGATGTGGTTTTGATATTCTTTTGATTTCTCAGAAAGCTCAGAAATTTTAATGGAGAGTGATTCATTTTTTTAGCACAAGAAGAGACTTCAATCTCATTCACTTTTTCACCCAATTCTTGAAAGGTTGAGATTTTAACTCACTCCGCCGAGTTTTTTCACTTGTTTTGCAGCGTAGGCTCATATTTTTTTCAAGTTCCGTTAATTTAGGCTACTTGTATTGCTTTCTACTTTCATTTCCAAATTGTTCATCCTAGTGCTCATACTTTGCAAAAAACTTAGAATCGTGTCTGATTCTGTGTTTTAAAACAAATCAAGTAACTGTACAGTAGCTAGAATCGCACTCACAAAATTGCAGCAAACCTCGCATATAACAGACTCGGATATAACAAACGAAATTTTAAGTCCGGATGGCTTCCTATTGATTTTAGCACGAGAAGCTAAATACGCGAAAAATCATTTTCAACAGAACCGCTGCAGTGTTTTTGAGAGTCACGTGATGCGTGAAGAAAGTATAAGTACAAAAATGTTACGATTTTAAGGCAACGGTGAAGTGGTGTAGGGGTTAGTGTGACGGATTCCCACTCGCATGGCAGGGGATCAATGCCGTCCAAGATTTTCCTTTTTTGTAGCTGAAGTCGCTGTAGCGATTCTGTTAAAAGTGATTTTTTGCGTATTTAGCTTCTCGTGATTTTAGCAATTTCGTATAGCCTACTTATGTAATGGATTTCGCATGTTTGTTTGTTTTTTATCCTCCTATTATTTAGCATATTTATCCTCGTATTACGAGAAAGCGATCATAGAGCTATAACGAGCTCGCGAAGGAGTTGCCGGCCGCCTGTCTACCACACCAAGATGGGGGAATCCCGTAAGTGCCTTTACCGACGGCACAACAAGTAAACTTGCCGGTTTGTTCTTCACACTGTCCCTTTAATGCTGAACGTCAAACAGAGAAGCTGTGAATACTAATTTCAATGTCATTAGTTTGACCCGACTCGGAATTAAACCCGAGTCTACAGCTCCAGAAGCAAACGTTTTTACCACTCGGCCATATAACGGAGAAATATGGCTGGTCCCGACTTGTCCGTTATATGCGAGGTTTTCTGTAGGCTAGATGAAAACTTTGCGACTGAACGAATTGTCTGCTTTGCAAGAGCGCTCAAACAGTGTGACCGTCTACCAAGCATGACTAACCTCAATGAATGCTATTCCGTACGTGATAGGCCAAATCAGTGGCGTAGCCACGGGGGTTTTGGGGGTTCAGCCCCCCCCCATTGAGCCTCAAATGACGTCTTGTAATTGTCATAATAAGAATCACGTAGCGTTGTTTCCTGAATTTTGTTTTTTGGCGTTATGCTTAATGAAACAATGACGCGATTTTATTAGCAGGGTAGTGCCGCTCTTGTACATGCAACTGCCCTCGGCCCCTCGGACCTTCCGTAGAAAAACGGCTAAACGATTTCAAGCAAAAATGATGTAGGTCTACGTACTGTAGCTCAAAAAAGAACTAAATCTCTAACATTTGAATATCGTTTAACCAGTTTCATCAGAAAGCATTCCTTTGACTTCCAAACAACAATCGTGCCTTACCTACCTTCGGTATTTCTAGTTTAAAACATCTCTCTTAAAATTTGAGGCCATTTTTTGTCATTATACAACCAGGGGCGAATCCAGGGAGGGATGTGGGGTATGAATTATGATGCTTTGGATGAATAAAATGTTTCCATAATTTCGAACCTCTTTATAACAGTATGCCTTAGTCGCTTTTAGCACGCATAATCGAAACTGTGCGAACAAAATGCATCATATTTGGTTCAATGTTCAGCTACTTCCCAATATGCATGCACTTCTCCATATGCATGCACACATTCTTCGAAGACAATGAAATTGAAAAACTTTGACATGTAAAATAAACAAATGGAGACGGGCCTAACACCAAACTTTTAGTTGACGCAAGGATTTCAAGCAGTGTTTAGTTAATTTGGATCATTTTGGTGGGCTACTATACGCAGTTACAGCTATTAATCTATTCTTGGTATGAACATAGCAAATAGCTTCTGTATTTCTTTTTAAAGTTTGGAACAGAAAGGATTTTGATTTCATTGGGTGCATCTTGCCACATTTTAGGACCATTATATTGAAATGATTTTTGCCTAGCTCTATACGTTTACGTGGTAGTGGTACAAAGTAATTCAGACGAATTGCATGGCGTGTTTTATGGCCATGAATTTGAGCATTTCGCTTTAATTTATTGAATTGGAGTTTTTCACAGCTTTTGATGACGAAATGCATTAATTTACCAGTTTCCAGATTAACCATCTCATTTATTCGTAAAATGTTCAATTTCGCAAATAAAGGTAGTGATGGCTCTCTAAATCCGCTATTCCAGGGGTGGACAAACTTTTTGCACGAAGGACCGCATGGAAAAAAATTTGAAGCCGAGGGCCAGATTGTAGAAGTAGTTCAAATTTATTCACGCGATGCAGAAAAGTAAGAAAAGCAAACAAGCAACGCAAAATACACTTTCACAAACATATTGAAAAAAGATAACGCATCTCGAGGGGGACAGCAAAGTGACCGTAGAAGGTCTTCAAGTCAAGCAGCCACCCAAATTGCTTGCATTGCAAAAGCAAAATCATTGCTTACAAAAGCAAAGTAGAAAAGGTCATCACGACCGTAGATGTCCTATTTTCCTCCCGAAATCAAGTGAAGAGCAAAAAAAGGTCATCACGTCCGCAAATGTCCTTTATTTCCCGCATTATCAGTAGGGTTCAAGGTTCATCTTTCTGTAAGAGCCCGCGGGCCGCATGAAATGATTTCGCGGGCCGTAGTTTGCTCACCTCTGCGCTATTCTAATAATTAGCTTTTGCATCCTTATTAGTGGCAAAAGAGCATTTTGTTAAGCTTGTCCCTACGTAGCGATACAGCATTGCAAATGGGAATACTAACCACTGACGCATAGTATGCACATTTCAGAATATTCAGATTCACAAGTTTTCTAAGTTTGAGAATGGCAAAAAAAGAACCACGAGATATTTTGGAGCACATTTGCTTTATATGAAGGTTCCACGATAGTGAATCACCTATTCCTAAATATTTTACTTGTTTTGTTGCTTTTTTTTTGTTGAATCATCTGTCGATTAACGGTAATTTTAGTTTTTTCGTAGCAACCGACAGAAACTCAGTTTTGTTGAAATATAAGCAAAGCTAATTTGAACACATCCAGTCATATATACTTTCTTTACTTTTGCATTTACATCTTCCTGTAGTTTTCTAACATCACTATTCGACAAATAGCTTTTTGGCGGTACAGAATTTCAAAACAGGTTTAGTAAGCGCCGAAAACATCTTTTAAATTTAGGCAGTCTTGAAAAAGACTGTTTTTGAACCAAACATTTTCGACTTGCTCTCTTCAGTGTTCAACGCGAGTGTAAATTGAGAAGGAAGAAGTGGTCTATACATTGTCATCAACTTCATCGAAAATTCTACAACAAAAAAGGAAGAGGGCTGTGATTGGTTAATAATGAAGAGTTATGATTGGTTGTTGAAGGAAACTTGTGATTGGTCGATATGAATGAACTTTAAAATCCAACTATAGGAGAATTTGCAGCGAGTGGACAAATTCCTTTCGACGACGCGGAATAGGTTTTAGCGTCTTGACGAAAGTTGCCTCCAGCGTCCCCAAGTGAAAAAGTGTTCTAGCTTTAGCTAAAACAGAAAACTGGTCAATATGGTAATGAGAGGCATAACCAGGATTTTGAATTAAGTGTAGACCAATAACTGAATCACAGTCTTGTTGATTCATGCATGCTATACAAAATTATTGTTTGCCTCAGATAATTTTTTTTGTTTGATTTTTCTCTCGTTGAAAGCTTCTAAAACGGTAGATTTATGTTATACAAATTTACGCTGTGACGTTTGCATTAAACAAACGAAAATGCGTCCCTTACTTTATCAATCGAAGTTTACTCAATCTGCTCTAAGATAAGCTTCAATAATTGAATCAAAGACATTACGTTGAAGAAAGCTTGATGTGGTGGATTTCTCAATTTGAAAATGATTGCTGCGAAAATGTATGTGGTGACACAAATCTGTAGGATGAATAGAACACTGATCTTTTTTGCGCTGTTAGCAATGGTTCATGGTGCGGCCCAAGTTTCACCAACTTTGGAGCTCCTTCCGGCATGCGACAGGTACGTTGTGGTGCAGTTAGATTTACTAGCAGAGAAAGCAAGTGTTCGCATGCTCTGTAATTCCAGAAAAAGATGTCTGTATAGTGTGCAGCGTCTTGCGTCTTCCTCAAAATGCAACGAGTGTCAAGCATGGTTTTATGAGTGGTGGTCAAGAAAGTAACACCCTGAAAGAGTTGTCAGCGGTGGCAAAAAAGCCAGTTCATCGCGAAACCGATGCGTATTCCAAAAATTTCTTTACAAAAGGAAATGACGAAAAATGCAAGATCGAAACCAACGTTATATTTTAAAGAAGCTTTATTTTTGCACGCCACATAGTTGCAGCTTACGTTTTCACCTTTGAAATCAAACGCAGTAGTGCCGGCAGCTCGCTACCGCTGCTACGTGTTTTTTCGACGCTGTGTTGCCGAGGTGCAGCCGCGGAAATGAGCCCCGTAACTCTTTACACGCTTCGATGTTATGCCGCGAAAATAATGAAGATTAGGGAATGTTAAAAAATGCAGGAATCGGTTAGAGACGTTTTTAGGACAAGTTATATTTCCGGTCAAACTTTTACAAAAGAGTCAAAAGATGCAGGATCGAAACTAACCTATATTTTAAAGAAGCTATACGCTTCAGAGTTGTTTATCGGGCTCTGGCTTTTCGGGTCAAGTTCGGGTTGGGCTCGGGATTGGATTTTAAAAAATTGTCGGACTTCAATCGGGCCGTACGCCGGAGCAAAATTGAACATTTCAGTAAGTGATACGGTTTTCGCGATTGCTGGAATAAAGCAAAAAGAACACGTTGTATAAATATTACTGTTCGTGATTGGTGTGACTGTGGATGGGTAAAACTCTTTTAGAAAAGTTTTTGACGTTGGGTTTTGATCGGGCTCAGACTGGCTGATAAATTCGGGGTCGGGTCGCGCTCAACATCTTCGGCCCTTTGGCAACTTCGATACGCTTGAAGTTAATAGTTTAAAGGATCGGACAGGGAAGCTTTTTGTTTCTAACTTGGCCTACTGCCAGTTACCACTGTTATATAAGAAGACGCAATATTGCAAGAGAATTCCCTAACCGAGGTGGTAAAAGTTTTTCTAACCGATACGCAAAACTGAGATATTTTCGTGTTTAAATTAGTGCGTTCGTGTGCGCCTTCCCGAATGATAGCTGGTATATCTACAGTAGATATCCTTGAACAAAAGAGTATTATTAATGGAAAAAATTATTGTGTTTTAGATGAGAAATTTGCAAGGGACAAATTAATGTTTCGACTATAACAAAAGTCTCGTCAGCCTTGTTAAACCAACCAGTCATTTCTATTCTTTTCGATTGTTTACGGGTATTCTGTGACATCATAATACAGCATGTACTAATTCCTTGAAGGTTTTATTTCAAATTTTCTACTTCGAGCAGAACGAGTAGAGGCTTAAGGTGCGATCACACTAACCGAGACGTTGAGACGAAAGTCTCCTTGACATTGCGAAATTTCGTCTCATTGAAGGAGAAATTGCGAAACGACAATGAGACGTTGCGAAGAAGGTTCACATTAACTGTGCATTGCGCATCCGCGTTTTTCATAACGTTGGTTAGTTTAACCATAGACTACCATGGTAGATTGGTAGTCTATGGACAAAGTTTAGTTTATGTGAAAATTGTGAAAGCTTTGTCGGGTAGTTGTAATGGCAGGAAGATATCTGGATTAAAGTTAATGGAAAATACCCTAGATTTGCCGTATTTTGCTTTAAGCGGAAAATTTTTGCATTTGGCAAACAACGCAATTTTTGAGCAGATTCTTGCGAAGTGTTGGGGCGGGCTTATCAGCAAACCTGTGACAATTGCATTGACTTTAACCAGTGCCTGCGTTGTCGCGTTCTTGAAAACGGTCGTGGAAACGCAATGCAAATATATTGTGCAGTGAAAAGTGCATTTATTTTTTTTGTTATTAATATTTGCGTACGCAAACTATTATTCAATTTTTAGGGAATTTTAAAGACTCACGTAGTGCGCTGGTATTTGCCCAAAATATTTCTGCGCGGGCGATTGCCTTACACCTTCAAACGCCAGTTTCTGCTGCGGTTTAACTGCAGCTGTTTGGTTTATTTTCGTTATAGTAATTATCTCCTAACTACAGACATAACACAACCCACACAAGAGTAGCCTACACAGTACACTCAAAATAAACACGGCAGGTTAGCTCAGTTGTAAATGTAGCATCGCTATCGGTGCGGGAGGTGTGGGGTTCGCGCCAAATCGGACACAATGTCGCCAGCAACACACACGTAAAAACTGTAGATAAAACATTAGTGCTTTTCAAAGTTAAATGGTGTCTCTGAAGGTAATTAATTACACTTTACGTGATTACACATAATTGATCAATTCTGTAAAGGACTATGCTTCGTACCAACGGTACCGTGCGCACTCGCATTCTTCACAATGGCAAAGTTTCCAACACTGCGAAGCAGCACTGCCAAACCCGCTCGTGAAAAGCTGAGCGCTAGGGTCCCAAGCGAGAGTTTGCCAAATCATTAGTTTGATCAGACACAGAATCGAACCCCCTTGCATATCGCTTCAAAGACTGATGCTCTACCCTTTGGCCATCTGCTCGATACATAAACAATCATTTTAGCGAAAATAAATTTGATTTGTCGGAACTACCTTAAGGTACACTCGTTGTCTCCCTGCGGCCATACATTGTATCTGCAGTTACAGCGCTACGTATGCTTTTGTTCATCCGCAAATAAACTGAAACTACTACTACTGCTACTAAAGTAATGGCCAGTCATTCTTCAATTGATAGAGGTTTCCTCCAATTTGTTTGTAGCTTGCAAGCATGAGGGCCAACAGTGGTAACAAGCTCTTTACATTGAGCTGGAGAACATCGAAAGTAGTCCCTGAAATACCGAACTCCTTGACTAACCGATGATATTTTTTTGTACTTAATAATTAATTCAATGTTTATTCAAAGTGCAAGTGAAAGGTTTTATCAACTTCGTAACAAGATGATGGACACTAACTATACATTAGTTTTTCCGGCCTATTTTTTTTTCTGAATGATTGGATGCATCCAGTGCTTGCTGCGACGATTCTTCTAAGGCATAGATGCATTTCAGCCAAAACAATTGGGTCCATTTTAAACAGAGAATTAAACAGAGTAAATTGGAAGTACTGGTTACAACTGTATTTTAAACACATAAAACACTTTCAACAATTGTGCAACATTGCAACTACGCATTTTTGCTCGCTCCTGCTTGTTTAAACCCATAAATTCACAAATACTAAGGAGTTGTACTGTTGCCATCAATATCAACACTGCTTGATTGCCATGAGAACTAGTCTCAAGCCATAGTGATAAGGTTTTTAGTTTTACGGATGTAGCTTTATGATAAGCTACATCCGTAAAACTAAAAGATGATCTAAAGCTTAGTGCTGCAACTTCTATGTTGCCAAGAAATGACGAATCGCAAACAAAAAAAGCACAGTTTACAATTTTGTACAAAAGTAGTTCCTGCTCGCAATTAACCAATTATAACTGACCACAATGCGAGGAATATTGGTTTTATACATTCACGACCGTATCTAGAAACATATTGGGGGGTAGCATAAATACTCATTACCGATATGGAAAATTTTAGTCATTAAATTAAGCACTGCGGTTGTGACGCTGGGCATAAAGTTACAAATTTCAGAGTGCAACACCCCAAAATTATTGAAAATCACCCAAAGAATAAAGGTATTAAAAATGCGAAGATCTACGACCATCACAATAAAGGTCTGATTCACCATTGGCATACATAGCATCAAGCCAGAGCAGCATGAATCACAACATTACACATCAATTACACCAAAACGATTCTCAATAACGAATGTTGCAAATACTCTGTGGTGATGTTCTTAAATTTTATATATAGGCCTATGTACATATTTTTTACACTTTGTTTAGGCATGTACTTAACATGGAACAACCCTAGAAAATCAACCACTGTTATGTTTCCTACCAAAGCACCTTAGCATGGCAGTGGTAATAGCTGTGATTTTTTTGTTGATTGATATTTTTGGATGAATTATCACTGTCATAGGTTTTTCTCTTTTTTATGAGAACCATCTCCTCTTCATCTGGGTGTTGCAACTTTGCCCGCTTCTGCCTTTTATTAACTCCAAATCTCTTATCCATAATGTTGCATTGTTCATCACTTTTGTTGGTTTTTTCCTTCTTTACTATCGCTTTAATATGTTGTCATCATATTGCGCTCTTTACCGTGTTGACATTGTGGAAATAAAAAACACAATCTAGAAAATAGAATTATATTTATTACCGGTACCAGCAAAAAAATAATTAAGATAATTCCCTATTTTGCTCCAAGATATTATAAGGTTGATGTTAGATTTTACAGAGCTTATTCATTCACTAAATGTGTCACTGAGTAAAAAAACTTTGGCTATGTTTTTGATCAGAATTTCATTTAATTTCAGATACCAGTACAACACAATGGTGCTAGGTCATAATCCAAAGCACACCAACATGTCAGGAAAAAATAACATGCTTTTCATAAAAAAAATCGTAATTGTTTTCGCTCTTCATCCAATTCTTAACGAGCAGCAGAAAAACCATATAATTACACCAGTGAAATTCCCAAGCATTACCGTACCAGCTAAAAACTTGTCTTAATGCAACTTTGGACACATCATGTTATAGCCAACTTCATCACTTAATGGCAATAATTAGGAAAATACAAATCTATATATTGGTCCATTCTGTACACAATTAGTACTGCTCTAGCAAGAAAAGCCAATCTTATTTTTTGAGTCAAGTTTTGAAATATACTGGCAACTGTCCTAAATCATACCGGCACACTATTTTTGCACATGAAGATTTAGGTGCTGGAGTTCCAAACATGCAGATGCGTTAGTTAACCTGGTTAACATCCGGACAATGGAGCACAGTCAGCAAAATATAGCTTTGCGAACCTCATGCTCCATAGCACCATTGCAATACAATCTGCATAGGCTAGTTGGTTAGTCCAGGGTAAGTCGGTTATTACTGTACCAACACATTACAAAATTACACGTAGACTTGTAAACCTTATTAGCCTGAAAAAACACATTATACATGAACATGCAACAGTGCAATGTTAGTTAGTTAGTGCCTTTTATTTCCGTACCGTTAACACAAGAATAATATGCATAAATAACATACAGTATAATTGGACAGCATGAGAAAAGGGAAGAAGCAACAAAACGATAAACGTTGTAACATGCAAGGGGAGAATAGAAGATCAAGAAAAGTAACATGAGAAGCATGGTTGCAGCACCCGAGTTAATTACAGTTTGCTATAGGCCTATATTAAGTAAGCTGAGCAAATAAGAATATGCAATTTAGCCGAGACTAGGATTAGACTATCGAGCAACACATCAAACAGCTTGAAAAATTTTTTTGTTTTAGATTTAGAGTGAAAGATAAGCCTACAGCTAACAAAACCAATTTTCAGTTGGTTGTTGGCATTTTGACTATAATACTGCTGAAAAACTAGACTGGAAATCCTTGCATTTACGAATAAGCCTACTGATATGCTGTACAATAATAAAGTACAGGCATACTCAAATGGATGATCGAATTTTCAAACCAATAACCTTATCATATTCAAAAATAATCTCTAATACCACAATATTACCAATTAAAAGGGTTAAAACAAAGTTTGGCTAGCTTCCAAAAAATAGGCTACTAAGCTGATTGGAAACAAGCTCCTATTTTGCTAAAAAAAATTTGCAGGAACTCAATAATGCTTCCAAAACAATCACTAGGTCTAGCAAATCGCTTTTGCCTCAAAACACCACGTCAAAAACACCTTATTTCAACTTTATTGAAAAAGAAAAGCCTAGGCACCTAGCCAAAGCCAATTTTCAGCGACGGACCTGCGCAACGCCATTGTGAAATTCTCACGAATTTGGTCTCAACGATTATGATCATTGAGAAAATATCGATCATTGTGCTTCTTGTCTCACCGGTCTTGAGACAAAATTCACGGTATCAATGCTGTGTGAACATCAAAAAATAAAAATAAATAACTCAGGTTATTTTCAAATTATATTGAACCGAAAATTTAAGAGTAATTGAGACTGCGAAGTGAGCTTGCGCTCTTCGAGTCAGCAGCCACCCGTTAAATATGTCAAACGCGATCGGCTCCAGCCGCGAATCGAACCCGTCACGTAGGATCTGTCACCTTCGCGCGGTACCGCTAAACCATGTCGCTGACAATTTGGAATTTGAAATTGATTGGAACAAAGGTGATTGTAATCGGCACAATGACTCAATGCAAAATTTGTCTCGACGTCTCAGTTAGTGTGATCGCACCTTTAGAGTTGGGGGGTTGTAGTTCTTTTGAAGGATAGAATTTTTTTTCGGGAAGGTGGGAGGTTGCTATGCTGCACTGATGAGACCATAATAAGGTCAAAATGCGTCTGCAGCTGCAAATGAGTGGGTTGCCGTGGGGGCTTCTAGTGATGTGGGCTAGTTTTAGGTTACCTGTAACTTAGTTATGGGCTATTAGTTAGGTTCTTTCACTGGGTATGGTTGTTTGAGGCCGGTCGCCTGCAAAAAATAGAGCACAACCGAGAAAAGAAACGAAGTCGAGATGTTTAGGTAAAGCAATGCAAAAAAGAGTCTTTACAGTCTGGAATGAGTTTAGCCTGGATTGGCTGTGCGTAGCAAGGCTGACGAGACTTTTGTAATAGTCGAAATATTTTGTTTTAACAAGTCATCATCAGCTTTTATACTAAACAAATATATTTCTTCCATTGTATTATTTAATTCACTGGTATTGACCGAAAAGTTGCCCGCCTCTAAGTTTAACACCAATTTTTATTTAAATAAATATAAATAACTGAGGCTATTTTCAAATTTTATGGAACAGAAAATTCAACAGTAATTGAGGGAGACTGCGAAGTGAGCTTGCGCTCCTCGAGTCAGCAGCCATCCGTTATGTCAAATTCGATCGGCTCTGGCCGCGAATCGAACCCGTCACGTAGGATCTGTCACCTGCGCGGTTCCGCTAAACCATGTCGCTTACGCGCGGTACCGCTAGGCCACGAAATTTGATCTCCATTCATTTTACATGATAGCATTTTTATTCACTTACTACGAGAAATCGAAGGAGGAGCTACAGTAAGTTTGCTTAAGATTCCACAATCATTTGTGTGTTGCTCTAAAGTGAGGAAATTTTGTTTCCAATATTTGCTTTTCCATTGGCTACTTCCCGTACTGTATCGTGAATGCTGAACGTCAAGTAGAAAAGCTGTGATACCAATTTCGAATTAGACCTATCCGTTTTTTTTTAATCACTGCTACTTTGTTTACAAATAAACATTTTGTTTAGTGAAATTTTTTGCCGCGGACCGCTACTTGATGCAGCACAGAGAGCTTACATATTCAACGATTCCAAATCGTTTGTGGATATGAAACTTAAATACGCGCCCGGTAAGTAGGCCTAGTGTAAATGCAAGAATTGTTGTGACAAACACAACAATTAAAGCCAACTGTGTTAACCAGCACGTCATATACAGAATTTTATCAAATCAAACCTTCATTGTATTCACGGTATTACGCCGAAGCTTAGCACCTGGGCAAGTAACCAGTGGCGGGATCCATCTCCGAGGCTTAGCACCTGGGCAACACAGCTCCGAAAAAACGTCGCAGAGGTGGAGAGCCGTTGGTGACACGGTGCCCAATTTGACCGACCCGGGAATCGAACTGCAGATCTTCCGCACCCATAGCAATTTGATGGGTAACGGCGTTTATTCGTATCTAACACATACATTACAGTCTTTTCGACCACTGCTTTTGCCTGTGTTAGTTGGATCGTTAGATGAAATAAAGTACCGGTACTACAAAAAATTGATTAAAAATTTATCGGGTTGGCCTACATGTCAGACACTGTGCCTTTGCATTTCGCAAGGTAGCTCTTTGTTATCTGAAGCATAAAAGATTGAAAACAACAACTCCAAAACCTAGTTTGTATTTCGCTTCATGCGGAGGGAGTGAATCGCTTCTCATGATAAGAGTGATTATTTTAAATCAGTAAATCAACTCGTAAGTGATTGTTATTTATTTTTTTGACTACACTTTCACTTTACAGACGTCGTGCTGGACAAATTTTTTGAATTAAACAAGACTCAAGAAGGAAATCTCAGCGATGATGAGGTGAAGCAATTTGTGGAAGAACATTTTTCGCCTCCTGGATCGGAGTTTGTTGAATGGGAGCCCGGAGACTGGACTGAAAAGTGAGCATCGACAAATTACAGTGATTTTGCATCGTCTCATCTGGTACTGACGCTGTCTAATCCTAGATCTGTGTTTGACCACAAATTTTTATTGCAAGTTACATTGCAAAATAAGGGATTAAATTTAAAGCCTAATATAAAAAGTGTTTTAACAAAAAAATAAAATATCTTTCCACAATGGCTTGCTTTGTCGTGGCTGAATACTACTTTAGGAAAGTGATCGGTTCGAAGACCTGTAACCGATAGGCTTACTTCTACTACGAATTTTCGAATACTGCTTTTCCCTTGTTTTTTTCCCTGGTTGAGCCGATGAATTGCCTTATAATCTAAATCAACGATGCAGTTAAAAGCACACGCGGTATTTTTTTGCAGAAAACCCAAGGATTTATGATTAACTATACATTTTGTTAGACCGACTTTTATTTCTCGAATTAAAGACCCTAAGCTTTCCGCATGGGCAGAAGATTTGAATGAGCTCTGGAAAGAGTTGGGTCGAAATATCACCGATGACGTTTTCATCAATTCATCCTTGTATAGTTTGATTCCAGTTAACAAATCGGTCATTGTTCCGGGTGGAAGGTTCCGGGAGTTTTATTATTGGTAAGAAATAGAATTATAGATCAGGGAAGTTTGTCTTCAACCTGATACCTTGTAGCCTCTCTTTTTTTCTCTCTGTCGAGCTGCTTGGAAATAGTACAACCTTTAGAGACCACCCACTGTTATGTTTCCTACCATTGTGCACCATAGCATATAGTGTAAGTGTTGGTAGCTGTAATACTTCTGTTGTCTTTTTTTGCCTGACCGTCGTTTTTATTGCCTTTTTTTTGAAATTTCTGCTCCCGATCTGGGTGTTACAACCATGCCTAGCCTTCTCAAGTTTTTTATCTCCTCTTCTGCTATCTGCATGCCATAACGATAACTGTTTTGTTGCCTCTCCCTTTCATTTGTACTGTTGTTATATTTCCTTCCTCATCGTGTTCTTTATCGTGCTGGTGGTGCGAAAATAAAAGACCCTAGTGCTACTGCTTGTCCTTCCTCGATTGCAAACTCTAAAATATTCGATGAAAACGCATGAACTCCTTCATAAGAAATATGAGACGGCCAATGTTATATAATTATGTAAGTAGATATTTAATTGGGTTAAATGACTTCTTGAATCATTTTTGCGAGCCTGATAGGGGTTTATGAACCCAGGTTAAGATCCTTTGTAGTTGATAGACCTGAATTTGTATTTTTTGTAGGCGTGGGTATTGGAGTAGCGTTATCTTCAAACAAACTTTATTTTTGCCAACGAATTCGTTTGGCATATGGCATGTTGCATGGACATAATGTGTTC
The DNA here is from genome assembly GCA_964006365.1 of Trididemnum miniatum. Lineage (NCBI taxonomy): Eukaryota > Metazoa > Chordata > Ascidiacea > Aplousobranchia > Didemnidae > Trididemnum > Trididemnum miniatum. Next base: position 17,462,207 of record OZ023251.1, on the reverse strand, counting down.
GACCGGATTTATTAAATGGTTTTAGCCATGGCACAATGCCTCTCTGAATGCACTACTGCTGGTATCACATTTCAGCTTGAGCTTGTGGAGAAAAATGAAGCCTTTTGAACAAGTTCGCTGCTATTGGTAGGTTACCCGCAGCGAAGAAAGAAAATGATTTGGCAAATACGTAACTTTCACATTTGCTGTATGGTGTAACCGTTTGTTTTGTTTGATCTCGCAAAACTCTTGTGCCATCACAATAAATCTACAGTATTAGATTAATGACCTCCAGCGATTAAAGGGGAGGTTTGGTGCCAACAAACAAAAACTTACATGAAAGAATTTTTTTCACTGAATTCTTATGTCAATATTGCCCAATTGAAAAAGGTTTCGTTAAAAGCTTATTAGGCTATTTAAAATATACCGATAGGTGGCGCTACACAACGATGATGTCATTGGAGGGCCAGCTGAATTGTACTGAGTATTTCCATAGCTGCAGCGCGCACAGGTTGGTTCTGGGACGTGTCTCAACTGCGCATTCAGGTCAAAGGAAACAACCGCATTAATGTCATTACGGTACTTTTGGAAGGTAAACAAAGGGAAGCATTTTTGTTTGAACCATTACATATTCAGCAGCAATTTCTTTCTCAATATCTTTGTGAATCTTAGTGGTGTAAAGTAACGAAATACTTTTACTTGAGTGGATTATTTGAGTAGTTTTCTTCGGTAACGAGTATTTTTTGAGTAGGTTTTTTGCCTACTTTTATGTTTACTTACCGTAAGTACTTTTAGTATAAAGTAACACTACTTCGGTAGCTTTTATGTTAAAGTAGACCTTAAGTTACTAGTCTCACTTGAAATCCCGCGTTGCACCTAAAATCTAATACACTATTGCTAACACAGCACAGCATTTCTTACATTATGAACCAAATTATCGCGCCCAGTCCAAAATCACAGCTGCACTGCATAGCTGCAATCCTAACTAACACTACGAGCAAGCTATGCTTGAAAATCAAATCAACAAAGCACGCTTCACAAGCTACCTAGTGGTATCTCGCAATCACGCGCGCAGACGCCAAAAAAACTGCGATTGCACCCGCAATCATCAATTAAATTGATAAATTGCAAATCTCGGGTTCGGTTCACTTTGCAATTACAACGATACATTCAATCCATTTCTCTTTCAACCGTAATAATGGAAAAAAGCAAACTAAATGATAACGCTAAAATTGAAGTGTTAACAGAAATAAGCAGGTTTTCGCTTCTGAGTTAATGCTTATTTATTCATAGGCTATGTTTATCCTTCTTTGCGTTAGAGGAGCTATAACGAGCTCGCTTAGGAGTTTCGAGTCACCTGTCTGTCACTTCGAGATAAGGAAACCTCGCTAGGAGTGGTTCCGTATGGCGCAACAAATGAACTTGCTGGCTTGTTCTTCACGCTGTCGCCTTTGATGCTAAGCGTCATGCAGAAAAGCTATAAATACTAACTTCTAAGTCATTGGTTTAACCCTACTCTGAACCGAACCCGGAATCTACCGTTCTAAAAGCAGACGTTCTATGCATTCGGCCATTTGAGCGGTAATAATTTCTTTTGGTTTACCATTTTGCACCTTCAAGTTACAAGTCATCGTCGGCAAGTGTGCAGTTGACACTTTAGTGATTGAGAACGCTATATTTTTACTTAAGTAGTTTTTAAATAACTACTTTTTTACTTTTACTTGAGTGCTTTTTTAGTCAATACTTTCTACGAAAAGTTTTTTGGTGGTACAGAATTTCAAAACAGATTTAAAAAGCGCCGAAAACATCTTTTAAATTTAGGTAGTCTTGAAAAAGACTGTTTTTGAACCAAACATTTTCGTCTCGCTCTCTTCAGGGTTCAACGCGAGAGTTAATTGAGAAGGAAAAAGGTGGTCTATATATTATCATCAGCTTCATCGCAAAATCTGCAACAAAAAATAGGAAAAAGGGCTGTGATTGGTTGTTAAAAGACAGACGGATTGTGATTGGTCGAATATGGATGAATTTTAGAATCTAACTCAACTATCGGAGAATTTGCAGCGAGTAGACAAATTCCTTTTGACGGCACAGAATAAGTTTCAGCGTTTTGATGAAAGTTGCCTCCAGCGCCCCCAAGTGGAAATTTGTTCTCGCTTTGGCTAAAACCGAAAACTGGTCAATATGATAATGAGAGGCACAATCAGGATGTTGGATTAAGTGTAGACCAATAGCTGAATCACAGTCTAGTTGATTGAGTGGAGTAGTAATTTTGCAGTTACGTTTGGGAAGAACTTTGGTTGGATTTTCTTTATTTCGAATTGATTTTGGAATGTGTTGATTGATTCTATCTTGCAGTCGTAGGGATGTGCGACCCACGTACCGGCAATCACAGCGGCACAGCGGCACACGTATTGGTATACGTGCCGCTGTGATTGCCGGTACGTGGGTCGCACATCCCTACGACTGCAAGATAGAATCAATCAACACATTCCAAAATCAATTCGAAATAAAGAAAATCCAACCAAAGTTCTTCCCAAACGTAACTGCAAAATTACTACTCCACTCAATCAACTAGACTGTGATTCAGCTATTGGTCTACACTTAATCCAACATCCTGATTGTGCCTCTCATTATCATATTGACCAGTTTTCGGTTTTAGCCAAAGCGAGAACAAATTTCCACTTGGGGGCGCTGGAGGCAACTTTCATCAAAACGCTGAAACCTATTCTGTGCCGTCAAAAGGAATTTGTCTACTCGCTGCAAATTCTCCGATAGTTGAGTTAGATTCTAAAATTCATCCATATTCGACCAATCACAATTCGTCTGTCTTTTAACAACCAATCACAGCCCTTTTTCCTATTTTTTGTTGCAGATTTTGCGATGAAGCTGATGATAATATATAGACCACCTTTTTCCTTCTCAATTAACTCTCGCGTTGAACCCTGAAGAGAGCGAGACGAAAATGTTTGGTTCAAAAACAGTCTTTTTCAAGACTACCTAAATTTAAAAGATGTTTTCGGCGCTTTTTAAATCTGTTTTCAATACTTTCTACTTTACTTCGAGTATTTTGCCGTCAGTCAGGGCTGTTGAGAGAAAATCCGGGCTCCGGGGCAGAAATATGACTCGGGCCCCCCCCCCCGGTCAGGGATGGAGCCGGTCAGGATTTTCTCGACCCGACTGGTAAATTTCAAAATCTACGCGGTCGAACCGCTTGACTGGTCACTGACCGGCCCGGTCGACCGGTTTTTTTTTCTGAAGGTTTATGTTCAATGTTGAATAAACCTAATAACAAGCTGTAATTTGCTCAAACTTTGTCACTAGATGTATTGAACACGTCAAATTTCATCTAATAAAAAGAGCATTTGAATAAATGTAAACAGAAAACAAACTTTTCTTTTCAGAAGGTGTGATTTGTTAATGTCGTGTTTTACAAAAGAATCTCGACCCGACCGGTGACCCTACCGGCGAGTAACCCGACCGGTTTCCATCTCTGCCCCCCCCGGTACCACACTTTAATTCTTATTTTTTTCGTGTGTTTCCAAAAAATAGGTCTCATAGCGAAAACGTAATTTCTCCAACATTTCTTCGCGTGTGTCTCGCTCTAAAGAAAAAAGTTTTATATGAGCGTGGCCCCTCAAAACCTGTGACGGGTCCCGGGTACTTTGTACCCCCCTGCCCCCCTCTCACCAGCGCTGCCGTCCGTAACAATTCTTTTACTTAAGTACAATTTCAAAATACTTTTTACACCACTGGTGAATCTACATGAATACACACACATGAAGCAGAAGCATGACCTGATATTGATTAGATCACTAAACAGATTAATATGAAAGTTGGTTAAGTATTTCACAGAAGTCTCCAAACAGAAGTAAAAAGAATCTTACTCCTACTATCAATCTACCCATATCACACCACAAAAATTCAGCTCTTCACATTGTTTGTCACCGATATCACAAATAACAATAATTATTTCAAACATCGATTCTATGCTAACTGCCTACTGTACATTTCGCCTGCAATAAATACCATATAGCTTATACTCTTTGTTACCCTGTTGCTGCATCCAGGAGCCACGCAAAAACTAACCATTATTTTTCTAAAACTCAGCCAGGGCAATGCAATCACCAACAAGTAGTGAAGCCTAGACTGCTGATTGAAGAAACTGTATCTGCTTGCCCTCTAATGACGTCACGAATGAAACTGGCCGATCAGAAGCCAGTATTTTTTTTACTTTGTTTTGCTAATAACTTTTTAACGGATTCGAATTTTAACAGCCGACCAAAGCTATTGAATAATTCAAGGCATAACAAAACTAATGCTAGAGTATTGTTTTGCACCGAACCCTACGTTTGAAACGTTAGTGCTGCTCCTCTGTATTATGATACCAATGTTTTGCCTTTTTCTGAATTGATTAAATTCGAAATAGCCAAAATCCTTCGTAACAACAATAACAAACGTTTGCCCCTTTGTTTGATCATATTTTACTCTTGCTAAACATTTACATTCTCATATGACATGTTTTCCTAGTCAGGATTACTTGATCATTTCCTTGTAGAAAACAAATAGATCAAAACGATTAGTTAAATACATTGGCCCCAGAATCTGGAATTCTGTACGTAAACTCTCATTCACAAGACTTTAAAATTCTACTTTTATTAGTTTATTTCTCCTCTCAGGGTGACTGCTTGACTCGATTTTACGGTTCCTTCGCAGTCACCTTGATGTTCTGATGTAACAAAATACATATTTTTTTTTGTGGGTAATCATAGTGTTGTATGCGTAACAACAATAAAAAGCTTTAGAATTTTCCACAGTTTGGCTCCATTTGAGCTTCTGCAAAATTGAAAAAAGTTTAGTGGTGATTCAAAATCGTAAGCCTGGCAGAACTTATTACTTGCTAGAGTGGGTGTAGATTAGAGCTAAATCGTATTTGAAAGGCATTTTCTCGAAAAAAGATTAAAGAAAAAGTTGCTGAGGTGAAACAAAATTATACCCGTGCGTTTATTAACTTCTTAGGTTGTCAAAGGTTTTGGATTGAGTAACCATATACATCTATTTTCAGAAATACTTTTTGGTTGTCAAAGGTTTTGGGTTACTATTTGCATCTATTTTCAGGGATACATTTTGGGTTGTCAAAGGTTTGCTTCTGTGCGAAATGAATCGAACAGTTAAAGGAATGATTGAAAACTTTCTTCACTTGGTTGATACGGTCGGACATGTCCCCAATGGCGGAAGGTTGTACTACAAGCGACGAAGTCAGCCTCCTTTCTTGATTCCTATGGCGGATGCTTATTTCAATAAAACACGTAAGATTTCAGCACCCTACGTTTAGCCATAAATTTGATCGAAGAACAATCAAAACTGGTGAAAGGCGTCGTACAAAGCATGAACTTCATTATAAGCTACATAGGGATAAAATGCAACTCAAAGTTTTCATTTTATTGATGTTTTCACGGGCGAAATTTTTGAAGTCACCCTGCGAAAATACTTTCAATGTTGTTGCTGCAAATTTTGAACACGATCCAGAATGAGGGTGGACTGTTGATCGTTGACTCATAAAAAAGGAACATGTGGATAATGCCGTCAAGTTTTGTATCAAAAAGATCAGCATGTCAAGCGCGTGTAGGCACAAAGCTATCCACAAGATAGCAACTATGTTATGAAAACACAAGTTACGATTGTGATTATGAATATTAGAAGCAATATACGTTCCCAGCTAGCGAAAACGGGCACCATAAATTGTTATAAGGTGATCGCTACGTTAGATTTGTTTTTTACGTCATGATATTTACTGTAATTTGATTTAAGTATTTTATGGAATCTACTGTAATTGTAGAAGACTCCGAATTTCTTCAAACTTCGATTTTGAAACTAGAAAAGGAATACAACTTTTGGTTGCAAAATAGGTCCGTTGAGGTGAATGGACACAAATTAAATATCTATGCATCAGATGTGAACCAACCACGACCGGAGTCCTATAGAGAAGACGCTGATGATATTAAAGACTTATCAGCAAGTAAGATTAGAAAACGATGTTTACAACAAAGTAATTACACCATTTAGCCTACTCCATTGTTTTGTACTTGAACCGACTCGAATTATCGTTTTAGGCTGCATTAATTTTCAGTTTTGTATTTTGTGTTTAGTTTTTAATTGCATATTTATCCTCCTATCTCGAGAAAGCGATCATAGCACTATACGAGCTCGCTTAGGAGTTGCCAGCCATCTGCTGTCTACCACACCAAGATGGGGGTAATCCCGCTAAGTGCCTTTCCCAACGGCACAAGTAAACTTGCCGGCTTGTTCTCCACACTGTCCCTTTAATGCTGAACGTCAAGCAGGAAAGTTGCGAATATTAATTTTAAAGATTGATTTCACCCGACTCGGAATTTTCAGTTTTGTTCGCGTCCTTGTGACTCTGATATAGGTTTTCGTTGAAATACCTTTATTAAGCCACAAAATTGAAGCTCAGTTGTTAAGACATCGTTATCGGTGCGGGAAGTCTGGGGTTTGAATCCCGTTTGAGTCAAATCGATCACAATGTCGCCAATGGCTTACCGCCGCAGCCATGTTTCTTCGGAGCCGTGTTGCCCTGGCGCTCAGCTACGGAGATGGGCCCTACCACTAACTACACGCTTCAGCGTAGTATTAGTGAAGTGCAGTATATGCATCATGGAAGATGTCCTAGTTCAGAATTGAACCCAAAAGTTGAGTAGCACACATAACTGCCTAATTTTTTATTGTTTGCGCAAGTGCAATGATTTTATACTTGTCATATGTGAAAGTGTTTGCTAGGCTCGAGGTGGCTGTATGGATCCTAATACAAAAAACAAAAATATACCATATCGTTGTTTGCTCTCATAAATGTACTGGCAATTTGTTTAATAGCGAGACCAATGTTTATTATATTCGTTGCAATTGCTTACCAGGCTAGATTCTTTATCAATTTCAGCTGGATCTATGAACGCCCTCTAGTGCTGGTACTTACCTTTCTTGTCAAAAAAAATGTAACCATATATACATAGTTTCATAACGCCACATATTATAATTTCATAACGCAAACATAACATAAATATATATTATATAAACATAACATAAATACGTATTATATACAGTAAACATAACATCAATATACATAACATAAAGAACATAACGCAACATAAAGCACATAATTTCGTTACATAACGCAACTCCAGAGTTGCGTCACAAAAGAGGAAGGCGGTATGCTTCGGTTTACTCCGACCCCATTTTCACCCCCGACTCTGAAGATGCCAAAATTAATGACGTCATATGAAAACACTAAAATAATTAGTATTATCCTGGTAGTATTTTGAAAGGTGTATTAAATTGGAAAATCAAGCGTCAGCGAATATTCGTATTGAACGCTATAGAATTGTTGTGATAAAAATGACAATTTGACCACAACGTTGAATAATGTATTTGGGTATTCTTCTAGCTTGCTGAATTAAGGCCTTATGCAGTGTACAACATAGCAGTTTCCCCATAAAATAGTCTTTTAAGTCCCATAAGGTAATTGTCTCTAACGTTGCATTATAGATCCTCCCTTGGCACGGTCAAGTTCTTAACAATAATAAAAAAAATTGTAATGTCATCGCTCCGGCCGTTTAGCTCAGTTGTTAACACATTGCTATTTGTTCGGGAGGTCTGGGGTTCGATACCCAGGCCCATCAAATTGGACATAGTGTCGCCAACTGCTCGCCACCGTTGCGATGTTTTTTCGTGGCTGTTGCGTTGCTCAAACGCTAAGCCGCGGGGATGGGCCTCGCCACTCTTTACATGTTCGGCGTAATACCGCGAGTGTAATGAAGATTTGATTTTTTTACTATCAGCTGACGGAATGTCCCTAATGCAACATATCACGTCCGCGGCTGAATCCGGCTGGGACTTTTCTTCACGATGGGCTGGTGAGTTGTAATGCAGTGTTATACTGAGTTATTATAGATTTTGTATTCACGGATAGGTTATGTCATGCTTGTCATACGACATGACCTAGCGGTACAGGACGCAGGTGACACATCCTACGTGACAGGTTCGATTCGCGGCTTGAGTCGATCGCAGTTAACACATACATACTACATAGCGTGGCTGCTGGCTCGAAGAGCGCATTTCGGTCCCTTCAATTACTGTTGAGTTTTCGTTTCATTTGAATATACAGCAATACTAAAATTTGGATGGGTTGCGGTGCTTCGTTGTTGCTGAATAGATTCGGTACTCTTCGAAGATATGTAAATGGAATAAATGTTGATGACTATGCTTGCTATGACGTAAGAACTGTACTTTTAAATCTTGAAAATCCGGAAGAATTCATACAATCGGAGTGTAAATCTTCTGTTTTTGAACGTTGCTCATTTCTGCGTAGGAGTGGAATACAATCCTGAAGTAAAAGTGACTCTACAGTTAAAAACCAGGGACATCATCCCGGTCGATCTCAACAGCATCCTTGCGTGGAATGAACGTCTTCTCGCTAATTTTTACCGCATCTTGGGTGAGAATCTTACTGACATTGTAATAAGTAACGTTAGCATGGTATTGCTGCAACATTACTCTATCCACCAGCAGCTATTTAGAAGTTATTGTGCCATGTCCCCCCCGCCCCCCTCTTTTAACTTTGCCTTTTTGTAAAACAAAAACTACTAAGTGACTGAAATGTGCCAGAATCTTTCAATGGCTTTTCCAGTTTATGCCCCCCTTTCAAAATTTTTTAACTGCCCCAGCCTGTCCGGTTTAAGCAGGCCAAAAACTAACGGGCTTTCTGCCTCACAATCTAGTTTTTGATGTCACAATCGCTGTTTTCGGTTGTGACATGAAAAGTTTGGTAAAGATTCCCGTGAGTATTTGACCTACTTAATACATTCAAATCAAATCAAATCTTCATTATACTCGCCGTATTACGCCGAAGCGTGTAACGAGTTGCGGGGCCCATCTCCGCGGCTTAGCGCCTGGGCTACACAGCTCCGAAGAAACGTCGCAACGGTGGCGAGTCGTTGGCGACACTGTGCCGATTTGACCGGCCCGGGAATCGAACCCCAGACCTCCCGCACCGATAGCGTGCGCTTTGCAACTGAGCTAACGGCCGGTGTACTTAATACATTTTTTAATTTAATTGCGCATTTATCCTCCAATCACGAGAAAGTGATCAATGCGCTATACGAGCTTGCTTAGGAGTTGCCAGCCATTTGCTGTCTACCACACCAAGATGGGGGAATCCCGCTAAGTGCCTTTCCGAACGGCACAACAAGTAAACTTGCCGGCTTGTTCTTCACACTGTCCCTTTAATATTGAGCGTCAAGCAGGAAGCTGTGAATGCCAATTTTAAAGTCATTGGTTTGACCCGACTCGGAATCAAACCCGACAACAAGTAAACTTGCCGGCTTGTCTACAGCTCCCAAGTCTACAGCTCCCGAGTCTACAGCTCCCAAGGCGGACGCTCATACCCTCTCGGCCATCTGAGCTGTTAAAACGGACATGCGGACAGGGTGCTGGTGTGGCAGTATTGAACTGCAACCCGAACAAATCAGCACTCGGTTAGCACTTGCACGTGATATGCAAACCTAAATTGTATTTAATTCAAACACACTCCTCTGCCGTATTTTAAACTGCACCGGTTTAAGTCAGCCTGGTTCTTTTTCTTTTGCGTGTATTTTATTTTTGCGAATTACCTATGTGCAGTTGTTCAAGACATCGCTATCGCCTCGAAAGGTCTGGGTTCAATTACCGGACTGGTCAAATACACAGTGTTGCCAACGGCTATACACAGTGGCCAACGGCTCGCCACCGCTGCGATGTTTTTCGGGAGCTGTGTTGCCACATTGCTAAACCGCGGAGATGGCCCCGCCATATGTCACCCGTTCGACGTGAAATCGCAAGTATAAGGTAAAGGTATGAGACAGCGGGTGCTAAGCACACATTGTGTAGGCAAATTGGCGGCCCATTACAGATATCAATCCTGAATGATTGAACACTGTTACAGGACATACAAGACGAACAACACACATGCACCTAACTCTTCGCACTTCCGGTTGTGCCGAGCGCCTGGCGGGAAGCTGCGAATACTGCGTTTAAAGTCTTTAGTATGGCCCAACCGGGAATAATACATCAGTCTTCGGGCTACCAAGCGGACGCTCTTACCGATACACCAAACGCCGGTTAATCGCAAGTATAATGAAGATTTGATTTTATCTATTTACAGTATTAAAAAATTGATCGTTGTTTAAAGGTAACGAGACGAAAGAATCAGAATATGATGCGAAATATACAAAAAGGGTTGCAGCAATTGAAGCTCTGCTATGGAACGAAACAGATGGAACTTATTATGATTACCAGATATCGACTGAGCAACATAATAGGTAAGCTTGGCAAATTTTCTATTTTAGGAAAGCAATAACTTAAATGAAAAGTAAAAGGACATGATTGAAACAAAAAGCATTTTCATTGGCAAAAAAATTTTGCTGTCATTGTTGTTTGAAAAAAAAATTTTTTTTGACTGGTTTTCTATTATTCATTGAGGCCAGGAATACATGTAAAAATATCTTGAATTACAGAAGAGTTTATCTCGAGCTAAAGTTTACCAAACCTGGAAACCTGGGCGCTCATTAACTTGTTCTTATATAAAATATTGTAATTTTTTTTAAATTTTAGCTGTTTTTAAAACCTTTAAGTACTGTTACGAAGTTGAGTAGGAAAGCAGTGGCCTTTTTTGGGATATTACAGACTTGCTTAAAATTACATTAAAACTTTTTTTTGGGAAAATCAGACTAGTGCGAAATCAGGGTTAGCAACTGATGAGGAGTTTTTGCAGAGATAACAATTTTTAGGTGTTAACCTTTTTTTATGTGTTTTAAGCCACGTAATTGCAGTTGCGTATGCATCCTAAAAAATATCCCAATTGAGCATCAAATTCGCGAAACCAGTTCCGGAGCCCAATGCACGAACCACTTGGCCAATTCCATGTGCTGCAGGCGCTAACATTTGAGCAGCAGTAATTCGGAAACATATAGAAACTCCTTAGTTTTCTGGCCCTAGTGTAACGTTTACAAATCACAAACGTTGAATTTTCTTGGGTATATAAATATGAAGGCTGGATTGCTCCTGCTGAAAGCCGATCATGTTAAACTCTAAAAAAGAAATATTACATTTTTTGAGTGTGTTCGACGAGGACTTGTTAACCGAAACAGCACAGTCCTGCTTTGTAGAATAAGTGTGATTTTTGCGTTAGTAACTGCCGTGGTGTCAAATATGCAATACATTGAAGTTTTAGCATTACGCTGACGAGTTGTCTATGTTTGAATATGAGTTGAATGTTGAGTTTCATCTTGTTTCAGAAAATACTTTGCTTCCAACCTCACTCCTTTATGGATCAAATGTTATCCCGATGACGAAGAAGAAGGTGCACGGGAGGAGAGATTGTTTGAATATTTGCTGGTTGGTACGAACTTTCTTTTTAAAGTTTACTTTTAATTTTCCGAAAAATTTGAAAATTCTCCCTGAATTGATCCGGTAAAGATAGCAATTTCACGGACACCCCCTGATTGCATGGTTCACCGCACTTCACTATAAGGCTCAGATCATTAATTTACTGGCCGAGGATCAAAAAATCTTCATTATACTCGCGATATTATGTCGAAGCGTGTGATGAGTAGCAGAGCCAATCTCCGCGACTTAGCGCCTGGGCAGTACAACTCTGAAGAAACATCGTAGCGGTGGCGAGTCGTTGGCGATTCTGTGTTCTACTTGATCCGCCCGGGAATAGAACCCAGACCACAGTGTACATATATAATTCTTGCAGTAGACCCACTCAACAAAAAGGCATTGTGACGTATGTCCACAAAAATGCTATTTGCTTTCCGAAGAACATCAAATGTCATGTTGCCACTTTCAAATTTTTTGTTTTTGCGATTTGCAAGAAACTAATAAAAATTGTTAAACCGGTTGAATTACATACAGGAAATAAAGGTAAGGATAAGCTCTACCGAGCTGCGTTCGTAGTCTAATAGATAATGACGTTGCTCGTTATTATTGTAACAATCAAATAAACTAGACTAGAAACTGTTTGTAAATTTCGTAAAATCAATTTTAAAATAAAGATAAGAAATGGCAATATTACTCCTAAGCTGAAATTTTCGTTCCGGACACTGAGTGCAGAGAGTGGTTCCACTGTTAGTAATCATAGATACATCGTGCCCAGATCTCCCGCTTCGCCAAGGACTTCAAATTTTTGCCAAGGACACACAAGGCGTGGCCAAACACATATGTCGAGGCCAAGCTTAGGACATGCAAGTCGAGGACTACATTACTGATAATTACACCAGTGCCGTAACTAAACTGTCTTGAATTACAGAAGAGTTCATCTTGAGCTAAAGTTTACCAAACAAAACTATCTTGAATTACAGAAGAGTTTATCTTGAGCAAAAGTTATGGTTTGTAAACAAGTGCAGTAGGGAACTGTAAATCATGAAGAGTTGCATTGCAAATTACGGCAGCTTTGCAGAATTCGTCGTGGACTCAGTGCTTAGACTAGGCGGTTAGCTGTCATGGTGGGATTAAGGTGCTTCTTAATGCTGAAGGATGAATAGAACGGACATCAATGTAAACTGGTGCCTAGTTAGGTTTTCGGTATGGCCAATACTTACCAGATTTTAGGTTAACAAGGCGGAAAGCTATAAGAAGCCCTTCTTATCAGTAATTTGAGAGCATCTAGCACAGTGGTTCTCAAACTTGTCGGAAGTATCGAACCCAACAGGTGTCATGCAAGCATACATCGAACCCTTAATTATAACCAGGAGCGGATCCAGAAAATTTTAAAGGGGAGATGCAGTTTTGAATTAGGTTGAATGTTAAATGAGTGCAAAGACGTTAGACGTCTAAACCGGAAAAGGGCATAAGCTCTTTGAAAATGTTTCACGTCAGGGGCGTATGCAGAATATTCTTAAGGCGGTGGAGGGTGGCATAAAATTTTTACATTTTTTAAGCGTATTTTTTTTCCGGAAAGTTAATTTGAAACAAATTGAGGAACAAAAATATGGTTCTAGGGGGGTCCGGGGGTATGCTTCCCCGGAAAGTTTTCAAAAATTTAGACACTGTAATGGCCATTTTAGCGCTTTTTGAACAATTTTTATGGCAAATTCTGTTTAATTTTTTTGCCTCTAACTCTAAGTCCTTCACCAAATATGATACATTTTGTTCGCACATTTTTGATTTATGCGTGCTTAAGGCGTAAAGATGATTGTCATCAAATAGGTTTGAAATTATGGAAAAATTGTATTCATCAAAAACAGCGTTGAAAGAGTATGGTGGGGGGATGCATCATTCCACGCAGAGATAGTCATTCACTACAACTGTATGCCTTTTTGCAAAAACTTATTCTGATCTTAGCCGAACCCCTGCTACAGCCTCACCGAACCCCTGGGGTTCGGTCGAACCCAGTTTAAGAACCACTGATCTAGCAGGTAGAACCACAATTGTGGCATCCAAGCTACGACTGCTTATCGTGTTATGCGAAATCAGTTGAAAATATCTGCCAAGAGTTACACACAGTTTTGCTCTGGAATGCAAGCGTTTATTAGGGCTAATTGAATGTATGATAAATTATTGTAATGACACAACGATCGCAATCTCTCTGCTCATGACTACTATGCTATTTTATTCCAAAGTCCAACAGCGAAAATAAATTGCCTTGCAATATATTACTGCAGTTTTTACTCTCCGCACCAAGTAAATAATGTTGTCTTGTCACACCTGTCCATTACACCGTTTGCTCTTATATCTCTGCCGCGCGAGCATGATTTATCGGTATTTATCGTTATTTAGAACATTTTAGAGCAACAGCTTGCGTTTTAGTGAAAACAAGTAGCAAAGTTGATTTTTTAAAAATGTGGAGTCCTCGAGTCCAGGACAGCGTAAAACCCAAGGCCTACGAGAGCCAAGGCCAAGGCAAGCACGGTCGAGGCCAAGACAAAGAGTGCAAACCTGTCCTCGAGGCCAAGAATATCCTCTAGGATTACACATCACTGGTATTTATTTAGCTTGAGATTCATTTCTAGTTGGAAACTGCATGAGCATAAGTTGATCTGAAAGCTCTTTTCTTGCCCCCGCTGCTGTTTCCTTCTGCTTATTTGGTTATGCTTAACTAAAACATACTAAATCAACATAACGTCAAAATGTAGCAAAAATACAGTCAAAAAAGAATTTTTTTAGGTCGGAATGAAAGTAGATCTACTGTAGTATTAAATGATTGAAACATTGACACCAGTTGCTTACAAGTAGGCTATTGTAATTGTTTACTACGTATCATAGCTGCTGCAGATAATGTGTTGACTGCATTGCGAGAGTATTCATGAAATCAAATCTTTAGTGTACTCGCGGTATTACTCCGAAGCGTGTGACGAGTGGCGAGGCCCATCTAATCGGCTTCCGAGAAACATCGCCGGTGGCGACACTATGTTCGATTTGACCGGCCCAGGAATCGAACCCTAGACCTCCCGCTTTTATAGCGATGTATTTAACAATTACGCTATGCGGCTGCATGGTTAGATTATTTTATTTGAAGCTAAATCGAGAAACGCAGGTTTAGTTACCAGAATAAATTTGGTAAAAATTGAACTCCTTCATTTACAGCTGTGTGAACAGATAGATAAATCAGATAACGATTTCATTATTCTCTGGTCAGTTTCGCATCAATAAAGTTTGGTTTTAGAAAGAAGGAGTATTGAACTACCCAGGAGGAATTCCTACATCTTTGGTCGAATCCGGAGAACAATGGGATTTTCCAAACGCGTGGCCTCCACTCGTAGTAAGTTACAAATTGTAAAAACTATAGCTTTAATATTGCACTTAGATACTACATTAGTGTGACCCAGATCAGATGACCATTTTTGTGAGTTAAAAGCCACATGATTTTTCTGCATCATAATTAAGTTGTTAACATCACATTTGATAAAATTATTAATGTAATAATGTCTTCAAATAATAACACGGATTTATCACTCACGAAAAAATAAACAAATGTATACTTGTATCACTAAAGTTGCGAAAATGTTCTTTTTTTTGCTAGAATAGAATGTGGTGAAAAAAAATTTTATAAATACTGCCCCGTTTAATTTTTTTCGAAGTGGGGCTCCACGATAAACACATTGTGATTGAACTATCGTATAGCGTATGGCCATCCCATTTCAACTGACAGCTCTAAAACCAAATATTATATGTAACCAAAACTATTGTGGCTATATTCGATGTAATATTTGTTGCTGTTACATATAATAATGTGCCAGACCCCAAACCTGCACCAACAACCATCCAAATCACGACAGAGCTTGTTATTTAATCAGGAAGTC